>ML685792.1:8312177-8380778 GCA_007922175.1 Pelusios castaneus | reverse complement strand
TCCCAGGGATAATGATCTTTGCAGCACCATTTTGAATGGGAATGTGTATCTTGATTGGTTTAAGCTACTTTACAACATGCATCTGTTTGATCGGTTTAAACTGCAAAATACATAATCTGTGGAAGGCACTCCCCAAATAAGTGAGACCCGAGTGAGAGATGCTATCTCTATTTTATACTGCTGCCTATCATTGTAGTATCTGAGTGCCATCCACATAAAATTGATAGCAACAGTGAGGTCCCTAGAGGACTTCATGTCATCTCTGGTACATCCCTTTCTGGGATAGAAATTTAACTTGCGTTGAGAGCGTTCTTGCTTTTGGAGTTATTTTGAGTGAGAAGTTGGTTTGGTTTTTTTCATAAGAAGGGCTGTAAATGTAAATGTCATTCTTGTGATAGAAGGGCCTTTTCAAAGAAGGTTTTTGGAGCTTCCTAAATATGATCAGATTTTGTATTCATCTAATCTCCTCTGGAAGCTTGTACCCTAGCTGTATCCCCATGACCAAGAATGAAGAATCAAATAGATCTATGTGGCTTTACACTACATGAGCAATGGGAATTTTACATCTTCAGTGGAAGACGGAGATAATGTCTCAGCTAGCTTTTTAAAGCATTTCTTCTTTTTGTCCAGCATTGCTTTTGTCATGCCTGGGTTCAGATTGAATCAGCCAAAAGCTGATTTCCTGAGGCACTCACACTGGCTTTAAAAAAAAATAAAAAAAAAATCCACACATGAGTAAGATATAAATATAAATAGGTGCATATTACCTGCTTAGGCTTGTATTACGTCCTTTGACACATTGTTATGCCTATCATTTCTTCCATTTCAGATATGCTTGATATGGAGTCTGGAGTGTTTGAATTAGAATGTGACAGATCACCCTTTGGTGATCTCAGAACTCAGTGAGAACACACAAATAGAGAGTGTGATGGGCAGGTGACATACACAATATCTATAGATACTGTAAAATGGTGTATCAGATCCCCGGTAAATATCCAACATGAAATGTTTAAGAGCTCCCTCTCTGATTTCTTATTACTGTGCCTTCTGTGGTCCATGGTGTTTGCCTTCTATATACCTCCCTCACTACGACTGTCTTTTGTACTCAGCCTTCATTTTCTGGTAGAGTATTTAGCTTCTTCTAGGTTTAAATTAAAATGTTTGTCTGAAATGGAGTATCAGCATTTCGATGGAATTTCAGCTGAATACCTTTTTGAATCAGAATTTCCATACAGCTCTAATGTGAATCAATCTCAGAAACTTCCTATTCTGCTCTAAGTGTAGCTAGAAAAAAAATCGATAGAAGTGACATTAGCTATATAAACATTTGTTTTTCATTGTATTCTCAAAACAATCCTAGGATTAATACTTTGAAATTTTTTTTTGTGTGGAATTCAACTCTGAAACTGAGCATTGTGCTACTGAAGTTGTTCTTTTGTGTATATTTATTAAATGTTTCAGCACTACCTCATGCAAAAAGTACAATCAACCTAATAGTTCTTACTGGATGTTAAGACCCATTTTTATATATTTGCATACTAAATACAGCTGAAGTTCATTAAAATATGAATTTAAAATCAGGACTAAAAAGCAGGCTAGATCCAAAGAAAGTTTTTGTTTAAAAACAGGTTTTATGGTAGTGCCAAGAGCAAATATTCATAATTGTTTAAATGTTTCATTTTGTATTTAACTGATGTTAGAAAGTTAATTTTACATGCATATTAAGAAGAAGCTGGTGCTTTAATAGCTGCAGGTTTGAAACTGGATCTGTTGTGAACTACTGATATTTGTGTTTTGTTAGAAGTTTTTAAAAGTTTCCACTGTATGGTTAGTAGTAGAGTTGCATGTGGAACAATGATAGTTTGAGATATTGATTTTGTGTTTTAATTAATCAAGCTTGAATTTTAACATGCCTATTTGCTTGTATTTTTTCCTACTGCAGTTGATAAAGCCAGCACACCACCCTTGGAGAGACAGCTTTGTGCTTATTTCATCCATTGCATTTGGTTACTATGGCAGCAAAAAAAAAAGGGCGGGGGACAGAGAAGGAGGGGAAAACAGCTGGGATTTAGAAATATACACTTAGACTACTTAGTTTTCTACCCTAAATAGTAGGTTTAATTAAGTTATAAGGTAGACAGATTCATTTGAAACTTTGTTTCAGTAATAGAAGTTTGTTTTGGGGGTTTTTTGTACAGGCCTTTTCTGTGGGTTAAATTTTTCTGTCTTTTAGGGAAAATCAATCAGTCAGCTCTCTTGAACATGAAACTTATGGGCTGCTAGTGAAAATGCTGCAGTATTGGATTTTGTAAAAACAAGTGATGTTGGCCAAAAAATTCTGTAACCAATGAAATGTTGCAGGCTTTTTATACATAGGAATGCAGTCTAGGTATGATGGGGTGTGGCTTAAGAAGTCAGGAGGAATGGTACAGAATTGCTTGCTTTCACCAGCTTTATATTGATTCATTCAGGTCCAGAATGCCAAGTGCAACAAATGGCAGTTTTTCAAAAAAGTGTGCCAAATACGGTTCAATCATTTTGATTAGCTAACCTTCCCGTGAGTATGTTGTCTGTGTGTGCTTGTATGATGGAAAGGAAAGAGAACTGAAAAATTGAATAAAATGGCATTATCAAGGCAGTGCAGCTTTTGAATAATAGGTATCATTAAACAACTCCACTTTAGGTGTTTTAGAACCGATGATATTGAGTATAGGTTATGGCTTTCTGTACTTTGTTTTTAACTCTGTCAATGTTCATATGTTCGAGTGTTTCAGACAGTAAAATGGGACGTCCCTACACATATTTCCTTTTTATTTAAAATAGTAACTGGTTAAGGATTTCCTCTTTGTTAATTGACCATTAAGAGACTTGCATTTGAGTGTTGTATGTGGAATTGAGTTATATTGTGGCTTGATTTGGTTTTGATGAACATGCAAATTCATAATTGAAATGCCACGTAGAAATTGATATCCTTTCTATTCATTTGTTCTCTTGAACCCTTATATATTTGCATATAGTTTGAGTAGGCACACAGGTACCTCAGAATCCATTATTTTATCTGGAGAATTATACATTTATTAAATATTAATTAACTGGCTAGTTTTCAGAAATTAAGGACATTAGAAAAATAGGTCTTAACTATTTTAGAGAAATTACTAGTCTGACACAGGTATAGATCAAATATACACTTTCTCTTTTATTCTCATGTTATACTGGATTGACACCACATTGTGTTATTTTGTAGTAACTACTTAGGAAGTTTTAACAGGTTTATGAATCATTGCCATGTAAACATTGGAGACACAATTTTAATCATTCCAACAATGAACTTATCATTTTATTTAGCGATATTGTGCAGTAATATAAATATCAAATCTCTCTATTTACCAAGGTGTTACTGTATTACACAGTAAGCCTCTTTATAGAATGCAGGAAGTCTAGTTTTTTGATTAAATTGAGTGAAACTACTGATGCCACTCACATTTATCAAATCGCGCATGTCTATCAAATGTCAGTATTAAGAAAAAAGGTTGACAGGTGTGCAGAGGTTTTTTTGTCAGGCAAATGTACTTCGGGTTAAATATTTAAAAGGACTTAAGCACCTAAATCCAGCATTTAGGTACCACTGAGGTCCTCTGAACTCTCACTCAGCAGCTGCCTGACTTTGTAGGCCCCTAAAGTTTTGCTGTTTAAAGTCACCATGACACCCAAGTTTCTGCCCATGAACTCATAGCTACATCATCCTAGGCATCCCACCTAAGCCCCAGCAGGATCCTCAAATGAGGCATTTCCCTGCTGGGCATTCACTAAATTATATCTAAACCCACGAAGAGAAGATGGCGGAGCTGTGAGCCTTAAACTTTTAGCTCAGTGGTTAAAATTCTCACCCTGGATGTTGTCTGTATTGTCTGATGCTGAGAAGAGAAAGGGTCTCCCACTTCTTAGGAAAGTAGCCTAACTACTGAGCCATGAGATATATATGGGCAGGAGTGTCTCAGTATTTCTTCTTGGAGCTGTTCCACTGTGTCTAAATGATTAACTATTCATTGGAGCAGAGGAACTGTACCCTGAGTCTCTCACCTTTTTCTCTGGCCACTCACTCTTTATCTGGCCTAATGCACATTTAATTAATATACAGTGGAGCAGCTTCAGCACCAGAGGTTGAGAGCGCCTTTACCTCAATATCCCAGAGCCCAGTGGATGAAGCACTCCATGAGAAGTGGGAGACCTAAGTTCAGATCATTTCTGTATGTTAAGCAAATGGGGGAAATTGAACCAGGATCTCTCACATCCAAGTTGTATATTCTAAGCTGAGCTAAGGGAGGCACTACCACCATCAATTCCTCTGGCATATCTTGCAAAAAATGGGTTAAGCACTGAGATTCAGGTTAGGGTTCATGGCCATCCATGTGAACTGGAGAATAGATCTGATTTACACCTTTCCCCCTGTCCCTCTCATCTCTCAGGTTCTCCTCAAAGACGAAATTGGACAATGCCAAACTTTTCCTTATTATGCTGGTTTGTCCAATCCAGTGTTTGTTCATAGCCTTTTTAGTCTGTCTGTTCCACTTCTCAGGTTTTTTCCTCTTCTTTACAACCTGCTGACACAGCACCACAGCCAGGTTGTTCAACCCATGCTGAGCAACCTACACCTCATGGAATGGGTAGTACATGGCTCGATGGGGAGAATGGGTATGTTCAGAAGCAGTTCAGCGGATCCTGCTTAATAGTCTAATAGATCTACTTAATATTAGTGCAGTCTCTGGGAAGTATTATGAACTTAAAAAGGATTTTTGGGACAATACATGTGAAATAGATTTCCTAGGAAATAAGTGATATGAAGGGAAGGCAGATGAACCATTACTTGTTAGGAAGATTCGCCTTGAGAAGAAAACCATTGTCTGCCGAATATCTATTCATAGTTTCTTCAAAGGCCCAGCCTCAGAAACATGGGGAGAGGGTGGGTTTGGTGTTCTGGTGTTATGAATTTGAAACCACAGAAAAATCTCTGTATAAGGGGCTCCTTTGCTGCAGCCCCTCTGGTTTGGTTCCCCTGTAGCCAACAAAGGACTCGAATACCCTCTGGTTTGAAGTCACCAGTGCTTTTATTTACATGAATTTCCACCACCTTACAATGCCTTGTGTTAGCCAGCAGTCCCTGGGGCTGTTCAGGGAGACAGGCAAAGTCTCCACATTCCCTTCTCCTCATACCTGCCCTCCCTGTTCCCTTCTGGGCTGTCATATAAACACTGCTGGGTCAGCGGAGCAGCTGCTGCCCATTGCCCAATCAAGCCTGGGCAACTGCTCAGCCTGTGTAGGTGGAAAGCTTCCTTCCCTCAGGTAATCAGGCCACTGACCAGCTAACCAGCTTCTCTGCCCCTCAGGTAGAGAGGCTGGAGTGACAGGGGGTGGCTAGGAGTTCACCTACCAGGACCCTGTTACACTCTTGTATGAAGAACTGCTCACTTGCCAGAGCCCATGTTGGAGTTGGGGAATCACTGATAAATTTATTAGCATGCATGTAGGTTCTTCTGTTGTTTTTAATAAATTTTCTCTTCAGTGCTTTTACCTCATGACTAAAATGTACTTGCTTAGAAAGAGTTGTATGGTAATTTATACGTGTGACAATTACTCTGTGGACCATCTCTGAAAAGAAAGCAAAAGAAACCAGTTTAGACTTGGGATTGCACAGTACAGTCAGGGAACTGTGCAACCTGGTCAGAGAGGAAAAAGATGCGTGTCTCCACCCAAGATAGCCATTGGCTGAGGAGCTGGAGACTAGAGTGGGTGCCCTTGCTGGCCCATAGAGGGGAGCCTTTGTTGGATTATACAGGTGAAGTGCAAGTACCATTGCCCTGAACTTAAGTATATTGCCTAATCTAAAGATACTGTTGTAATGGGAGAGAGGGCCAGTTAGTTTTTATTTCTGAATACAATCAAGAGTATGTGCGCATGTGTATGAACAGCTGGCCAACCAGATATATTCCCTGGCTTTAAAACTCCCTTATTTGTTATTTGGGTTAAACTTTGGATTTTTTTTTTTTAAAGCCCCAAACTTTCTTCAAAAAGGAAAGATTAATTTCTTCAAGCCCAGTCAATTTTCTCAGAGATGCCCACTGTCTTGTAAACCCCATAATTTATTTTTAGTGGCCATCTTGATGCTCTTAAATCTCATTCTTTAAATTATTTTGGATGAATGTGTGATGAAATGCAGGGGACCTTAACATCTTTAAAGGAAATAGACAGGACTTTTTTAGGAAACAAAAGTGAGGAGTGTGGAGAAGGACGTGTGCAAATTAAACCTAAAAAAAGATTGAGGTTCAGAAAGGTCAACTGATACCTGCAATCTCCACCTGTAAAGTACCGTAGAGAGAGGAAAACGGGATCTAATGAGAAGCAGAAAGTAGAAGTTAGTTGGTTCACAGGATGGTAAGGCAAAATTTGTGTATATAGAACATCTCAATGAACTCCCTGCTATAACTGGGCATTAAAGCAGACCAAATGCTGAAAAAAGGTATTGCTTCCCATGAGGTAGAGACAAGTAGAACAGAACTGGGAGATCAAGCTGTCAGGCACACAAGATAGGCAGAGGTTATAAAGGCAGCAGGGATCTGATAAGAGATTCTTTTAAGAGATCTAAAATCATCTTGTTCTCAAACCTGACCCTAGTTACGAAAGTGTAACAAGGTGTAAAGAGGGAAGGAGTTTGGTGCCATGAAGTAGACATTTGTAGTGGAGGGAATCAATCTTGCTCTGTTATTTCCTGCAACCTTAATTTAAACTGTATGTTCAGAAATACAGTATGTCTTTTGGGACTTCAAATCAACTGAGAAACTGTTGGAGAGATAATCATTTAGGATAGAATAACTGGTGTAATTGAGCAGGAGCTGGTGAGGACTGACCTCTTGTTTTGAACAAACACCTTTCGGCAGATGCTTTGATTGCAAAATGTTTTTCTCTGATTGTTTGCTGTTTTCTGTGAGTGATAAGGCTCAAATGCTACCGTTCCCTGTTGCACTTAGTAGTTGACTGAATATCTCTGGCAATGTTTAGGATTGTTAATTTTCCAAAGCATTTATCTAAGTTTTAATGCATATGTTTTAAGATTAGTGAGGGAGAAATTCATAGCTTATCATTAACCTGTTTGCATTGTTAATTGTTTTCACTGTAACTGTGGATGTGTTTATAAAGCAATTATACACCTGTGACAGGCCTGTGCCAGCTGATCTGGGCTCAGGCTATGGTTCTGTTTCATTGCTGCATAGACTTCTGGGGTTAAGCTGGAGCCTGGGTTCTAGGATCCTGCAAGATGGATGGGTTCCAGAGCTCAGGTACAGCCAGAGCCCAAAAATCTATACAACAGTGAAACAGCTCTGCAGCTCCAGCCCTGCAAGCCAGGGTTGGCTGCCATGGGGCAGCTGTGGATGTCTAGTTGCTGTGTAGACATACCCTTAATTACCATTTGTCTAACACATTTTCTTTGTTATGGTTTAGCCGGCTGCATCATATTTTAATGTTTCAGACAATACCACTTGGCCTCTTTAAATCCTTGGAACAAGAATGAGCTTGTGTTTAAAGTACAGTTCTGAGAGCCAGAGCTGGCTGAATAAGGGAAATCCGTCTGTGAAAATGTTAATCTTTTTGGGAAAAGTGTTGCCCTGTAGTGGGACGAATGTCAAAAATTTGAAATTTTTCACAGAAAGGGCTTTGGAAAAGGAGCAGGAGAAGAGAAGGAAATAATTTTTTTTCTTCAGATTCTTAGCTGCCCTCAATAAAGCTCTTGTCAGTTTAAATAATGAAACTATTCGTAGTCTTCCAGCCTGACTGCCAGAAAGGCAGAGAGCTATGACCTCTCTGCCTCAGGTTCCTCATCTTAAAAGAGAATTGGTATCAGCTCAGTGGAGGCATTGGTGCTATGAAGCCAAAGTAATTAATGCTTGTATTGAAATCCTCTGTTGATGAAAGGGGCTATGCAAGTATAAAGTGTATTATGAATATTGTTATTACTGTTTTCTTATCTGTTGTACCACACAGTTTGAATCAAAACAACTTGCTTGGTTTGCTGAAAAAGTCTGAACTGACCCTGTGACGTACCCTTCTCTGCATTTATAAGTTCCCTTTATACGTTCCCTTCCATACTTTAGTTTCCATTTCATGCATCTGATGAAGTGGGATTTTATCCACGAAAGCTCATGTGATAAATAAATTTGCTAGTCTTTAAGTGCCACAAGACTCCTTGTTTGTTTTGCTGAACTAGACTAACACGGCTACCCCTCTGGAAATTATTATAGTTGCCATCACTACTACCACCTGTTACTTTTCTCCCCAGTATGCCTTTTCCAAAATCAATGTGCCAAATATATATGCACAAAGTTAACTCTTTGTTTCAAATATTTTTGCCAGTCTATAACTAAATAAATAATAGAAGATTGTATGTTTTGCTGGTTTTGTTAAGTGCATTGCAAATGTGATTGAGAATTTGTTTATATTGATTGAGAATTTATCACATGTAATCTGTTACTATATTTAAAAAATACACTGTAAAAAAATGTATTTCATTTAACTTTGCCATGTTAAAAAACAAGTTCTGTCTTGATCCTGGAACAAGATAATTGACTTCTGCATCAGTACAATTATTTTTTTACTATTGGCATCCGTCTTGTCCTTTAGCGACCTCTTCTTACTATCCCTCCTTCTTCCAAGCCAAATAATGATTCATTGGCACTTCCTGTTTGATGTCACCTCTCTCCCGCTTTTCAGTTGAGCAATCAACTTTATCCTGTGGCATAAACAGCAGAGATGGTCTACGTTCAGATTCTTCATTGTGGTTTCAGACTTTAATTAACATATAAACCTGGCAAAAAAGTTTAAATGACATATCAATTTCTTGTTTCTCCACTCACCTATATCTATATAACTAATATACTACAAACCATAAAGTGAATTTTGAAAGCTTACAGTACATTATAGTATCTAATCATTACTGGAAGATTTTAGACAAATTTCGGAACTCCTACTAATACAATATGTATTCTATTTGTGAGGCACTTAATATAAAAATAATGTAAATATATAAAAACTCCAGAAACTCAATTGAGGAAAATACATCTATAACTTGGACACAATGAGTTTAAAACAAATATGTAAGCTCTTAAGAGTAGCTAATAAAATTACCCTATTTTTATTTGATGATATAGCAGAAATATTTTGAAATATTCCACATGGTAATTTAAACTGAAAACTTTGTTTGGAAGACTTGTTGAAATCTATTCAGAATACCATCAGTTAAGCAGTATTCTGAAATTTTCTAACATAGAAAACTAAGAGCTCCATTTAAAAGAAAGGTTCAGATTGTCCATTCTGTGCTTTTTCAGGCTACTTTACAAGAGAAAATTTTAATATTGCATAGCTCTCTCCTGTTTTGTTCTACAAAAAGATTAAGGGCTACTGAGACAAAAGATTATAGAAATTTGTAATGCTTCTTGTTATTTACAAGAAACCATCGCCTAAGCTTAAAATTTTCTCAGGTGCCTATGTCACTTTTGGAAATGGGGGCTAAACTTTCCCTCTCTGTGCATCACCTTGCTCTTTGTGTTCCTTTATCTATTTAGACTGTAAACTCTTTGGATCAGGAGCAGTCTTTTGTTACGTATTTGTACAGTGCCCTGTGCCATGACACTCAGATCTTGCTTCCAGGTCTCTAAGTGTTATGAGAATACAAAAAGTAATAATTTTTCTTTGTTTCAAAATTATTACATTATCTGATCCTGGCCATTTTATGGTGTTACTCCATTTCATGGGCTTACATTGACCTTAAAGGTCTAACCTTTATGCATACATTCATATGAATATTTCCCTGCTCACACTAGCCTGATGAGATACTCTACATTCTTCTTTGAGTGATTGCTCCTGTCCATTCCAAGTTAGGTGTGTGTGTATGCTGTGTGCACAGATCACCAGAAAGTTTTTCCCCTAGAGTACTCATAGGGTCGGTTGTGGAACCCCCTGGAGTGACGGCTGCATAGGGCTCTAGGTAAGGCTCAGTTGACCCTGCCCTCCCCAGTTCCTTCGTACCGCCCTGACAGGTGCTGGAAAAATAGCTTGCTTTTGCTAGCTTTCCCCGTATTCATAGAAGAAGTGGGATTTTCTCCCACAAAAGCTCATGCCATAAATAAATCTGTTAGTCTTTAAAAGTGCCACAGGACTCTGTTTTTCTGCAATAGACTAACATGGCTACCCCTTTGGTACCTGCTAATAGTTATAGTGTTGATAGTTCAGTAGTGTAGTTAAGTAGAATGTATCTGTCAATGTTATGAGCTGGTGAAAGTACCTCCTGCCATAACAGCCCACTCCATGAAGGCGCAAGTCTCATCAACAGCCTTCCTCGCTCAAGTGCTAGTGATGCATATCTGCAAGGCTGCTACATGGTCATCGGTCCACATGTTTGCAATGCACTATTCGATCACTCAGCAAGCAAGGGACCACGCAGTATTTGGAAGAGCAGTCCTGCGGTCTGTGAGGTTGTAATTGCAACCCTCCTCCAAAGGTAAGGCTTGAGAGTCACATATCTTGGAATGGACAGGAGCAGTCACTCAAAGAGGAAAAGATGGTTACTTATCTGTAACTGGTGTTCTTGGAGATGTGTTGCTCCTGTCCATTACAACACCTCCCCTCCTACTATGCCAAGAAGGAACCGGGGAGGGCAGGGTCAGCTGAGCTTTATAGAGAGCGCTATGCAGGCGCCACTCCAGGGGGTTCCATGGTCAACCCTATGGGTACTCTTGGTTTAGGGGAAAAGCTTTCCAGCGATCCGTGCATGCACCCCTAACTTGGAATGGACAGGAGCAACAGATCTCGAAGAACACCAGTTACAGGAGGTAACCATCTTTTATCTCTGGCTGCTCAACCTTATGCTCATGCTTTCATTAGACTAAATGTTTGCTTTCCAAGCTGCTATTTTGATGACATCATAGGTATCAAGTTAAGATGAATTTAAATGGTAAAGCCTGTGCGATGTTGCATTTATAGCATTATTTGCAATAGAGTACAGCCACAGCTCAATTAAATAGATAACACAACAAGCAGGACATTTTCCTGAAAAAGAAATGTGCCCCGTTATAGATGTATTGTGAAGGCTTGAAAGAGTGTGTGAAGATTTTTTCATGCCAGAAGCAAAGACAGGAGAGACGCACCACATATTTGTGCTTGTGAAATATCTTACTTTTTTTTTTAAAACGAAGGTAAAGCTTTGACAACAGGTCATTTATCTTCTATACACAGAGTAAACCATTGAACCAAATTCAATAGAAGTAGCTGTGTGCGCTCATTTTGCTTGTCATATGGCTGCTGTGCAGAGTAAGAAGAGCTCACTTCTTATGAGGAATAATGGCAATAGGGTTAATGATAAATAACTTCAAGGAGTTCCTTCTCTAGGGTGTTGGCTCATTATCCTTAATGCCCATTTAATTCAGTGTATATAAAATATTAGTCATCTTCTCTCTTTGGGTAGCGCTGAGGATCTGACCCTTAATTTTATTCATCCAAATTGGATGATTCTATGTGGGTGGAGAGCTCTACCCTTGTGAAACAAGTTGCAGCATCAGGGTCTATGAAGGTATACCACTTAGACTTTTGGCTTCCTAACAAAATACAGGCTGTATGACAATCAAGTATGAAGTAATTTTTTTGCCAAGAAAATGCAATTTTAAGATGCATTCTTTGAGGATTACTTAATTTTCCCAGACCACAATAATAATATATCAAATATTTTATTGATATTTTTTCCTTCACATTATGGGTTACTCTCTGCATACTTTCTTTGAATTCTCTTTCTCTCCGGATAAATAAAATTAGCTATTTCCCTCCTGCTTCAGCTGCTTCAGCTTGTGCATATGCCATAGTAAATTGAAAAGAATTATACTTATTGAGTCGGTTGGCATAGGATTTTTTGTTGTTGACCACTGATGCATTTTAGTGAACAAAGGGGTATTTTCTCTTTTTAGATTGTCTTTCTGTGTGTTGATTTATCACCTTTACAGAGAGTTCCTCATCCTCAAGTCAAATATACTTTTTAGACTAATCTCTAGACGTAACAGAATTTATGTGGTATAGGCATTTACTGAGCTTGACTTCATTATAAGAGCAAAATATTCCTCAGGATAAAACATTTGAGAACAATTAAGAAAAATAAACTTTAGCTTTGACATTGCACTTTTCCTCAACAAAGAACCCTTTCTAATTTGTTAGAAAAATCCCATATGTTATTCATGATGTTCATTATTTTATGCCTCTTCTAAAGTATTGCTAGATATTGAAGAAGTAGATGATCTTGTTCTGGCATTTTCTAATCTAGCACAGCAGTGATGACTGGTACTTAATCACTTGCATCAGTAATTGTGTCTCCAGAAACTGAAAATAGAATTTCCTTTTAAACCATGATGATTCCATGTTTTGCAGTCTTGACCTGATTGAATTTCCCTCTTTACTATGTTCGTCTTTTTTACCCTAGGTTTCTTACATACTTGCTTTGCCTGGCAATGGTGTATGTAATATATATGTGGTTAATGATTATTTATATATAATACAGCTCCTTTTACAGACATTAGAAAAAAGTTAGTGTGTGTGAAATAGTGTATCATATTACTGTTACTTTTTGTTACTAATAAAAACTTCTGAACCACTAAATAACACGGGCAGTATCTTTTTAGAAAAGACATAGTACCAGAATAAAAGGAGTGTTTCAAATGAAAAGTAAGCTGCATTGTCAAAAACATGGAAAAAAAACCAAAACCCTTTACTAGTGCTTCAGTACTCTACCATTTGCTCGCTTTCATCAGAAATAAAAACATTTTCCTTTAAGTATATATAAAAAAGCAAAAGTTGATTGTTTTAAAGAATATGTTTTTAAACTACTTTCTTTCTTTTCTAGGCACAATTCACACATGTCCAAGCAACAAGTAAACCAAAGACCTTCAAGCATGGTCAGTGAAACATCCACTGCGGTAACTATCTCCACTGTAGATACAAAACCTGGCTCTAAGGTAAGACAAAAAGAGTATCATTTGAACTGGTGATGAAACATTGATTCCTTGAAGTTACGGGGGATTTTGGTACTGAATTCAGTGAAACCAGGATTTCACCATGGAAGTCTAATAATGTGTTTCAAGGGAATTATGATACTAAAATGTCTTTCACCCATTCAAAATTGGGAAAAAACAAAGATAGCTGAACAAGCTTTGGACAGTTCAGAAGCTGACAATTTTAGGTGAGAATTTGAAAATTATTGATGAGATGAAACACAAAGTTTTTGAGAGGTTCCTAAAGAATGGAAGAATGTGTCAGTGATACTGGTGTTCCCAAAGCACTTCAAAATCACCTGAAAAATAGTAGAAATTATAACTTGGACTTCCACTTAATTTCCTTTTAATCCCCATCCTTTCCTCTTCCTTTATTTTAGGCACTACTCCACTTTAGTCTTATGGTGTCATTAGTGCTTACACCACTACTACACTTAGAACATTCAGTTGATAAAAATAATTGAAATATTTAACAAGCAGAACTGGCAAAAGATATGGCAAAAATGATCATCACTGTAAATTAGTGTAATTCCAAACCTCTTTGCTGGAGGACAATCAATCAAAATTCAAAATCCTCTTAGACGAGGGCAAGTTAGTGACTAAGGTTTTTTTCCAAGTGGTGGAAAATGCCACAGATACAGCAGCATGTGCACAAGCCTCAGGAGTAATGCTTCAAAGAGACTCTTGGCTCCAGATACCCAGCTTCCCCAAGGAAGTTCAAATGACCTTGGAAGACCTACCATTTGATGACAATAAATTATTCAGTGACAAGACTGAAGAGAACCTTCATTCACTGAATGACTGTAGAGTCATTGGGTCTATACACCCAGTCCCTGCCCACTATCAGAACTGGCTGGACTTCTGACCCAATACCCCACCTGATCCACTTACCAACTATACCCTCCATGTCAACAGGAACAATACCATTGCTCTCGACGCTCCCAAAGACTCAGATTTTCTCCTTTCTCCATCTTTCATCAAAGCCTCTCACAACAGTCCTTTTGACTCTTCATCATAAAACCACAAACCTTGCCCCCTGTTTTCCTCTGGCCTCCCCAATTTTATTCAAAGGCCATCTTGCATTGTTTGCCCATAATTGAAGCAAGACTACCGCCAATCAGTGAGTGTTGGGATTCATACACGGGATATCTTACAGAGCTCCATGCCTTTCCTCCTTACCCCCAGCTCCTCCAGCACAAATCTATTGATCCACCCCAACTGGACCTTCTGTGGAAGGAAACAAACACATGCCTCAAAAAAAGGCCCTAGAAAGGGTCTCAGAACATTATGGGGGCCATGGTTTCTACTGTTCCTATTTCCTTATACCAGAAAAGATCTGGTATCCTGGATCTAAGGGCTTTTGAACAAGTACATCTGCAAATACAGTTTTCTCATGGTTCCTGTTCCTCAGATTCTCAACTTCCTTTCCTTTAGGGCCTGGTTTATGGTTTTTGATATGAAAGATGCATTTTTTTCTTGTGGGCATACACCCTGCACATCACAAATTCCTTCAGATTTTCAGTGGGCACTCTCATTACCAATTTTGGTTCCTTCTTTTTGGAATAGCCACTGGACTCTTGTGTTCACAAAAGTCTTTTGCAGTAGTATCGGCATACATGCAACACCTGGGACATTTACTATTTCCATATCTAGACAATTGTCTTCTGGTGGCATCATCCTGTGAAAGCTTCCTCATCACCAATTGAACACTATAGGGACTTTTCAGCAATTTGCTCATTTGTATCAACAAGAAAAAGTCCACCGTCGTATTTACCAAAGAGCTCATATTTATAGAAGCTGTCTGAACTTTTATGCAGCATGAGCTTTCCTACCAATGAAGCAATTTGCCATTCTCAGTGTCCTCATTACACAGTCACAGTATTGTCGTCCCCCCCTCCCCCCATACATCTGCTACTGCCTGTCACTTCTGGGACATATGGTGGCAAGTACTTCTGTTACCCCATATGTGCCCACTTCTATATGAGGTGCCTACAAATGTGGCTATGTCTGGCGTAAGACCCACAGAAGGGACCACCTAAACAACTGAATCACCCTTCGGCCTGCAGTAATAACTTCCCTTGCATGGTGATGCAACCCATCCAAAGTCCTGGTGGGTGTCCCTTTCAAACCACCTGTGCCACAAACCACCCTTACAACGGATGCTTCGCTTCACATTAGTGGCCATGCAGACCACCAGGGCCTATGGACCCCCAGAAAAGCAAGGATTTACATAAGCATCCTGGAACACCAAGCAGTCCAGCATGCTTATCCAAGTGCTTCTTATCCTCCTTACCCTACTTCAGACATGTACAACTTCTCTTGGACAATATGACAGCAATCATATATATAAATAAACAAGGCAGAGTCAGGCTGCCAGCCTTATGCAGGGATGCAATCTGGCTTTGGAACTGGTGTCTATGACACAGTGTCACGTTGCATGCAGTCCACATACTGGGACAGACAACACCCTGGTGGACACGCTCAGCCACTCCTACCATCACAATCACGAGTTGGAGATTAACAAGCCCACTATTTGCTCCCACTTCCAGTAGTGGGACATGCCAAGCTGAGACTTATTTGCAACAACAACCAACCACAAGCTTCCCTTCTTCTGCTCCCATGGTGCCCTTGGGCAGTACTTAAAAGAGGATGCCTTTCTCCTTCCATTGACACTAGGACTTAGTTATGCCTTCCAACCCATTTTACTTACCATATAAGGCACTGAGAAACTATAGGTACAATATGGCTGACTCCTGCTAGTTCAGGAAATGCTCAAGTTGTACACGCAAATGAGGACTCCTACAGAAGGCCTCCCCCCTCAAGGAAGAGGGAGACGATTGGGAGGTATAAAGAAAACAAAAGGTAAATCTAAGAAGCTCTTTCCTCTGTGAGCCCTGCAGTGATTGCAAGGGGGTACAGCAAATCTCCAGCTTCCTGAGACAGCTACATCTGCAAAGTGATTTGGGATCCAGACAGAGCAGGGCAGATCCTCTCCCCAAAGGTTCATGATACCTTTGTGGGCTGATAGTCTTTTTCTGCTTTTTTAGACATTCCACTGGGTGGTTCCAGTTCAGCCGCCTTTTTTGTTGAGTCAGCAGTCAGAGACCAGTCTAAAATGGCTTATTTAATCCTTGCCTCTGTTGGTCTGGGTTTCTTCCTTAGCAGAGCTATCTTTTCCCTACCTTTTATTTCCAGAAACAAAGTACAAAACATATATCTTTATTGTTTTACTTACTCACAGATAAGGTAATTTGACAAAGAACGAAAGTGAAGTTCCTGCATACAAGTTCAGTGTGCCTGTAGCTTAGGCTGTGCCATGGTCCAAGCAGTTCAGATAAGACACACAAAGAGCTCTGTTTTTCCTCAAGCACAGCAAAACCTGTACAGTTTTAATGTTGGAAAAGTTGGACACCAACACAGTTATGATTCAGATGGAGTTAAAGCAGCATTTTGGTATGTTACTGATAATGGGAAGTTGGCTTTCGTCAGCTACTAATTGCTATTAATATTAATTAAATACTAGTAACCCATGTGCATGTGCCTTTAAAAAATGCTACAACTATTTCATGACTGTGTAACAAAATACAATTGTCTCACATATTTGTACTATGACTAAATCTAGTACAGTATAGTTAGTACTATTGTAATGGGCTTTTTTTCAGGTTATAAAATCTGGCAATAAAGTTCACAGCTTTGGAAAGAGGGACCAATCTATCAAGAGGAACCCTAATGTTCCTGCTATGGTGAGAGGCTGGCTACACAAACAGGTATGTAAAATATTATTTGTTTCTCTTTGTATTGCAGATATTGCAACAGAATATATCAGATAACTATGAAAGCTTTTTAGATAACAGCAAAAGAATAGAAAGGCTTGAAATTCAATTATATGGAACACCTTACTCTCCTCTTGACTTCAGTAGAGGGTTGCTTGTGCTCAACACTTCTGAAAGTCAGGCCCTTAAGCTGTCCATAGAGATTTGATTTGGACATAGAAAAAATTAAAGAAATAGTATAGTATTGTTCAACTGTGGAGACCACAATTTTATTTTAAACTACCATCTAAATCTGGTTACCACTCCACAATCCATAACACCGTTAGTCCAGTGTGGATTTTAACTGGCATTGATGACCCTAGTGTACTATAAATCTGAGGGTGATTATGAAGGACTGCAAAGGGATTTTGACTCAGAGCCAAAATCCAGACACTTCCCATCATACATTGCCGAGATAGTAGGGATAAGATAAGGAAAGTCACAAACTGCCAGAGACAGACACCAGCCCCTTATAAGTTATTACCATACTAGGACTATAGCCTGAGCAGCCCACACTAAGTTACAAGGACTTCAGTTTTAATCTACAAATCCTACTGGAATCTGCCAGAATTGTAGCAATTGTAAACTAAATGTCCCAAAGCCAGAACTCTTGAATGTCAAATAGTAAGTGAAAAAAATCCACATACCAGTTTGCAAGTTTTTCCATATGAAAAAATTCCCTTCAGGACCCCAAACTGGTCATCATCATACACCCCAGTATCACTAGAGATCTGCCCATTAGATTAAAAGGTAGTGAGGATGGGAACCCCTGATGATTAACCTGTCTAGGCAATAAACTGTATCAACCCACATTCCACGACCACCGTAATTAAGGCAAAGGAAGAGGGGGCAGGCCATGTGTAATATTGCATCTTCTGCTATTCTCAGTTAAGATTGCCCTTCCCTGCTCAGGATGTATCCCCTGCTTTTTTACTCCATCAAAGCGGAATCCTGAGAGGCAGAATGGGTGGGTCTACACTTACAAATTAAGTCGATTTAAGCTTGCTGAAGTCGACTTAATTTAATCTCCGTCTACACTACATTTTCCTTAAATCGACTTAAGGAAAATTAAAGTCGACTTTATAAAACCTCATTAAAAGTCAACTTTACTGGCTAAATTGACTTTATTAAGTCGACTTAGGGCTAATCTGCGTCTACACTGGCTAAGTCGACTTAGGGGGCTCCAGGGCTCCCCCACTGCCCTCCCTGCCAGGGCGGCTGACACAGGCAGAGCCTGGCGTGCCCCCTACAGGGCAGGACAGAGCCTTGCCCACCCTGCTCCTATGCCCTGCCAGTGTCCCTGTCCTGCTCAGCCCCCCATTGTACCCAGGTACAATGGGGCAAATGCTGAGCACCCTGGCACTTGGCAAGGGGTGCCCCCCCTGCCACCGTGGACCAGTTCCAGGTCCACCTAGCCCTTACAAGTCAACTTAGGCATCCAGTGTGGACTCTCTAAGTCGATTTGGCAGGGTCCCCTTTAGGTCAACTTAATTTTTGAGTGTAGACATGCTAAGTCGACTTAAATTAACAAGTATAGACATAGCCTATGTACATTTACTTGGGTCTTGTGGCCTCAATAATTTTATATGAGTTTTTAATAATTTAAGTGGAAATGAATATTTATCATATTATTGAGCTGATATACCTCTAATAATGCTGGAAGAATTAAACTTCATTTAACATTACGTACTTTGTTTATTGTCTTAATAACTGTTTCCACAGAAATATCCTCATAACATCTCTATTCTGGGCAATAGGAAACAAGATAGAGGGTTATAGACTGACATTTCCTAAACTTCTGCAGTATGAGTCCCCATTTCATGAAAATGAAAACAATGCTTCCATTCCGCTGATGGTCCCACCATACATTGCTAGATGTCTGTGAATCTTAATTTATATGTCTTCCGTGATCCCCTGGCTAGTCCTTTTTGCCTTTTCACCCTACTCTTACTCTAATTCTGGAAACACTTGGAGAAAGTGGGTAGAACTTCACCATATGAACCTTTCTTTCTTTTCTTACATGCTTCATTGAACAGTGAAACCATTCAGAATGATGGCATTTAAAGTGTCATAACTTGCAGCTAGGTTAGCACCCACTGAAATGATTGTGACAGTTGGTACTTTGGAGTTAACATTTAAGGATCTGTGCAAACTCAGGCAGACATTATTACATTGATTAAGTCAGTTACATGTTTTTGCAACCAGACCAGCTAGAGACTTCCTGTTAAAATTTAATCTGAGACCCTGGAGAACAATGGAAAGAGAGGTCTGCGAGTTTCCCCTGCAACCAGTTCTTCTGGTCTCCCACTTCCTAGGAGAGTGCCTTTCTAACTTTGGGAAACCATGTTTTAAAGAACAGGAAACACCGAAATGGTAGGCCTATGTTGAAGCACTTGTGAGGTTTTTGGTTTTCTTTCCCCCCCACCCCCCTTAAGGGTAGGCTGCCTCAGTCCAATAATATTGGTTTCTAAACTCTTGGCGTAAGACAGAATGAGAACTCCTAGATGAGCTAATTCTCGTATGTATTTATAATATGGCCATCTTTGTAGTATCTGGGCATTAAATACTATTGTATTTGATATTGGTGTGTAGTAAGATTCTCTACATAGCATCAAAGTTAAGAGTAATATTGTGTACATTCAACTTTAGATTCTTTTTATACAGTGCTTTGGTCTTATCATGATAGGTGCTATTTAAAAAAAAAAGAGGGAGAGAGATTGTGGTAGGTTCTTTTCAAAACTCTGTACTATAGTTGATAATACCTATTCTGTTTAAAATCTTGTCAACTGCTTAAGGCCTCCTAGGCTATATTATATTCTAAATAGATTTTTTGAATTACCTTGAATGTTGGTGACAAAATCTTCTAGGAAGTGTGTTTTAGCCTTTTTGTGTTTTCTATGAATTCTGTCTCTTGTTTTATTTACAGTTTTTTTTCTGCTTTTCTGTGCTGTTCCACTGCGATTTCCTGTTCACTCTGCTTATGTGCTGTTAACCACTTCTGTCAAGAAGCAATCCTCCTTGGAATGAGTGTCACTTCCTGATATGCAATAAAAAAAATCCTAATAGCCTGATAGATCTATGAGGAAAATATATGATAGCTACCTCTACAGCTCAATCCATATACACATTAGATTCAAGATTAGTTAGAGAACAAAAATAAATTGTTTGAAAATTGTCGTGGATAGTAGAGGGAAGATTTGTCCTGTAACTTGATATTTTCTGTGATGACTCTATCATTGCATAATGTTTCTCTAAGCAAAAATAAAATGTTCATATTTGTAATTGATAATATTGTATTTTAGGACATCTCTGGTAGTATGTTAATTGGTAGAGCACTGTAGGATTTAGATAAGTCAGGCCATTATATGAGCTTTTATTTGAACTGAAAGAAATTTTACTGAATTCCTTGCTATTGTAGGATAGCTCTGGAATGAGATTATGGAAAAGACGATGGTTTGTGCTTGCTGATTATTGTTTATTTTACTACAAAGGTGAGTAGATAATGTGATTTTGAGAGTTTTCATGAAACTTGAGACCATTATGAAAAATGGTTTAATTTGTTCTTCAGAACTTGTCTTCAGAGCTCAAAAAAAAGATAGACTTTTTCACCATTGCATACCCCTCACACAATTGATTAAATTATGATTCAGATCCTCATGAGAAAGCCAAATTACTGTTTGCTTGCTTGTATTGCTTTGTCACACTTATTGGAGTAAGACACAGTTAAGACATGGGTAGTCCGGAGACTTGGGTTTCCAGCATTGGTATATATTGTTTTATATTTTTATAGCACTTTACGTGATCAAAGCAGATTACCAACATTAAATATAACATCTCAGCAATATAGGAAGATAAGTATTTGTACAGCTGGAAAACAATGAGATTTTTGACTTGCTGAAAGCCACACAATCAGTGGCAAAGTTTAGACTAGAGCCCATGATTCCTGATTCTTGCTCAAGTTTTTAATCACTAGATTTTTCGGTATAATCTTCAGTAAGTCACACAACTTCTTTATGCCTTAATTTGTTACTAAATCTAATGGGGTAATACTTCCTTAATGCATATGAATGTTGAGGTTAAGTACATTGTTTGTAAAGTGCTTTGAAATCTTTCGTATGTTTAGAGAAGTGCAGTGTTATTTATTCATATTTATAGCTATTGTTCCTGTATGTAGTGCCAGTAATAATGAATGTTCATTAACTATAGTAATTATTTGCTTAGAAGTAGGAATCGCTGGGTGAATTATTCTATGTTTTAGATTCTCATAATGGCAATTCTGTCCTTAAAATAATTTAAGAATGTATATTACATACTGATCTGAGAACATTGTACAAATCAGTGAGCATAAAGGCAGGAAAAAAAAAGAAATAGGTAACATGGGTGCCAGTCCCCATGTGTGGGTCCTTACTAGGAATGGGCCCAGAAAGGAGTCTCTGGTGCTGAAATAGAGACAATGCTGTCTATCAGTAGGCCCTCAGTGCTTAAGTAGGTTTTATAGGAAAGCTACACAAGGACTACCTCTCTGCCTTGTCCCTCTTTAATTCATTGTCACCTTCGTGGTGGTCTTTTTCTACTTCCCCATGTTTCTGATTTTTTATCACTAAAGGGACATCAGCAGGAGATTTGTTCTGCAATTTTATTCTGACTAAATAAAAATAAAAGGAAAAGTTTGGTGGATTGGAGGAATTCCAACAGCATTAATTCATATAATACGCACTTGTTTCCTTCATTGTTGGTGCTGTTATTGATATATGTTTGTTTCACCAGTTGAAGAACTGCTCTGAATCATTTTGATTTTTCTTTCATTCAACAGACAGCAGAGAAGAAACTGTTTTGGGTAGCATACCGTTGCCTAGTTATGTAATATCTCCTGTTGGACCCGAAGAACGCATAAACCGCAAGTATTCCTTTAAGGTAAACTAACCAATGACAAAACTTACAGTTAATGTTCAGCAGTACATACACTAGATATTTAAAAATATTTATTTGCATAAGAGAAAACATTGTTAGAGGAAACATTTCCAATTTTTAAATAATTGTAAAAATAAAACATTCATTTTATCACATATTCTTCACATGTATTTACAATGCTGGCCATTTCTTTCTTGGATATAATAGTTTTATCATATCATCTTTCTGCTATGCTATAAATTTACTTGTTGCTTTAGCGTGTGCCTGAGGGTGGTGATCTTTTTTGTAAAATATCAGAAAATAAAACTGACAAACCTTACCAATAGTCTCATAAATAAAGAGAAACATTGATTTCTTTTCTTATACAATGCTTTGCTTCACAGGGGATAGAGTTGGCTTATTTCTTTGCAATAAAACCACTACTCAGTTTTGACAAGGAGAGAAAATGATAGTGTTGTGACTTTAATTCCTTTGTTATATAATGCATTGTGGCAATTAAACTTCTCATTTATTTTCTCTGCAAAAAACAGATAATTTATATGGCCTCTATAATAGTTCAAAAGAATTAATTTCCTCCTTTTGTCTCTTAACTCATGTTGCAATTTCCCTGTCTTAGGGGAGGAAGAACAGACACCTTTGTCTACTAAATAGAGACTTAAAGCTCTAGTTGTTTTGGGTTCTACATAGAACAACATTTTAATTTTGGCTTCCAAGTAGTTTAAGTAAATCTATTGCTTTGATAATTTGGGCATTCTTTGTTAAAATTCTGTGTTGAATGATTTATGGCTTGCTCTAGCAATTTATTGCTCTTTGAAAATACAACGAAGAACATAAACCTGTTCTTGGCAGTGGAAAAGCTTGCTTCCAGCTCACTACATGTCTCAGCATAGGTATTAAGGCAAACTATAGAGACTTCAGTGCAGGTTATATTTTTAAAATATACAGATGTTTGGAACAGAACCTGACATTTTGAATCCATCAAAGTAAATTACAAACATTAATCATGCACATTTTCATCAAGTGGTGTGTAAATGATGTTCTAGAAAGAAACTTATTTTCATCTGTTTTTCCTTATGAGAATTACAGAAAACCTTAGCTTTTTAAATCGGCTCACCTCGAGCTTTTCTTTCATCTAGATCTGTGGGTTTTAACAATTAGGACTTCCTGTTGCTAACCTCAGGTTTATTTTCCTGTGGAAAATGGATTGAAATGGATTTATTTAAATAAATATTTCTTCTTCAAGTAGTGTCCCTACAGATATTCCACTTCAGCTGCATGTGTCTTTGATTGGAGATTTTTTAATAGCAGTTCCATTTGAAGCACATATCATCTTTCCAGGCACCTTACTTGAGTAAAAGGCCAAAGGGCAAGAGAATCTCATGCTCCTTCTCACGACTATGAACAATACTGGGTACCTCCCCCTCTACCTTACAGTCGTCCTCAGTGGCTATGTTAGTCCCATGGGCAGCCTTCCATTAGCAATTTTTGAGGGTTCTAGCTACTCCTCTGGGGAATATTGTGAAAGGCAATCCTCTGCTCCATTTCTCTCTCTCAAGCAATCCCAACTTTTGAAGAGCAAGAGACTAGAGTAGACAAGGAGGTGACACCACAAACAAATATATCTCCTTCCAGACACAGATATGATGCCCCCTCCACTCTTATGCCAAATATTTTAGACATTTTCAGGAGCTGATGGACTAGATGGCTGCCTTGCTTTAGATCCCATTGGAGGAGGTACAAGAGTAACAACATAAGATTTTGTATATATTTCACGTGACAACTTCTGGTTGGGTAGCTATGCTAGTAAATGAGTCTACTGGATCCTGTCAAAATGATTGGGTACCTTGAGCAAGCTGATAAAATATACAATGTTTCTGCAAAAAAGTTGAGTTTTTGTTTTCACGCACTTCTCCTAATTCTTTAGTTGTGTGGAGGCTGTTAATGAGCATGGTAAAAAACACCATATTAAGTCTATGCCATACAATAAAGACCAGAAACATCTCAACTTCTTTGGGCATAAAAATTACTCTTCCATGACCCTCTGGTTTAAAATAGCAGATTATCAAGCTCTGATGCCAAAATGTGATCACGGCAGTTACAGCAAATTAAACGCTTTTATTGATCATCTTCCCCCAGATCATGGGGAACAATTTCAGACCATCGAAACTGAAGGTTAGTTCTTAGTGAGGCCTTCACTGCAAACTTCCCTGGGTGCAACCAACACTGCAGCTCATTCCATCTTTACTGCTGCATCTTGGCTGCAGCTATTGGGATATCTTAGTGATGTCTAAAGTATGACGGAAGATCTTCCTTTTGACACTGAAACTTTTTGATGAGTCCAACATAGAATCTTTGTACATCTTAAAGGACAAGGGCCTCTCATGGTATATAAACTCTTGCCAATAAAAGAAAGTGTAATAAATGGCAAATGGCACAGAAATCCATCTGGTCCAATTCTCTGACTTTTATAGGACACCCAAGTCACCCAAGAAAAGACAGATATCAGAAGAAGAGACCTCCTGCTATGACCACTCATATCACCCAATTCTTATTATCATTGAAGAGTCAAATTGATTGTCTGGCTGAAGATCAAGAACGCTTCCTACTTTGGGAATCTTCAACTACCTCACACTACCCATCTTCCTCCCTCTGGAAATCATCACTCCCATTTCTGACTTACATGGGAGCAATTATAACATTGGGTAACTCCATCCATTTGTTCTCCATCCTTCCATTCCATCCTGCTTTCCTTGACCATCCTCAGGGACTCGTCTAACAAACATTTGCTGAGACAGTAAACTATCTGCTTTCTGTACATAGGAGCCATAGAATCAGTTCCAGTCCACCACAGAGGAAAGGGATTTATTTCAATTATTTTCTGGGTCCATTAAGAAGAGGGGGATGATGAACAGCATTAGATCTCAGAGTTCTAAAAACTTTCATGAAATCAAAGAAATTCAGTATGGTAACTCTTGCAGCTATAATTCCACCATTAGATTGCTGGGATTGCTTCTCATGGCCCTAGTTATTCAGGATGCATATTTTCATGTCACCAATCACCCCCTCACAAGACATTTCTTCATTTCACAGCTAGCCAAGAATGCTTCCATTATGAAGAGCTCCCCTTCAGCTTGTTGTCATGCCCAAGAGTATTCTTCAGTATGCTGGCAGTAGAAGCCTCTCACATTCATCAATGAGAAATAATCATCTTTCCCACCTTGAGGATTGGCTGTTCAAGGGTGGCTCATATGCTGATGTCCTCTTGCCCTACAGACACCATATCCCTGTTCTGCAACTTAGGACTTCATCTAAGTATATAAAAGTCCATTTTAACTCCAGTGCAACAGACTTCATAGGAGCTTCTCTGAATGCCATCAAATCCATAGTTTACCTCCCTAATTTATCATAGTGACAAGTCTAATTTCCAAGATTCAAACAAGTGCCCAGGCAATAGCGAAAAAATTGTTTCCAACTGCTGGGTCATATGGCAGCTTGTATTTATATAACCCTACACATCTTTGCTGCTTCCAGTGTTGGCTCAGAACACATCTTTACTTCTTCTAGTGTATATGTTCCAAAGAAATAAAGTCTAATTTATGGAGGGGATGATACGATGGGACAGCTTAGTTTGGCGATTGTCCATTTTTTACTAGTGATAAATATGCCAGTGACCTGGGAAGAGGCATTAGATGGGGTGGGTTCTGAGTTATTACAGAGAATTTTTTCTTGACTGGCTGGTGAGACTTGCCCACATGCTCAGGATTTAACTGATCGCCATATTTGGGGTCGGGAAGGAATTTTCCCCCAGGGCAGATTGGCTTGGGCGCTGAGGGTTTTTTTGCCTTCCTCTGTAGCATTGGGCATGGCTCACTTGCTGATTGTTTCTCTGTATTTTAAAGTCTTTAAATTATGATTTGAAGACTTTAATAACTCAGTCAGAGGTTAGAGGTTCATTACAGGATATGGGTGGGTGAGGTTTTGGGACTGCATTGTGCGAGAGGTCAGACTAGATGATCATATTGGTCCCTTCTGATCTGAGAATCTATGAGTCTTTGAGTAATCAAGTTGGTGCCTGTCCCTCATCTGGTAGTAGGCTCACTCAGTTGGTGAAAGACCAACCCAAAGTCAGTATGGGATTTCACTTTAATTCCACCTGCCATTACTATAATTTCAATTGTGTCACTTGTGTGATGAGGAGCACCTCTTGTGACACACCCAACTGAAGGCAAATGGAAGACTCTTCCAAACATCAACTTTCTAGAATTACGAGCAGTCAAAAACAGCTATATCCACTTCCTTCCTTTAATCAGCGGCCAATCCATTAAAATCATGACAGACAACATAGCCTTCATGTTCTACATAAGTCATCGTGGAGGGGCAAAATTCCCTCTTTTTCTACCAAAGCAATAAAGCTAGGGATCTGATGTATAGCCAGTCCTATTTTCAGCTCAGCTTCCAGACTTGCAGAAAACCATGGCCAACAATTTGAGCAGACATTTCTCCCTGGATTCTGAGCAGGACCCTCAAAATGTCTAACACATTTTCTTGATATGAGGGTTCCAGAAGTGGACCTCTTTGCAACCAGCTGCCAACAGTAAGTGTGAGAAATTCTATTGGAGTTGAGATCTGTGTCATCATACTTGGGATACGCCTTTCTCTGAGCTAATCTACATAATACAGTTAAGTCAAACACAAGGAAGCTTATATCAACCTAATTATGTCAGTGTCTACAGTACAGCCCTTCTCCTGCTAATGTAAACGTCCTACTATAGTGACATAATAATGCTACTTCCATGAGAGACATAAGGCTTAAATTGGTGTAGTTACGGTAACATAGTGTCTGTATAAACACTATTTCCCTTATATCCACTGTTGGCTTGCTTGTCAGTTTCACAGTAGGAGCTATGAAGTTGACAAGAAAGCTGGGCATCTAGAGCCCAGCTTCCTTTACTCCTCTGGAGAAAGAAAGGTGGCTCCTCCCCTGCCTGCTCCTTGCTGGGAGCAGGGAAGTCTTAGTTAATTTCACAGTTCAGTGAGCCATGAAATTGACAAGGCTAGAAGAGGGTGGGTGGGGAGGGAAGGTGGAGGCTGAGAGAATGGGGCAACTGGATCCTGCTTCCCAAGGGTGAGAAGCTTTGGGCAGCTTCCCCCAGCAAGGAATGAGGAGTGGAGAAGTCCTGGCAGCTTCCTGCAGGGATATCTATATCTATGAAAATGGCCTTCTTAGAGGCCTCTGCTTCTGTCCACAGGGATTTGGCAGTAGGAACATTAATACATTAATGGCTGATCCACTTCCCTTTACTGTTTTTTTTCCTCAAGGATAAGTTATGGTTACACTCACATTCCAAGTTCCTATTTAAAATATCATTTGATTTCCACATTAACCAAGTTATCTACTTTTCTGTATTTTTTCCCAAAGCCACATCAGTCTAGAAAAGAGGCTATTCACTATACCTTGGACATTGTAAAGACTTTAGCCTTCTGTTTAGAGAGATTCATTTAAGAAAAAGTGTCCTAAACTGTTCAGAGGCAGACAGATCCACAGGATCCACAATCTCCACTCAAAAACTTTCAAAGTGGGGTTCCAGTTGTATTTTTGTTTGTTACCATGCTTATACTGTAAGATCCCAAGCTGCCTCCCTTACTATTAAAAATGTACTATTTGCTGAAATTTACAAAATGGTAACCTGTGCATCAGTGCAGTTTTTTTTTCCAAACGTTGCACCCTGATATACCCCTTTAGATTGTCTTTCTTCCTGCATCTTTGTGCCCTGTACCAAGGATACATAAAGCTGTGTAGGTGAACTGCCTTCAGATCCTTCTTTACCATGAAGTCACACAGACAAAACTCCAAACGAGGGGAAGGAGGGTAGATGGTGGAGCACCTATACAGGGATAGATCTCATAGAACTCCAGTTTGTCTCTAATAATCAGCATAACATACTCAGCCATTCAGGAAGAAAAAGAAGAGGGAAAGCATATGGTTTAATTAGTCTGCAGTTTTATTCATTTAACATATTTGGAAAAATCCAGCAATAAATTGTAAAGTTCAGCTCAGTGTTCTTTCCTGAATTCTTTACTATTATCTGGAAGCTAACTTGGTCCCAGTCCATTGCTGGGACCTTTCTACTCCTATGAGACTTAAGGTTGGGCTGGAAAAGTGGGGGCTATCTTCCCACTGTACTGGACATTAGGAGCCCCATCCTCCCCTTTTCCAGATTCTTTAGGGGATGCCATCCTCTAAATCCCCTTCCAACTCCTGTTTATCAGTAAAACGTATTCCCTCTGTATTGAGTACCTGCACAAGACACCTGCCATCTGCTAATCTTGTGTAGGTTCATAGACTTTTAAGGTCAGAAGGGAACATTGTGGTCATCTAGTCTGACTTCTTGCACGCTGCAGGCCACAGAACCTCACCCATCCACTCCTGAAATAAACCCCTAACCTGTGACTGAGTTACTGAAGTCCTCAAATCATAGTTTAAAGACTTCAAGTTACAGAGAATTTACCATTTACACTAGTTTAAACCTGCAAGAGACCCATGACCAATGCTACAGAGGAAGGTGAAAAACCCAGAGTGTCTGGCAATCTGACCTGGGGTAAAATTCCTTCCAAACCCAAATATTGCAATCACTTAGACCCTGAACATGTGGGCAAGACCCACCAGCCAGACACTTAAGAAAGAGTTCTCTGAAGTAACTCAGAATCCTTCTTATCTAGTGTCCCATCATTGGGGATTTTTGCTACTGGCAGTCACATGCCATCATAGGCAATCCCATCATACCGTCTCTCCATAAATTTATCAAGCTCTGTATTGAAGCCAATTAGGCTTTTTTGTCCCCACTGCTCCCCTTGGAAGGCTGTTGCAGAATTTCGTTGCTCTGATAGTTAGAAACCTTCATCTAATTTCAAGCCTAAACTTGTTGATGACCATCTTATATACATTTGTTCTTGTGTCCACATTAGCACTTAAGTCCTCTCTCTCTCCCTGATATTTATTTCTCTGGTGTATTTATAAAGAGCAATCATATCTCCTCTCAGTTTTCTTTGGTTAGCCTAAACAAGCTGAATCTTTGAGCTTTCTCTCATAAGGTAGATTTTCCATTCCTTGGATCATCATAGTAGTCCTTCTCTGCACCTTTCCAGTTTGAATTCATCTTTTTAAACATAGTATACCAGAATTGCATACAGTAGTCCAGATGAGGCTTCACCAGTGCTTTGTATCATGGTACTAATGTTTCCCTGTCTCTACTGGAAAGCCTCACTTGATGCATTTTAAGATTGCATTAGTTTTTTTCATGGCTGTATCACATTGATGGCTCATAGTCATCCTGTGATTGACTAGTACACCCAAGTCCTTCTCCTCCATTGCTTCCAACTGTTAAGTCCCCAGCTTACAGCAAAAATGATTGTCCCCAAATGCATGACCTTTCATATCCTCCCTACATAATTTGCCAGGTTCCTGTCTTGCTGTGAGGAAATCAGAAAAGCCTACTCTGCCTCGGGCAATCTGGTTGTAAAGCAAAAATTCCTAGGAACTAGCACAATGTCTACAGCAGATGATTAAAAAAAGCCCAGACCTACTCTGATCCTTTGGGTGGGAAGGTGGGAGCTATTGATTGCTGATTGATGAGAGTTCCTTCCCAAATGCATGGAATATAAATACTTCCCTCTTCCCTGGCTTGCATGGTTGGTCAGTGCTGTCACTTTCATCCATTTCCTGTTCCTCCCCCTCTCCCACTTGATGGTGATAAGTCCATCCCCTTTGCTTCTCCCTTGTAATCCAATTCCAGTAGGGACCCTAGAGGACCCCATTCCCCTTTTTCTTGCTAAATGAACAAAGATCTGCATGAAGTTGTGGTGAAGACATTTGCTTAAAATCATTATAAGTCATTAGAGTAAGACTTTTAGTTGATGGTCCCTTGATCAAACTAAGGGAAAAGTATCTCCTGATGTCATGTAGAATTTTATTGCAAGCCAATGTTGTGTATGGATTTCTTCAGTAATAGCATATGTAGACTGCTGTATATTATTTATTTATTGGTCTGATCTTGATTCTACATAAACTTTTATCTGCTGTTTGAATGCAGGTTTAAGGGTAGGTCCTGTGGCTTTCTTTCTTCAGATCAGAGTTTTACAGCAGGAGCAAGAATATGATTTCCTAGGACTTCTATAGCAGTGATAATGTGACACTGTCTCAGATTCCACATCTACAGAATCATGTGTCAGCTTGAAGAATTTCAAGAGCACTGCCTTCCTAGAATTCCATCACTCACTAGCCATTAAATTTATCTAATCTCTGTAGTACCCTTAAATAGATAGAGTTTGGATGGACATCATATGTCATAATTAAATGCTGCTAGAAATAGAAAACACAACCAGATTAATCCCAAAATAAAGATAGGACTTTTTTTCACAATGAAGCCCTGAAGAAGTGGAAAATGTATCTTGTTGCATTTTAAATGTAGCTGTCTTCTGTTTAGATTAGTGTAAAATGCCAATTACAATATGAGTTTAGTTACTGGTTAGCTTCTATTTTAAATATATTTTCTGAGGTTTAAATCTCAACTTCAAAAATTAGCTTTGACTGAACACTGTTTTGCAAGATCTGCATGGAAAATTTTTGAATAAGAAATATATGAGCTAAAGGTTTTTTTTAGCATGATTGAATTAGAAGAATTAAAACAAAAGAGCTTTCCCTCATCCCCGCCCCAACACACACAACCACTACCATAGAAATTTGGAGAGTTTTGCCATTCTGTAGTATATAAAAACAATTATTTTCAGAGCCAAGGCCTTGGGAAGTTTTTGGCTTTTGTAAATTTCCTTTACTGATCTGCTAAAACCTGAGTTCATGCTTCTGTTTCAATTTCAACACATAACAATGGCACACCTATATTAAAGTATAGAGCAGTGATCTTTACTATTTTTCAAGGGGGGCCACATTGGCAAAAAGTCTTCAGTGTGAGAACTGGTGTCTTCTGCCTTTGGGGTGGCTGGACTGGGTCCCCTCCCAGATACCACACCCATGCTTCACCCCAGCTTTCAGGTGGCATCCTTCCCTCAAGGTCCTCCCCTCTCATGCCCCTCGTTCCCTTTCTGTTGCTTGCTCCCCTCTCTCTAGCCAAACCACAGTGCTTCCTTGACATAGCTAAGTCAGCCTGGTCCCTGCCCAGCTCTGCTCAGCAGCCCAGCCCCAGGATGTATTTTCCACCATGTTGAGCAATCAACCTAGCTTCAGTCTATTCCCCAGCACAGGTCCAATTCTTCCTTAGCAGCAGCCAGGGTTTTACCTGGGCTTAGTCCCAAGGTGGTTGAGGGGATCCCAGGAAACTTCCCTCTTTCATCTGGTGGGAATGAGGGGGTGGTCCCTCCTCGCAAGGGGGAAAGAAGCTATAGGGTGAGGTGGGGCTCTCTACATGGGCAGCGCAGCCCACCCTGCTGTGGAAAGGGAGAGAGGAGCTGTTCCCTCCACTCTCCATGCTCCTTGGACCCTGCAGGGCAGTGAGTGAGTCACTCACCGACAGGTCAGCATTGTGTGGATCAATGAAACTAAAGCCAGAAGCTGAGTTACCATTGGGAGTGGCGCCCACAAGAGCAGGAGGGACACCAAGGTAAGCGCTCACCTCTGCCTCTCTCTGACTTGAAGAGCAGAAGGGCTGCAGCTGCTAGCAATGCGGCCTCCTCGAGATTTCTCCCCCATTTGCTGAGATCCCCTCCACGAAGAGGTGTGGGCAGGGGGAGGTGGTGACACCATCAAAAAGCAACACCACTGCCCTAGGGGTTGGGGAGCACAAATGCGTGGCTACAGCCCTCTTTCTCCTCCAAGCGACTGGGAGAAAAGAGGCACTGGCTGGTGCTGACTGCCTTTCTGAGTGCCTTTCCCGCTCCTGTGGCCACTGCTCCTAGCAGTAACTCAGCTGCTTGTTTTGGCACCACTCACCCTGTGCTGTGACCTGCTGGGTATCACTCATCACCTCACAGGGCCCTACCCGGGAGTGTGAAGAGTGTAGAGAGTTGGCTCTTCCTCCTCTCCTTGATTAGTAGGCTGCAGTGCCCACATGGAGACCTCCTGCTAACCCCACACAGTTCTTTTGCTTAACTTTCTAGGAGAGGAAATTAGTCAATTACTTGGGAGCCACACTTAGGGTCGATGAGAGATGCCACTGGCTCAAGGGCCTAGCCATGAAGAACACTGACAGCGTTCAAGTGCAATTGCTACTTGTTTTCAAATGTAACTGGACATCAAGTAAAGTGTGTTTAATTTAAAATCCTTCATTTTGGATTACATGTTTAATTCATCCTTGATACATTTTTTACTAATGTTTATTTTGCCCATAGGAAGTGCCATGAAGATGGCCTTTTTGGTAATTCCTTTCAGAAACTGAGGTCTCTACTCAATATTTCGTGCAGCAGCCAATACACTATAGTGATGTGATTAGTATTATTGATCTTTAAAAATCTGCACGTTGATAGTTATGTTGCTACAAAAAATTAACTTTTATGACATACGTTTACAATTTTCACCTTAAATAAGCTTTTTAATCAGTAATACATTGTTTAACTACTTGTTTAAAACTGATAGACATGTTTAGTTTGTAGAGATGCTCTTACTATTAAACAATTTAAAATATGGAATATTGTCTAATTCATGTAAATTAATGTAATTAAAATCTTACTATAAGCAGTGGAGTTCTCCCTGAAAAAAGGATGCGTTTGATTGTTCATGTATGTTAAAACTATTTTCATAGGAAATTGTTTTTAAGTTCATCCAAGTATAATACTAAAAAAAAAAAATTAGGAATATTTCTCTTTTGTACTAGATTGAGAAGGTGTGGAGAGCCCATTACCATTTCTTAAGTAAAGGAACCATTCATTGTAAGCATGTATGCAAATATAGGTTCTGATCCTACAGAATCAAATCCAGTTGCTTTCAGTCCATTGTGGTGAAGATAAATAAGATGGAGTAGGAAGAAAACCTTTGTAAGAAATCACAGATGACATCAGCCCTACCAAGGCACTCTAAGTTTCCATTGACACTAATGTGTATAATTATCGGTGTCAGGCGAGGTATCATCTCAGAATCAGTATATCTGGAACCAAGAAATGAGAGAGATTCCAATCTTTCCCTGTAAAATAGTGGCCATTCCAACACAGTTCCTGGGTAATTGAATGTCCTTTATTAATGAAAATCAGGATTTGCTATGTGGAACTGCTTGCAATTCCTAAGACTTCTTAGAAACTGGGCTGCCACCTTAATCATTGCTCATGATATTTCACTGCTTCCTGAGGTTGGCCTTAACATACATCATTCTTTATACTCTTGGAGAATAGTGGCCGCATTCTCCTTCCCTTTAAGCTACCAGAGAGCTTATGTACGTTAAATCTGTCTACGGATTTATTACCATCCCATGATGTAAACTGAGGAAATGCCAAGCTCTGTATAACTAAGGAAGACTGTTTCAGACTTTGGAATGTGGGGGTAGGGGGGAAAGGGTTTAACTTCTAGATTTCCTGAAGAGTCTTTATTTCTAATTCCTCTTCCCTCTCCATATAATGCTAATGACAATTTTTACAGGGAGCTGATTCACAGTATAGCTGAGGGATGAGATATTTCTTTAATTTTGGCTCATGAGTGTTCCATCAATTTGACATTTCAACGTAAGGATAAAAGGAAACTATTCTGCAGTATTTTCATAAGTCATTGTGATACCTGATTTTCAGTGAGATGTAAAAAGTTGCCAACTTTCACTGTGTAATTGTGACTGGTTCTAGACACTTAATCTTTGTTATTACGTACTTTAATTTGTCTTGATTTTTTGTTAAAATATATTCCTTGAAAACTTGAATCTTTTATCTTTTTATTATCTTTATAATCTTGGGGTTTGCTCTCCATTTCTCCTTCTGTGCCTTATGGGAGAGAAGCCTGCCTTTTCTCTGTCTGTCCAGAATAAGGAATGTGAGTGCATGAATAGGTACCAATATTATTTTCCCCTCATTGTGTATGTGCATGTGTTGTATTTTAGGCCTTTTTAGTCTGCTGTAGACATCCGTAATAACAATTGTTAAAAACTGAAAATAAAATTTAGATCTCTTCTTTGTCTGCTAGCAGTGACAGTCTTCAGACCTCAGCATAAGATTGTTTTTTCTTGCATGTTTGATGTGTCACTAATAGATATTTGTAGTACATCTGAATGTTATTTTAACTGATTTTACATGCTCTTAACTCTTTTGAGAGTCAGGGTTTGTTGATAATAGCATGACATCTTCATTGCTCATTCTTTGAGGCTATAAATGTAATTTCTTTAGTCTTTCAAGGGAAAAAAGTGCCATATACATATCTCTTGCCACTTATACAGTCCATTAGGCAAATAGAGTCTTGCAGCCTTTTCTAGTTGGATAGTGAATGTGACTACCCTGAGTGAGTATGATAGAATTCTTTGGGAGAAAAAGGCATACACATTAATTAGGACATGCAGGTGAATGAAGACAGTGTCTGAATTAAGCAACAGGCCTTAGCTTTATTATCTTAACCCTTGGGAGAGGTATGTCCCATCTCTTGTGTATCTCATTTACCAGGCATTAAAGTGTGTCCAGTGCAAGGTTACAAGGCTCCCACTGCAAACCCATGACTTGGGATGGGGCCTCTCCAGCCTATCCTTAGGACTCAGCTCAATTCTGAATCCTCCCCACCCCAAGGAAGGCAAGAAGGTAGCAAAGGAGGACCTCAATCTGCAAACACTTCCCTTCTCTCAAAGTCACTATGTCCACCAGAAAAATTCCAGATCTCCCTTGCCTCTGGAAGTTGGCCCTTTTTGCCTTTATCCATGCAGCAAGCTGCAATAAACTAAACATTCCTAGAAATTATTAATATTAATCTCTAAGTCCTACTTTTTTTAACAAAACGATGCCTCCATTTACTGTGAGGAGGGTGATTAAAAACCAACAGGCCTCTGCTAGGCTGGCACAATGGGAAAAAGTTGTTCTTGATCCCAAAACAAGTGAGTGGTCAGACTCTCTGCATCCAAACCCACAACTGCTATACTACTGTGACAGGGAGAGAAGGTAGGCAGCTGAGAGGCCCTGAATAACCTTGGTAGATGTTTAAATTGATATTGAAGTGAGGAGGATGTGAGAAATCCATCAGCTTCCTTCTCTGCATCACTCTCCCCTCTCTTGCCATTTCCCTAGGTAGCCAATAGAAGGTAGAAGGCTAGTCGTCTATCCCTCTGGAAATGTATAAATTGACCTTTTGACCCACCCTTCTCTGTATGTATGTAATTACAGCTAACGTGCTGCATTTTCCATTTCATACATCTGATAAAGTGGGATTGTGCCCACAAAAGCTTATGCAATAAATATATTTATTAATCTTTAAAAGTGCCACAAGGCTCCTTGATTGTTTTGCTGAAACTAACTAACACGGCTACCCGTCTGGAGATCCATGGAATCTCAGGCATGTGTTGTCGCCCTTCTTTATGCACCATAATGTTTAACACACTGTTGGTCTGATCAGTCTTCCCACCCAGTGAGATGGGAGTGGCAGCCAAAGGACTTACCTTAGAACAAAATATACACTAGAGCTGTCTTAAAGGAAATAAGAGGGTTCTCTTATGGTGGTCATGTAGGTGAGTGAAAGACAAACACTTTAAATGTTTGTACAAAAGGAAGCGAGAAAGTTGTCTACCAAACATGAAGTGCTGAAATACTGGGGAAACCCCTTTATTTTAGAATGAGTTTATTTTAGAATGAGGACTTGGGGGTTATGGTGGACGGGAAGCTGGATATAAGTTAACAATTGCTCTTGTTGCCAAAAAGGCCAATGGCATATTGGGCTGCATCAGGAGGAGTATTGCCAACAGATCGAGGGTTGTGATTATTCCCCTCTATTCAACACTGGTGAGGCCGCATGTGGAATGCTGTGTCCAGTTTTGGGCTCCCCACTACAGAAAGGATGTGGACAAATTAGAAAGAGTCCAGCAGAGGGCAACAAAAATGATTAGGGGGTTGGGGCACATGACTTATGAGGAGAGACTGAAGGACCTAGGCTTATTTAGTCTGCAGAAGAGAAGACTGAGAGGAGATTTGATAGCAACCTTCAACTACTTGAAGGGTTGCTCCAAAGAGGAGGGAGCTAGGCTGTTCTCAGTAGTAACAGAGGACAGAACAAGGAGCAATGGTTTCAAGTTGCTGGTGGGGAGGTCGAGGTTGGATATTAGGAAAAACTTTCTCACTAGGAGGATGGTGAAGCATTGGAATGGGTTACCTAGGGACGTGGTGGAATCTCTGTCTTTGGAGATATTTAAGGTCCGGTTAGACAATACCCTGACTGGGATGATTTAGTGGGAGTGGTCCTGCTTTTAGAGGGGGTTGGACTAGATGACCTCATGAGGTCCCTTCCAACTCTATGATTGATTCTGTGATACGGTTGAAGTGAGGTTCTAATGTTAACACTAATTCAGCAATTTGAGTGCATAACTGAGATCATGTAGGAAGCTTCACACAAGATCAAACAGATTGTGTTCTGTCAAAACTGTTTGTGTTTCTAAAGCCAAATACGATAGGAGGTTATTTTTCAGTGAGGAATAACAAGGGGTAAAAGACTCCACCAAAACAAAAGTCCAACTATAGGAACTTTATGTGGACTGTAGCTTTTAAAATGAAAGATCTTTGTTTTGTATGTATGAATAAAAAACTCATTTGTTTCAGGAATGCTTTTATGTAGTTGGCATTTGTGTGTGTTGTCTAGCTGTAATTTGTTTTGTTTTTTTTAAAACCTGTGAACAGTTAAATTACTAATGTGCTCAAAATATTCATTGCATGAGCCTGCAAGCTAAATGGAATTTTATAATCAGTTTTATAGCACAGAGTTCCAGTGCTTGCAAATGCAACAAAAACAGGGAGATTCCATGATTAAATAAATGAAGCCAAAGTTCTGAAGCCGAAATAGAGGATTTTTGAATGACTAACTACTAGAAGGAGAACTTGAAAATTGCTGACCTCACAATTCTTTAAATGACTGCCAGTTGCTGTTAATTCTGTTAACAGTACCAGATGAGTTCTGATTGTCTGCTGTTTGAAGTGGATTTATAAAGCAACACACAGGAAGTATTATACTTATTTCTGGAAGGACCATCTGTTGAGACTTACCTAGTAATGTAACTACCCTGTCTTTAGGGAAGTGTGGCTAAGATCTGACTAAACATAACTAGACTAGAGTGATGAAAATGTAGATTTAATATAAAATTATGCACATAAAACAATAAAAATGTCACAAATGTTAAACTTTAATACTTAGCTGCTAGCAATACATAGATTGAAATATCTCAAATAGTGTTGGTTTTGAGATAGCACATGAAAACTTTTTGTATGCAGTAACATTTGAAATACAGTACTATGTGCTTGAATCATTCAATAAATGTTGCAAACTTTATCATCAAATCTTGAGGGTTTTGAAGACAATTTAGTGTTTTTTTAAAAGTATATTGCCTAACTTAAAATGTCTTAACATGCAATACAATTATTCCTAAAATGCCAGTTTAAAAACTTGGTATGTTAAGATTTTATTGTGTTTCTTTTAAACAGATTGCTTCATGATATGATCCAGGAAAATTGGCTCACTCTAGCAATTCTTTTTAAGAGATCTATTACTTTGTTTTGTATTGTGATGACAGTAAATAAAATGCATCAAGTAAGAGAGGCATAAAATGAAAAGCTCCAATTATTGATATGAAAAACAGAACAAAATACTGCAATGCTATTTTTAATGATATGAAAAAGAGGGAAAGGAATTGTACAGTACCAACTGATCAGTAATAAAATTACAAAGTGCTATTAAACTCAATATTTGAGTTTGCAGTAGCTCTGATAGCGTGATATCTTTTATCTTAAATGCAGGAAAATATTATGAGAATCCATAATTTTTTTTTAAGGTAACTGCTGAAGCCTTTTTTTTTAGGCTCAGAATAATAGTTTTATCTAATTTGCTCTGCTTTTTGCTTTTACAGGCTGTCCATACAGGGATGAGGGCATACATTTATAATAAGAGTTCTATTATTGGCTCTCAGGCAGAACATTCAGGAATGCGTACATACTACTTCAGTGCAGATACCCTAGAGGATATGAATGACTGGATCCATGCCATGAATCAAGCTGCTCTTATGCAAACACGTTCATCACTGAAAAGGCAAGTTCAACATGTTACTAACCTGTAGCGAAAAGTTTCTGGGAAATCGGGGTGGTGAGTTAATATATATTTTTAGAAGCAAGAAGATCACTTTCTTTTCATTTTCACTTTTTAAATCAGTGAAAGAAATGTATATGATGCATTCTGATTTGAAAGAAATTTGTGGTTTTTATATAGATCCTACATTAGATGCTAATGAATCAACAAGCTAGGGAGGACAAGTTAAAAACGAACAATTGTGTTCACAATTGTTTTGACAAAATCAGTGGTGCTGGTATACAAAGAAAGTGTTAGGGCTTGTCCACATGGAGTCTTACTGTGCAGAAAGCCAGGGTGAGAGTGAAATTACAGCTCACTAGCCCGCCACACATTAAGTTGCTATTTGGACCCTGCTATTGTACACTAACTAAAAGATCTGTAGCATACAACATGCAAAGCACACTATGGAACTTTTAGTACCATATAGCAAGGTCCACAGTGAATTTGAAAGAAACAGGCTGGCATGTTACAGATTCATTCACACCTTGGTTTGCTGCACACCAGGGGCGTTGCTGGATAGCAAAAAGATCCAGGGCTGTGGCCCCCAGCCCACCCCTGCCCCCAAACCGCCACTCCAGCCCTCCTAACTCCCCAGCTTCCCCCATCTTCACTCCACCCCCCTTCAGCCCCCAAACTCCCTCCATACCTCCCCCGGCCCCTCTGTCCCTAACCCCCACTCATCCCCCAACCTCCTCCATCCCTCTCCAGCCATCCATAATCCCCTCCACCCCTCCCCAGCCCCCACCAGTCTCCTTATCCCCATGGTCCCCTCCACCCCTCTCCAGGCCTCTAACTCCATCCATCCCTCCCCAGCTCCCCACCCAGTCCCCCTCCAGCTGCCCATAGTCCTCTCCACTGCTACCCAGCCCCTACCCAGTCTCCTTGTTCCCTCTCCAGGCCTCTAACCCAGCCACTCTCCTTGTCCCCTCCACCCCACTCCAGGCCTCTAACCCAGCCAGTCTCCTTGTCCCCTCCACCCCACTCCAGGCCTCTAACCCAGCCAGTCTTCTTGTCCCCTCCACCCCTCTCCAGGCCTCCCTCCAGCCCCTTCCCAGCCCCCTTACCTGGCCGGAGGCTCGGAGCTGCAGGGACGGCCGGCAGAGCTGCTTCTGGGCCAGGCCGCTCCGCCCTGAGTACGCTCTGTCTGAGCATGCTCAGGGCGGGAGATTTGAATCTCCCCAGCCTGGCCGCAGCAGGAGTCTGCGGCTTCGCTGGGGCCCCTGCGCGGAACGCAGCGTTCCGCCTGGGTGCGCATGTGCCTGCTGGGGAAAATAGATTCGGGGCTCAGGATTTTCTACCCGGGGCTGGCGCCCTGCCAGCCTGACGACAACGACGCCTCTGCTGCACACAATATCTCTGTGGACAAGCACCTGGAAATGAGGCAAGTTTAAAAAGAAAAAAAAATAGAAAAGGGCAAAACTATTGGAGAGAATTGGAATGGGAATACTGTTTTCAGATTTCTAAAAGGGGTATTCTAAAGAGTGCAGAGTAAAAATCAAACTGTAAGAAAAGGACAAATGTACTTATCAGTTTCTGCAAGGATCCCAAGTCAGACCTGAGGATATACAAAAGGCATTGTCCTTTTACCCACCCTCAGTTCTGTAGAATTCAGTTCCATTGCATCTGTTTGAAATCCATACTGGGATAGCTCTTCCAAGTAGTTTGGTGGGTTGGTTAACAGTTTTAATACAGGATTTAATAAAGCTGTGGCCTCTACTTTTAATCATACTGTTGTGTACTCTGTATCCTTGTTTCACAGCATGATGGAAGGTGTGATATGCAGTGGCGGGCAGAGGGCAACTCTCAAGATGAGAGGAAAGGGACTCTTATAAAGGAATGTGATCCTTGGGTTTGCAAGTGTTTCCCAGTAACCACAGATCTTGCCTTCTCCTTGGCACATCACCATCGTTTTTTTGTTACCATCTCCTACCCTGAGTGGTCTAGGAAAAATTCTAGGAAAATAGAACTAGGATTTTGAGTACACAGAGAAGTTGCAGTGGTTTAACTAAAATCAATTTGAAATTGATTTTGCCAACCTGGTGCAGCTCCCTTTGTGGCCACTCTTTAACTGGATTATATCTATATAAAGCACGTGTTAAACAGATCTGTGTATCCACATAAAGGTTTGCACTACTTTATCTAAATTGATTTTAAAACTTATTTTAGCTGAACTACTGCAACTTTTGTGTGGAGAGAAATAGGCCTAAATTTAGGCAGTAAACGGAAATTCACATTCACATTTCAGCTTTTTGAACAGGGATCTCAAAACTGTACCTAAAGTGGCAATGAGAGTTAATGAAGAGTCAATGACAAGTTATACGTTCAGGTACAAATGTAAGTGCACAGAAATTCAGATAACTATTTTTTTTCTGGAAATTTTTGGCCCACTTCACTGGTTTCTGAAACTGTGTAGGGTGTTTACATTAGAACCAATCTTCTAAGTTATAAAGTGTAGAACAAAGGACCATGTAAGAGACAGGAGGATATCCTGTAGCGGCCCATTGGGTATTTCCCTATCTAACTTGAGGGGAACAGGGAGGCATGAGGGGTGGACTATCTCAAACAATAACTGTGTGTCCTTAGCTGCTTTCCAGTTTTGCCCTGTCCTTAAAATTGATTTAGTACTACTTTTCCAAGTTTTGTCTCTGGCAATGTATTCTTTTTCCTACACCCTTTCTGAAAAGAGAACTCTCTCTGCTGTGGTCCTGTCCTGTTCGTAACCTTTGGGCTCTGTGGATTAAAATTTCACAGTGCAGTTTCCCACTACTGCATTTGCTTTTGGCAAAGCTCTCAAACAATCAACAAAGGATAACCTTCAATTACAGAATCCATGTGTTTCCAGTTAATTATTGTCAGAAACAGTTTTACCAGTGGCTATACATATATCCTATACTGATTACTTTTTTTTCTTTTTCAATAAAGATAAGACCTACCAGTAGTTAATCTTTTTCCTCCATAATCTAGCTCCAAAACTGTGATTTTTGGTTTCGGCTGTATGCTGCTGCCCATTGTACATGTTCTTTATAAACTAAGACTAGGAACAGTTGAAAGGAAAAAAAAATCAGGGAGGCCCTCCAAATTTTAAATACTATTTCCATTTCTTCACCCATAATTAACACTGAATTGTGGAGGAGTGTAACAAAGAGAGTGAAGGTAGAATAACATTTGTTTTGTGGAATTAAGCTTCAGAAGATGTTTACTTGTCTAATTCTCTGTCTGCAAAGCAATTTGGAAAAATAAGAAAAGTGCCATCTTTATTTGCACCATTATTCTAAGAAATGGCTATACTTATAAATGATGAACCTAAAGCAGCTACAAATGGTCAGATTATTCCACATGAATAATTTATCTGAGGAATATTGCAATTTGGTTCTGATTTTCTAGGAATACATTTTGATATCTAACAGTTGTAATTAAAATGTTGCGCTGGGCCTTGATCCTGCACTGACTGGAAGCAACTAGCAGTGACCTTTCTCTGATGTTTAGTCCCAGGAAAAGTACATAATAGCAGATCTCAGTGTAGGGTCTGAGCCAAGGAGAAGTGCAAAGAGAAACAGACTCCACACTCTTAAGATTGTATCTATTCAGTGATGATAAACCCATGACTGACGGATTGAGATCCAATGTCCACACTAGAAAAGTTAAGTCGACTTTGTTAAGTCAACTTAATAAGGTCGACTTAAAGCGTTAAGTCAACTTAATAAGGTCGACAAGGGGCTATGTCTACACTAGAAAAGTTAAGTCGACTTAATAAGGTCATCTTAAAGTTGACCTTATTAAGTCGACTTAACAAAGTCAACTTAACTTTTCTAGTGTAGACATAGCCTCAGTGTGGACATTGGATTTCAGGTTGGAGCCCAAGGTCTGGGACTCTGCAAAGATGGGAAGTCCCAGAGTTTGGACACCAACGTAAGCCCCAATGTCTACATAGAGTTATAGCCCCACAGTCTGAGCACCACAAACCTGAGTCAATTGACCCAGGCCAGCCATAGCCATGCTGCTCTTCTTTTATCCCTGTATAGACATATCCTATACTTCTAAACAAAAATTGGTGTGGAAAAATCCCAAGATATTTAGCATTATGACCATGCACAAGACTGAAGATATTACTATGAAGCTAGTAGATTTCACTAGTAATTGCTGAAGATGAAAATGCAGACATTTTATCAGAGAAGTACTCATCTGAAAAAGCTCATATCCCCAACTCTAGTCAGTTTAGAAGGTGCGCTTTCAGTTAGCAATGGTTATTTATTATTGTTTGCACTGGATGAGTTAGAATCTTTCATTATTCGTTCCTGTCTTCAGATTGCTTAGGTTATGGTTACAGAACGGTGTATTTATTTAAACTGTACTATATTTAAACATTCAGTCTTTATTCTTGAAACACACGGGGCTGATCTTTGGGGGGGGGGAAATGCGTGCTCTTAACATGAGGTAGCTAACTCAATGAAAAATTCTGGTGAAGACAAGGCAGTTTGTAATTTACCTAAGTTGGTCAAGTCCATTTAAAGAGTAGCCTCTCCCAAAGTCTTCTCAGTCTTATGTGTGAAAACTACCAATGCAGTGTCTTCACTAAGACTTTACCTTAAGTTTAGAAAAGCTTTTTCCTAGTAACAACAAAGCCTAGCTATTTTACTATCTTGCCTCTTCCCCTGCTGTTCCTGCATGATTTTGCTGCCCTTAAAGCTATTTTAGGACTCTCAAGGTGATTATGCTGCCTGCATGCTGCCTATTTCCTTTCCTTACCTCTGGACTTTCCTCCATGCCTGCCTTCATAATTTGAATTGTATAAATTACATGGGAAGGTGGCTCAATTGAACTGATCCTTCTGGATCTCAAGATATACTGGAACTAGGTCCTGCAAATGGGCTGCCATGGTGAGGCTCTCGATGTTTTATTTTTTAAAATTATTTTTAGAATTGTCCCTTTTAAAAGATAGAGCAACAACAAAAAAAGGGGGCAGATCTTATGCAAAAATTGTGTCCTTATTTTTGACCAGCTCTATTTAAGTGTTTAGAATCTTGACATTAAGGGCTTGTGCAGAACTATGGGATGGCCCAGTTTTTGAATGGAATTTGTTTAGATAATGGCACTTCAGTAGTGTGGACTTCGTCAGGGCCTTAAAAGGAAAGACTGAAAATATAGCTTTGATCTCTTGGGGATGGGACTGTTTTGGTGATACTGGATAGCCTGCTTTAGGACCTCTGTGTCCTAACATCTTTTAATTAACACAGCATTTAAAAAAAAATAAACAGTTATGTTAATATCTGTGGATTGCCTATAGAGTTTAAAAATATATCAGCCAAAGTTTGTTAGGTTTAATAAATGGGGAATGCAAGAAAAGCCTTCACAGCTAAGCAACATACTTTGGAGCTTTACAGAGGCTGACACCTAAAACTGACTATCAGGTCATACTAGGTTCAGAGAAGATGAAGTGCTACTCAGAGATCAGTGATATCTTAAAAAACTGCCAAACAAGATTAAATGTTGTACAGAGTCTTAGGAGGAATCTTGCAGGTGAAGTGGGCTAGCTATCAGAAATTACATTAACCAACAATAGTACCTAACACTTCTATAGTGCTTTCTAAATATCAATTACTCACTAAAGATAGTCTGCTTTGAGTTTTTGGAAAGATTTGGAGGGAGGATGAGAGGGGGAAATACCTAAAATAAAGCACTTACAGTAACACATAAAAATACTTCTAAATAGCAATTTTTTTTTCTTTAAAATGGAAACGCTTGTACCAAGTAGTGGGTGATTTCTTCTCCTGGTAATTTTTTTTAAAAGTCTGCAACTTTTTCACTCTTCACCCCCGTAACACATAATTTTACCTTTACATAAGTTGAACACTATGTTGTTTTATCAGTATTTTCTCTTTATTTTTTAATAACCAAGTATTACGGTTTCTAGAAGAGCACAGCTGAATTTAAGTTTATTTTCTGCCTCCTTAGTAACAGTTTGTCTAAATGGGAGTGGGAGAGGGAAGGAATCTCACCCAGTCCTGTCTGCAGTCACACAGTCCTGGTCCATCAGGGTATCACCAGATGTAATGGCTATTTTTGGGCTCCCCTTTAAATACTAAAATATTAGCAAAACTTCATTACTTTTCTTTTAAGGTTTCACAATAAAGTGGTGTTCACTCCAAGCGCATTCCATATTTTCATTGCAGAGAAACAGAAAAAGTGGATAAGCAAGCTGTTCCCCAAGCTAACCATGTGGATTCCTACAAAGTGTGTGCAAAGATGGATACTGCTGATATAAAAGGGAGTTATCAAAAAGCAACAGAAACCTTTGAATATGATAAGCATGAAGAGAGAAGAAAAGAAAGAGAAGATGAGGAACATTATGTCTTCAGAAAAGAAATTCTGGAAGCAAAAAGGGGAAAATCTAAGCATCCATTAACATCAGGAGAAATTGATCATTTTCCAGATTTAACAAGTGCCTCTCGGCCCCAAGTAGCTCAGCCTCAGCCAGTTGAGAAGAATGGGATGTTTCCTAGTTCATTAAACATGAGTGCTGGCCCAGTGGAGCAGAATGGTACCAGTTTGTATAAAAGAGGGTTTGTTCCCAGAGCAAATCCAGATAAACAGACACAAAGGAAAAACAACATGGCTCAAGTGGAGCACTGGGTAAAAGTCCAAAAAGGAGACTCAAAAAGGTTAGTAACATACCAGTCTTTAATTAGTAAATTGTGGTGTTCTCAAAATAAAGGAAAACAAATGCCAGGTACCTTGTTTTATACCAAGGAAAATGCTACTATATTAAGATAGTAATGATATGAGTACTGTACATTTTCTCATCCATCCAATGCAGAAAAACAAAAACAAAACCTTTTTAAATGTGTCCTTTTAAATTCTGGAAAGGTCTATATGATAATGATGAAAACATTTCCTTAAAGGTGTTACTATTTTTATTGTGAGCTGTAGGGATGAGACATTGGAATATGCTTATATTCTCTTTGATCATACTGGATGTTTTATTAAAAATGTTAAACTGAATGTGTTCAAAATTGAAGAGCTAAAACACAAAGATTAACCCTTAAACTCCTCTTTTATTCCTGGACAAGAGAGATTACAAGGTTTAACCTCTGATTTCCCCTTAAAAACAAAAGAGAGATTTTAACATTTTTTTTCCTGTTTCTTCCCCCCCCCACAATACTTGTATATGGGTCATTTTGGGATGTAACACATACATGAAATGCAGTGTAACTGGACTCTTGAATACTCTGGATGTACAATACGTTTAACGAAGCAGCACTAAAATGTCCCTGTGCATCTTGTTCCGTTTCTGTCTGTGAAAATCGCATGACAGACAGATTATATAGACACATGTAAATTTTAAAAGTTTTTAATCTGTTTATTTTTCTTCAGTGTATATGTGCCCACATGTATCTGTCTGTGTCTCAAGATGATGGGCTGATAAGTAGTAGATGTCTGCATTTATTGATCCTGCAGGTTACTCCATGTGGAGTCCTAGAAAAGTTATCCAGGGGTTCTATGCCCACCTAAGTCTCCTACACGGAGTAACTTTTAGGATCAAAGCCTTAGAGGAAACTTAAGAAATTGAGATAACTCCTAATATTGAATGAATAGAAGACAATCAAATGGGTGACTTGTGGGGGAAGTCAAACTGTGACTTGGAAAAAACAACTACTACCCTAAGTGCTTATTAACATGGTTAATGTTCCTCTGCTGTAGTTCCAGTAAGAGACTTCAGTTATTTTTAATGTGAACTAGGTGAAAGTCCAGTTTTCTGCTTCAGTTTCCAGACATTAGGATGTTAGGGACAGTGCAGTTGCAGCTGCCATCTTTTGAATAAGGCATAAAACAATCTTACTGTGACTATAAAGCTTTGTATGTTACTTTTGTAACTGTTAGTAAGCAACAGTCTCCTGGCCAAAATTTAAGTGGATTTTTTACATTCTGCCTACTTAACTGCTCTCCTCATATAGTAGTTTAGCTAGGTGCTATTTTTCACATCCTTGCCTGAAAGAACACTGTTGTGATGTGCTGCTTATGCAGAATGACTGTCATGCTTCCACCTCAGAGGTTGATGTATTTCAATGATGGATGAATATAGTACAATAATTACTGTATATGCAGTCTGTAAAGGACTTTGGGGTATGATGAAGAGAGCTATAATAATTTAAAACAGTAATATTAATGTTGAGATATGGCCAGTATAATTCATTTTTTATTTTAACTTGTTGGATATGAACATGAACAACCCTCTTAGTTTTATGGTGCTCCACAGTCCATGAATTATACTGTCATTCAGTAAAATATAACAACAAGTCTCCAATATATCATTTGCGGAATGCACTATTTTGGAGAATAAATCTGATGCCTATTTATTATATATATATATACCCATCATTGAAAGAAGTAATAGTTATCAATAATAGTATTTTTATTTTAAAATTTTATAAATCTCATACTTGTTGATGCATGAATTACATGCATAGTAGCTTCCTTTGAAGCAGTTGTTCGTCTTCAAGTGTCCTTGTGCGTGCTACAGTTCAGGTGTTGGTGCGTCCTGGGGCTCTTGGAAATTTCTGCAGCAGTGCCTGTCCAGGCCACACATGTGCAGTGGGTGCCTTGCAGCACCATTGCTGCCGCAACTGCCACTAGTGCAGTCCAGACCCCTCGGTTCCTTATCCACCGTTCTTGTCCTGAAGTGGGACTCCACAGCACTCTTTGTCTGAGATTAAAATCTAAGAATAGGTAGTTTTACTCATAGGTTTAGTCACAGGATAAGTTAGTTAGGATAAGGTATAGTTTTGAGGGGGACAAAAAGATGTAGGGAGTCGTTCCTCCTTAGATTATACAAAATGCCTGGATCACCAGAGTTCAAAAGATGCGAATCCTGAAGACATACAGTCTTAGTCTTCAATGGACATGATCTCTGTGTCAGGTGCCTCTCAGAGGGACGTATCCCAGCCAAGTGCACCAATTGCACTAACCTTAAGGTGAGAGACCAGAGACCTCCACCTGAAACTCATTTTTATGGAGAATTCCTTCCAACCTGCCTCCAATACTGGAGAAAAGGGGAGGGATATGCCACAAACCTCTATTGAGAGGAGGAAAAGAGCCCTGACCTCACCAAAAAGAAGGATGTGCCAAAAAGAAAGTGGTTTCCAGCCAGGTCTCTCCTCCCATGCTAACTGCCTCATGGGAGAGCAAAGTCGATGCCTCCACTATGTGTGGCACTAAGAAGATAATGGTTCCAAATCGCAAATCAGAGTCTGTCATGGCATCCTCTACACTAGCCAAGACAGGAAATCCACCACGGCATGGATGCCAGCATCATTGGTACCATCATTAAGCTCTGCACCAAAGAAGGCAAAAATCAAATCTATAGTAAAGACCACCTTGGTACTGACTGCACCAAAGCAACAGCCATGACATCACACAGGGGAAGAAACATATCCATCACATTCCCCTCTCTATAACAGTGATATATCATCTGAGCAACAGACATCACAATGATCAATCTCATCTATTGTCACTCCACTCTCGAGTGAGGATGAGGATGTGATGCAGGGAGGGTTTTTTCCCCCATACCATTCATCTCTGGTCAGAAGGAGTCAGTACCCTCCTCCAAATCGTTGGCCGAAATGAAGAAAACCATGAAGGAGCGGACAGAACCAATGAAACTGCTTTTCTAGAGATCCTTTCCCACACAAGGGCCATCTTGGGACCCAAGGGCATGAAAACTTGCCCTTCAGTATCTGCCATAGAAATAGGTAAAACTACTCTACCATCCCCAGAACCACAGGAGATTCAGGAAGACAAAATGAATGAGACAGATAAGGGGGCGCAACAGGATACCTCACCACCTCATAAACTCATCCTCATCTGATGAGGCAATAATGCCACCACTACCCACCACAGCAGATGACTATAAACAATTTCAAGAGTTGTTTAAACATGTGGCAATAAGCCAAGAAATATGTTTGGAGGAGTTGGAAGAGAATCAATATAAACTACTAAAGATATTACATACATTGGCTGATATAAAAATTGTGCTGTCTATTAATAATGCAACCCGCTGATACCATCTGGCAAACACCTACATTGACTCTACCAACCTATAAGAGGACAAACAGGAAATATTATGTCCTCTCCAACGACATGGAATTTCTGTTCACGTATCCTCCCCTAACTCCCTGGTAGTCAATGCAGTACAACAGAGAAACAAACAATCATAACTAAAGTCTACTTCACAAGACAAGGACAGCAAAAAATTAAATCTATTTGGCTGCATAGTATACTCAGCAGCAGCCCTGCAATTCAGAATGGCTAACTACAATGCCCTGTTGGCCAAATATTACCCTGACAATTGCAGCAAAATCAATGAGCTGACACAGTACTTACCAGAGGACAAACAAGCACAACTTAAATCCTTAGGGCCAATCAATCACTCAAATGTCCCTGCAGGTATCCCTCGATGTCACAGATACAGCAGCTCAAACAACAGCAACAGCTCTATCATGCAGTGCACCTCCTAGCTGCAATTGTCAGGTATTTCTAGGGACCTGCAAACAAAAGTGGAAAATGTGCCATTCCACAAAGAGGAACTATTCTCCAAAAAGACAGACAAAACCTTTCATTCAATGAAGGATTCTAGGACAATACTCAGAACCCTAGGAATTTACAGTCTTTTAAACATAGGAGGAGAAACCCTACCAGAGGAGAAAGTTCTCTATGCATCAGCAGAGGCTATATGACATCTACAGGCAGAAACAAAGACCCCAGAGAAGTAGATAGACATCCAATCAATCGACCATCACAGACAAAACAGGTTTTTTTGAACTATTGGTTGAGGATCTGAGACATACCCCTACGGCAGGGGCTGCCAACCATTCTGAGTGGCACGCAAGGCTCCTGGCCCTGTGGCACCGCTTTGCATGGCTGCTCCCCACTGCTGGCCCTTCTCCACAGCAGGGCCTTGGGCTGCAAGAGCTCCTTTCCCCTGCTGGCCTCACCCCCAGCACTGCTGAGAGTTTGGGGGGGAAGGGCTAGCATGGGAGCCAGCAAAGTTTGCCGACCCCTGCCCTATGGCCAAAGGAGCTATCATTTTTTTGTTATCATTTATGCCCTTTTTACACCAATTTGGCAGAACGACCATGGACAGATGGGCCCTAGAAGTCCTCCAACTGGGCTACTTCATCCCTTTCACATCCACCCATCCTCCCTCTCCGGGAGCACCTACTGCAACAAGAGGTACTTCACCTATTAACTGGGGGCAATAGAACAGCTACCACCATAACACAAGAGGAAGAGATTCTATTCCCAGTACTTTCTAGTACAGAAAACGGTTGGAGGATGGAGATGAATCTTAGATCTCAGGTAGCTCAACAAATTTTGTGCTTGTTCAGAAATTCAAAATGGTCACTTCAACCTCAATAATCCCAATTTTGAAATAAGGAGATTGGTTCTCAGCCGTCAATTTAAAAGAAGCCTACTTTCATTTTATGATGCATCCATCTCATCGACAATCCTTTGATTCACAGTTGGTAAGGAATACTACTAATACAAAGTACTACCATTTGTTCTATCCACCACACCTCAAGTCTTCATCAAGACACTCACAGCCATCACAACAGACCTCTGTCAACAATGGGTGATCATTTTCCTGTACCTAGATTACTGCCTCCTATAAAGTTCCACTCATGTGGAGGCACTACACAATACACAAAAGATCATAGACCTCTTCCAAAATCTAGGTCTACAAATAACCTACCAGAAATCGACCATGTCACTGACCCAAAGACTTGAATTTATAGGGGCACGCTTCGACTTTGTAAAAGGAAGGGCAACACTACTCACACAGAGATGCTACACAATATCAAACTTTATTTCAGAAGTCAAAAAGAGCACATACATCACAGCCCTCTCCTGCCTCCAACTGTTGGGCCACATGGGGGCCACCATATCTTCAAGAATGGCTACCTTCAGTTAACGCACCAAACAGGCACAGTCTTAACATACAGTTAGAAGTGCGTTCAAAAATCAAACACTCGCTGAATTGATAGAGAAACCTGAACATCATCTGCAAGGGCATCCCATTTCAAAGATGAATACCATCAGTCATAATTACAATTGATGTCTTGCTGATAAGTTGGGACACACACATGTAGAATCTTATTGTTCAGGGAAAATGGACCCCACCAGAAACCCACCTGTATATCAACCTGCTCAAACTAAGGGCAACACACCGGGGGTGCGCATACTTCCTCCCACAAATATTACACAAATCAATCCAAATAATGACAGAATGTTCTACAGTCACCTAAACTGGAACACCCACAGGGACAACACTTGAAAAAGAGTTACTCAACTTGTGCAATAACTGAGATTCTTCAAGATGTGTCTCCCTGTGGGTGCTCCACTATCCCCATTCTTCCCCTCTACTTCAGAGTGTGTAAATACATCTCCATGGTAGAGAAAGAACTGAGGGAGTTGGGCCGTGCAAGTGGCGGCTGAGATGCCAAAGGTGCCATGAGATACCCTCCAAACATGCGCTGCCCAGACAGGCAGTACTGCAGAAATCTCTGATCAACAGTGCTGGATATGCCTATATCTGAAAAATGGGTTGAGACTCCTTTAGAGGACCTGTACAGGTCTGCTCTAGAGGAACATATAGCTGTTACCTCACCAGACAATTAAATGGTGCTTAATGTGTTTTTTCTCCTAACAAACAGAGAGAGTGCCTCAGAGCTACTGGGGAGAATGGCAGATCCTCTTCAGTTAGCAGCGGGGGTTGTGGCCCATGAGACATCTCATCTCATGTTTGACATAGGTGCAGACCAGATAGAAGTTGTCTCCACCACCTACCTTCTGCATTTTCAACACAGCTAAAGATATGTCTTCCTTTTCATCCTTGCATATGTCCAAATGAGCAGACAGTGTGAGGCAACAGAGTAAGATTTATGTTTGTTGTAAGAGTCATCTTAACTGGTTCAGTCAGTCTTTGGGTCGTCAACTATAAGGCCCTCATGTCTCATTATGTTTATATCTTGCGGAGTGCCATGTGTCTCATCTTGGACTCCTTGCTAAAGGAAGAGGAAAAAATGACTAAGACTTTAGTCATCAAGGATTGTAGGCTTGTTGCACACTTTCTGAGAGCAGCACATGCCACAGGCAAACTTCCTTGTAGGACCAAAGAATGCAATCACAGATGCATTATCAGTCACTTCCAAAACAGGCTTCTGGCCTCAATCTCATTGGTAGAGGAGCAGGATTCTTCATCATGCTTCTTCACGGCCCTCAGCATCAGTTTCTAAGCAGCAATTTTAATAATGTGGTTGAAAGCCACACACGAATGTGTATCACAACTCCACTATTTTCTCCCTACTTTCAGACCTCATCTCTCATTCTTCTACATTACCTACTATGTAATTTCTTCCAGTCTTGGGCACTGGACACCATCTGATTCTGCACCAGACCACCTCACCATCCTCCAGCTCCTGCTTCATCTTTGAATGCTTGTTCTTGTCCATTCTGATTTAGGTGTGTGTGCACTCCATACATCAGTGCTGGAAATTTTTCCCCTAGCTGTAGGGCTGGCTCTAGTGCCCTCTGCAGTAGTCTGCATATGCATTTGTATATAGAGTGCTGTTGGCCCCCTCCCTTACAGTTTCTTCTTACCACCATGATGGTGCTGGAACACTCTTGCGAGTATTCACAGTCCTAGCGGCTAATTTGTTTGTTTAATCTATTGTATATAGTTATTCTCTAAATAGTTTACAAGTTAGTTTAGTGGACTTTATCCCAGGGTGTTTAAACCCTGCTCTTGCAAGATGCTCACTCCTCTCAATGACCCTCATCAATGTTGTTTGAAGTGATTAAGAGCAGCACATGTTCAGGAAAAGTGCAAAATTTGCAAGTTTTTGTCCTTGAACAAGAACAGACAGACATTATACTCAAGGCCACACTTAGATCAGCATCGGAATCGAGGTCAGACTTGGAGCTGAACAGTATGGCATTGACAAGAAGGACTTCCATGGAACTGAAGTCTGCTTGGCACTAATCAATGTCTCCGGTGCTGAAGAAGCATTCAAAGAAGAGCCACACCAAGAGGGGACACTCACTGCTGTGATGCTGTTTGGATTTAGGGGACCATTTATGATACTTTTTCATATTAATATTTCATAATTGCAGTAATCCATAGGAGCTATGCCATGTTTGGCACCAATGGAAAGGTTATGACTTGCTAGTAATGATTATATGGTTTATATGTAGGTGTCATATCTGTAGTAGAAGTTATCCATGTATTTGTTATATCTGTGTTTAAACTTATTTGATTCTGGGAAACTCCCCAGACTGGATGTCTCCATCAAGGGAACCACAGAAACAATGGGCCTAGGAAGAAGTCTGCTCAGTGAGTTACCCAGACCGACCATGTGACTCAACTCCATTTTGATTTGCAAAAACTCCACACAGCATGGGGAAGTCCAGCGGTGATAAAAGCAGAGCCCCAACTCCATTTTGTCTTCAGTCAATACCCATCTCCGGAACTATTTATGTACGACAAAGGACAGAGGCCCACTCAGGTGCTGGGTGTCTACTAGAGGAATTGGACAAATCTGCAAACCCCAAATTCTTCCAAGGACTTGCTTTACATGGACTCTAAATCATTTGTATATATGCAGTTCACTTTGACCATTTAACATCTCTCATATTTTGTTTCTTTCCTTTTTATATTAAACCTTTAGTTGTAGTAACTAAAGGACTGGCTATCATGTGGTGTTTTGAAATGAGATCCAAACCTATATTGTTCTGTGTAATGTTGCTGGCCCTTTGGGGTCAGGAGACTCTATTTCTTTAAGAGACTATGTGGATAGGTGGGTGCCTGGGGAGCTGATGTGCAACAAAGAGAGCTGTTTCTATTTTGTTATGCTTGGTGGTAACCGGTGTGGGAGATCAGAAGCATGGTCTGATCTGTGGCTGATTGGGAGACTGGTTTGAGTACCAACCGTCAGTATTTGGAGAGTTTGGCTCTCATTTTTGCAGCTTGCCCTGATTTTTGCATATTCGGGAGGTTGTCCCAGGAGGCCCTGGTCACAACTGGTACCAAAACCAGTTAAGAAGGCCAGGGCATTTGTGAGATCTGTGTCAGGCCACTTGTCCTCATTGGCTATGTCTACACTTACTAAAGTTAGTTCGAATTAGTTAATTTGAACTAACTAATTCAAACTAATTTTACTTAGTTTGAATTAACTTAATTCAAACTAGAAAAATTTAGTTCGAACTAAGCAAGTGCCATTCATGGCACTTGCTTAGTTCGAATTAGCAAATTGCATTGAGTTAAATGGGCCGGTTAGTTGGAACTAAGCAATTAGTTCGAACTAACATGGCCACATTGGTTAATTCGAACTAACTAGCTCGAATTAACCCTTAGTTTGAATAGCATATTCAAATTTATTAGTTCGAATTAAGGAAGCCCTTAATTCGAACTAATGAAAGCCTAGTGTAGCCATGTCTTAAGTTAGTTCGAGTTAAGCTTCCTTAATTCGAACTAACTTGCCAGGGTAGACATAGCCATTGGTACCAGGAGGATATTTGCCTGTACAGGCGATGAGCCTGGCACTCATACTGCTGCTGACCCTGGGAAGCAGCAGCGGGTCTTGTTACCTGGTGGTTCCTACCATGGTTGAAGCATTGCAGGCGATGATGGATCTCCTAGCAGCTCCAGTGCTGCTTACACCTAAGAAAGGGAGGTTTGCATAACATGGCTGACTACGGCTTCAGGGAGTTAGCAGAGGGGAAGGCTAATGTTGGAATTGTCTCCCTTAGCAACGTGCCCCTAATTGTATCATCAGCAGTCATTGGGTCAATGGTACCAGTCCCTGGAACTACATCATGAAAGGTCTGGATCCCTCCTCCAATCTGCAGACCATACTTCAGAGAGCTAGCACTGATCCCCAAAATGTATCACCAGAGCACTATCGTTTCCCGAGACTATAGCACTCATCCGTCTCCCAAGAAAAGTCCCCAGAGCCCTGGCACCTCTCACCAAGTGCTTACAGGAAGCCTAAGGACAAAACGTGGTTGCGAGACTCTGAACATGAGGGTTCCTGGCACCAATCCCCGCTGCCAGAGTACTGGCATTCAAGAGGAAGTGTGTAGAGGCAAGCATTGTTTGCTCCTCCATGGTCACCCAGGGACACATCCTTGGATTTGGAAGCAGAAGTAGTAATCCCTCCAAAGAGGCAGCCTGCTTTCCAGCCAGCTGATTTTCCCATGCTGTCTGATGTGTTCTTGGCCAAGGGGCAGTTGTCCGGTCCACGGATGTTTTGGAACTCTTGTGGATTCTCATAGCCTGTGGTTCTCCTTAGAGTGATTGCTCATGTCGACTCTAATTAGGTGTGCGTGCGCATCGTGCACGGCTGCCAGAAAGAATTTTCCCTAGCAACCCAGAGGGTTAGCTACAGAGCCCCCTGGAGTCACGCCACTATGGTGCCCCTTATAAGAGCTTGCCAGTTCCTTCTTACCGCTGTGACGGTCAGTTGGAATTCTCTGCTCTCTTGTTCGCAAGAGATCCACCCTAGCAAACTGAACCTTTTTCTTCATTCTTGTTTTCTTGTAGTTAGTTAGCTTATATAGTGTAGTTAGTTAGCTCTTCTAAGCCTAGGGGCCGGGGCATGCCTCGGTCCCCAGGCTTTAAACCATGTGTGGTTTGAAATAAACCCTTGCCCAAGAGCGACCCACACTCCACATGCTTGAAATGCCTGGGCAAGACACACTTAGGGGAAAAGTGTAAGATCTGTAAATGGTTTCGCTCGAGGACACAAAAGGACAGATCTCAAAGACTTAAGGTCCTCTTAATGGAGGCGGCACTTGGACCCTCTCCTAGCGCCTCAGAGCTGGCTGGGCCCAGTGCAGAGCAAGGATGGAAAGGGGGCCAAGCATTGGATGGTGCCGGCACCGAAGCCTGCACCCAGGCACCGGTCACCGGTCACTTTCGCCAGTGCTGAGGAAGAAGCACCGTCCAGACAGAGGCCGGTCGCCACCCATAACGGGCCACATAGCTGCCACCCCAAGACCGCCCCACCCATTGACTCTGCTTGGGATAAAGGGGCAGTGAGTCCGGCCCCGGATACCTCCCTGGTCCGGGGAGTGGAAGAGGAGGTGGAGATTACTAGGTCTCCCTCCTCACCAGAGACTTTCGAAGTGGCGAGAGAGCTCATAGAGAGCACGGTGCTGCAGTGCACTGGTTCCATTCCTCGATCATCGCTCCCTTGGCACCGGCTAGACCTCTGCAGTCAAGTGGTAAACCTACTCCAATGCCATTCCACAGTTCCTCCCGGCACCGTTCCCTGGTGCCAAGACCCACTGCTCCACCATGGTCTCTGAGGAGTGAGTCGCCGTCAGGGTCTGAGACGGGGTCAGTCACCTCTAGAAGAAACTGATCACGCTCTTCCTCCCAGCACTGCAGCCAGTATGGATCGCAGCCATACCTGGTACCGTGGGGGCTGCAGTGGCAGAACCCTAGTAGCTGGCCCTTCTGGACTCCGTGGGCCTACCAGCAATTGAGGGGACCTCAGTCAACTCGTTCCCTCTCAACGGCCCCTACGTCTGCGATGGACCTTATAAGAGACACGCTCAACGGCCTCGGTCTGTTAGTAAACATAAAAACGTCCACTCTGGTGCCAACCCAGAAAATAGAGTTTATTGGAACAATCATAGATTCGACCACCACCACGGCATCCCTGCCACCCGCATGTCTCAAGAATATTGCCACCCTGATAGAAGGCCTATCCCGCCACCCCATGACAACAGCAAGGTCCTGCCTGAGGCTACTAGGCCACTTCGCCGCTTGTACACAGGTTGTCTATTAGGCCAGACTGCATCTGAGACCCCTGCAGCTCTGGCTAGCCTCAGTCTATCATCTATCCAGGAACCCCCTGGACAAGGTGGTGTCCGTCCCGCCACATGTCCTGACTTCACTGCAATGGTGGACAAACAAGAAAGTGGTTTGTGCTGGGGTGCCCTTCTCAAAGTCTCAACCAACTTTGACTCTGGTGATGGACGCGTTGGACTTAGGATGGGGGGCCCACTTAGGTCAGCTGAGAACCCAGGGCCTGTGGAGCCAGCAGGACCTATCCGACCACATCAGTGTAAGGGAGTTGTGCTCGGTAAGACTAGCGTGTCAGTCTTTCAAGAAACATCTGTTGGGCCAATGTGTTGCAGTGAAGTTGGACAATGTAGCAACCATATTCTACATAAACAGGCAAGGGGGGGGGGCTCATTCCTCTCCCCTATATCGAGAGGCCTTAGCCCTCTGGCAATTTTGCATTCCCCAAGGGGTCCACCTGGAGGCCTCCTATTAACTCAGAGCTCAGAACACACTGGCGGACTCTCTAAGCCGAGCTATTCTGTCACACGAGTGGTCTCTTCGCCAGGACGTGATCCAGTCTATTTTCCAGAAGTGGGGAACTCCTCAACTGGTCCTGTTTGCATCAAAGGACAATGCCAAGAGCAGGAGGTTCTGTTCCTTTTGGGGCCTCAGCGAGAGCTCGCTGATGGATGCGTTCCAGCTCATGTGGAGCAGTGAGCTCCTCTGCTCATTCCCTCCTTTTCCCTTGATTCACACGGTGCTGTCAAAAGTAAAAAGGGACAAGTCATCACTCATTCTGATCTCCCCAGCATGGGCCCGACAGCTAGGTTCCTATGTGAGCTGGAGCAGCTCTTTCCTCCAAGTCAAGACCTGGTACCCCAATGGGATCTGAAATTCCTCCTCTCTGTTCACTGGACCACTCTGTCAGCACCTGGCTTGTAAGGTAGTGTTTCTGGTGGCCATTACTTCTTCAAGGATGGTATCAGAGATTAGAGCCCTAAGCTCAGAATCACCTTACAAAGATCTTTTTTAGAGATAAGATTCAGCTACTACCACACCCAGCATTCCTGCCAAAAATAGTCTCCTGCTTCCTGCTTTTTCTGCCAGTTTTCTATCCAAAGCCTCACAACTCCAGTGAGGAGGGGCATCTCCATTCTCTCAATGTAAGAAGGACTCTAGCATGCCACGTTGACAAGACCAAGCCCTTCTGTCGCTCAATGCAGCTCCTTGTTGCGATTGCTGAGCGTGTGAAAGGTTGCCCGGTTTTCTTTCAGTATATCTCATAGTGGATTATAGTTTGCATCCAAGTGTGCTATGAACAGGCAGGGGCAGTGCAGCACCACTGTCAGCTCATTCTACAAGAGCGCAAGCATCTTTGGGAGCTTTTCTGGCTCATGTGCCCATTGAGGATATTTGCAAAGCCACTACATGGTCTTTGGGCCATTCATTCATGTTTCACTATGCCATCAAGTGGCTAGCTTGGGACAATACAAGGTTCGGAAGGGGGGTGTTGCACTAGTCATGGCCAGGAACTCCTAACTTTCACTAGAGCTATCACTGGTAAGTCACCTAATTGAAGACAGACACGAGCAAGAACTCAAAGAAGAAAGAATAGTTATTTATCTCGTAACTGTTGTTTTTCGAGATGTGTTGCTCATGTCTATTTTACAACCCACTCTCTTTCCCCTCTGTCTGAGTTCCGGCAAGAAGGAACTGAAAGGGAGGAGGGCTGGCAGTGCCCTACATAAGAGCACATATGAGCACCATGGTAGAGGGTACTAGAGCTGGCCCTACAGGTACCACTACAGCAAAAATTTCTGGCACCTGTGCATGCAATGTGCATACACCTAATTCAGAATGGACTAGAGCAGCACATCTCAAAGAACAACAGTTATGAGGTAAGAAACTGTTCTTTCCCTCTTCGCAGATGCATCTCTCAGGAGAATCCTGTGGGAAGACATACAATCCCGTCTCAACAAGGGAGTTATAGAGTAGGTTCCACAGGTAAACTATGGGAAAGAATTTTATTATCACTATTTCCTTATCTCCAAAAGAGTGACAGTTTGAAACCCATTACCCTCTCATGAGATTTCTTGAAAACCTTCCAAACTGGGTCGTTGGTTTTCAACCACAATACCACAGTCTCTGGGGCATCAAATCCCATAAGTGGGAATACAGAGGCAACTCTTGAAGATACTCGCTTTCTTTTTTGTTCCTTCTCCTGTCCATCTTGAATGCTGAGAAAACATCATCTCCCTCCTACCCCACTTTCCTTTACATTGTGATCCATAAAATGTTGCTGACTGGAGATGATGAAGCAAATAATCCATTTCTAAAAGAGAAAACTGATTGCTAAGTACAGAACTGGATATTAGGCAAGTGGACTCATTCTTATATTTCAGGTTGTGAAAAAATTTCTTGAAGTCAACTGTGTCAAAGTTGAAAGCCATCTTATTTCATTTGAAATCTGTTGGCTAGATTTGGAGATAATTTCTGCAATTTAAGTGGCTTTCTGTATGTTGTACTGAAGCCAGGAAGAGGGGATGCGGGTTTTTGGGGGGTTTTGGGGTTTTTTTTTTTTTAGCAGAATTATAAATGAGTTTCCTTGTAAATTCTTGTGTGCTGTTTAAGATAACACGTTCCAGTAGCATTGTATCATGTAAAAGAGTAATATTCCAAACAAATGTTCATATATCAAACAATTTAATAAATGGCTTAAATCTTACATATAATGAAGCAAAGTCTATTTAGCCAATTGCTCAGTCTGTCTGGTGAGATTTATTCCTCTTCTATGATTTTAAGGTAATGGAATTTTTTTAATGAATTAATATATCACATTTGTACAGAAAATCATTCCATCTGGTGGTAAACAAGGTACCTTTTAATTAAAAGTTAAAATCAATTAAAATAAAAATATTTGCTGTTTATTGTAAACTCAGCTATGACTTAGTTCTTTGCACTCTTCTAGTGTTTCTAAACATAGAAGTAATGTAACTTATTCCCTTAAAGCTAGTTCTGCTGTGGTAGGTCTAGACTTGTCATTGATCAAAGAATTGTGGCGTTGAAGTTTTTCTTAGAAGTAAAATTACTAGATTAAACCAATCTTAAGTGAGTAGTGAGGGGTTTTTATATAGGGCAGCCTAGGCAATAGCATTTTGTAAACATTTAGTCATATAATTCCTAAGGGAACATGAATCAGAACAGATAATTATGTTTATACTACAGCCAGTCTTATTGATAAATGTACATTTAAATCTATATTTCTTCTTCTCACAGTCTTGCTTCTGATCAGACTTTTACTCGTCAAGGTCCCAGTCAGTCTTCATCTTTTCCTGAAAATTATCATACCCTGCCAAAGAATACCAGGCAGCCATCAGGGAGCTCTCCACCACCAAATCGCAACTTACCAAGTGACTACAAATATGCCCAGGACCGTGTTAGCCACTTGAAAATGTCCCATGAGGAGAGGAAAGCAAATAAGGATGGTACTGTATGGCAGCTATATGAGTGGCAACAGAGGCAGCAGTTTAAACATGGGAGTCCAACTGCCCCAATTTATGCAGGTTCTCCTGATTTTACTGACCATGGCAAAGCAAAAAGTTCACTGGATGTTCCACGATCAATTTCTGTTCCTCCATCTCCTTCTGATATTCCTCCACCAGGACCTCCAAAAATCTTTCCACCAAGAAGACCGCATACCCCTGCAGAAAGGGTTACTGTTAAACCGTCAGATGAGAGACAGAGTATAGACATACCTTTTGCTGGATCACCCAGGAGGATTCGAAATCATGCTGTAAAGGTGTGTATTGAGTATAACAGTAATCATACATAGCTTTACATATTAATCTAATTAATGTAGTCATTTGCACTGCACCCCTCACTGTGGTATCAGTGACGTACAAGCTCTAAAAATAAACACAGTGTAACGCACAATATATTTTGTCCAAATCTATGTCTTCTATGTTGTGAAGATTTTTTTTTATTGTTGTGGAAAGAATAAATGGATGGCTAAGAAAGAAATATACCATTCATTTTAAATGTTCTTGTTTCAATGAAAAACCTTACTGATGTTTTAAATTCTTGTAACATGTTAATGCATACAGTATTTATCCATGCATAAGTAAGATGTATGCACCTGTTACATAAACAGAAGTTTAGGATGTTCAGGCACAATATTAATGGAGAAGTTTAATATTAAGTAAAGAATAATTTACTTATACTTTCTCCAAACACATTTCAGTGATTTTTTTCCCATTGTTTTTAAAAAGATAAAGCTTTTAAAAATATTTTTATGTAGCAAGTTGTGGATAATTTCTCTTTTTCAAGGTTAACATATTTGCAGAAAAGCTCTTTCAGGTAAGCCAGTGTATCTCAACTAGATCCTAGTTGCTTTTTGAGTGATTGTCTACAGATTCCACTTTGGCACACATTGCTTCACCTGTGCAACATCGGATTTTTTCAGTTAGTCATCTCCATTGGAGCTGTGCCAATGGCTTACATCACTGGTTCTCAACCAGGGGTATGTGTATCCCCTGAGGCTTGGGGGGCAAACTGTGGGGCAAACAGTTGGGTGGAGGGGTGCAGCCAGACGTAGGGCCAGCCCTCATGGGGCAGGGAGGGAGTGCCATCCAGCCCCGCTTTGCTCCGAGCTCTATCTGGGCTTGGCCATAGCCTTTGGCCTCACCTCCCAGTTCAGGCCCTATCCTCAACCATGGCCCTTCTCCTAGCCCCATCTGGGAGGAGACAGAGGAGTCATGGACAGGGATTGACGGCGGGGAGGGCTTAAAAAGTTTGGGGACCACTGTCCTCATTTAGATATTAGTTTTAAAACAAGCTACATAAAAGCACTAGTGAACTCAGTAGGAACTAAAGCATTATACAGACAATGACTTGTGTCTGTCCCTATATACAGTACTATACTGTACTGTACACTGAAATGTAAGAGCAATATTTACATTTCAACTGATTTATTTTATGATTACATGATAAAAATGAGAAAGTAACCATTTGTTCAGTAATAGTCTGCTGTGACACTTTTGTATGTTTGTGTCTGATTTTGTAAGCAAGTAGTTTTTAAGTGAGATGAAACTTGGGGTATGCAAGACAAATCAGACACCGAAAGCGGTATAGTAGTTTGGAAAGGTTGAAAGCCACTGCCCTACATGTCCTCATGCCCCGTACCCCAAGGCATAAAGGACAAAGCAGGCTGAACTGTTCCTCGGTTTCTTTTTAATGCCCATGGCAGCAAGACAGAATTCTTGTGTGGTGTCTTCTTTGCACACTATGAAGGCATATTTAATAGTCTTTGTACTTAGCAGTAAGTTCATATAGTTATTACCCGTGGGCTTAAATATAAATTGAAAATGAACCTAGATACATTTCATTTTAGGCTAGATACCCCTGCTTTTTTCTCCTTTTGTCATACAGGTGTGATAGTAACATGGCAGGAGGTAAATATTCTGGGTTCAAAACTCATGTGATGCTTCAGTGGTGCTTAATGACTAGCATTCCTGGCACCTGGTCTGCTTCGGAGGTGGACATATCCACAAGCTATGTTCCATATATCACTTCTTCTTGAAGCAAAGTCAGAAAGCTAAAGCCTGAAATTGTTTCCTTTGAGATCTTCGACACCAAGAGGAAGGGCAGAGCTATACCATGTTCCTCTGGTTGGTCTCTTTCTATTAATATTTTGGGGAGCTGAGTTTCTACCCTACCAATTGCCACCATTCTGGTGTTGACTTCCTCTAATAAGGCAGAAAAGAGCATTCCTGCAGGCATGAACCAATGCATGGGTCACATTTTCCAGCACCTAGCAAGTAGAGACATGGGTATTCTGACTTACCTCAGCCTCATAAGGGCCAAAAGCACTGTGCCAGCATTGAGTATGAAAAAGGGCACCAGTTGTACCAACTAAACCCGTGGACCGCATTTCTCTCAGCACCAACTTGGCACCCGGAACCCTGGTACTTAACATCTCCATGCCGGTCAACTCAGAAATGTGTTCCTTAATATTAGTACTTCAGAACCTGCTTTCTGGGTACCCAAAGTATATATGGTACTGAGTGATTTAATTGTGGGTCTAGTCCTGGAGTCATGTCTCCTCGAGAGACTGTTGTGACAATATGCAAGACACCAGTTCTGGTACAAGTTAAGAGGTATCTCCAGTACCAACCTCTTTCCATCAGAGACAGGGTACTCTGGATAGAGCTGTGCCTTTCTTGGGCGCTGTGGGCTCCTTCTCCACATCCTCATCTAGACATAGCAGGAAGTCCTCTCCCACTCACCTTCCTTCTCATTGCTGGGTAGCACAGTGGAAATCCGGAAGGGACTATAGAGGAAGGATTCTATGCAGGGTAGCAGAAAAAGGGCTGCTGTTGGGAGTGAGCTCCCTCGGCTGAGCCTGTGGACTACCAGCCCAGCTTCCATGCAGATTACTGAGCTCGCAGCTAGGTTGTGGTAGGACCTACTGGTTGGCTGGCCTGCCTGATTGGCTGAGGAAAGCCTTCAGGACCTGTTTGTAAGCTCAGCGATAGCAGCACAAGGTGCTGGCTGCTCAATGCTTATGCCCGCAGTTGTGATTACTTCTGTGCTGGCCTAGTTCCCATTCCTGCTCAGATCCATTCCAGACCTACTTCCCTGATTTCTCCTGATTCTGATAAAAGGTGATGTATTTATTTTACTAAACATGAAAGTAACATGTGGACTCATTGCCACCAAATGTCACTGAGGCCAGCAATTCAATGGAATTCAGAAAAGGACTATGACTAAAGAGAACATCCACAGTAATTACCATCGTCAGTGTAAGGGAAAACTGTGCTGCTTCAGCCACTAATTGACAGGTATTAGGAAGAAACTTCCTGTATGGGCATCTTATTCCATAATTGATTACAACATTTCTTGCACTTCCTGCTGAAGTGTCAGGTACTGGCCAATGACAGACAGACATTCTGAATTAGTCCTAGGTCTGATCCAGTATGCCTGTTCCCAAATTCCTATGCTTATTTGCTTATAGGCTTTCCTATGATGCTTATTTTAATATCTGCATTCCTCACAAGCATTAATGAATTTATCCCAATTAGAGATGGTTTTAAATCTGATAGGAAGCCTGGCAGAGCCATGAATATAAGTCAGATCTCCTGAGTCCCAGTCAAGTACCTTAACAATAAGACCATGCTTCCCATTTGAGATAGTCTTCACAATTTTGACTTTGGCTCTTGTTACAGAGTTCGGCACACACTGATAGACGCTCCATGCCTACTATGGGATATATGACTCATACTGTAAGTGCACCCAGTTTACATGGCAAGTCGGTAAGTTGAAATGTTAGAATTCTTTTTCCCTTCCCTGCCACCAAATTATTATAGTAAGGTTTTCAAGTCCTGCTAATTCCTTAGTCATTTTGTTTTTTCATGTTGTTTGAAACCCAGCTAACTCTTCTTAAACTTGAGCTAGGTAAACCTAAGAGTGGACCATGTCCAGATCTCATTGAAGTCAATGAGAATTTTGTTGTTGACTCCAGTGGGAGCAGGAGTAAGACATATGTAGAATTTTTTAGTTTCATTAGTATAGTACAGTTTTCCTAGTAAATCCTCCTCTTTTATTGCCTTTATTTGACCAAATGCAGAAGTAATTAAATAATTGCTTTATTGTGTCAAGTAAATGCTGTCTGGGCACTAAGGTGAAGAATGTAATTACAGTGACACTCCCTGAAGACTGCTAATTTCCTCTTTACAATGTGTCTAAATACCTGCAGCCTGAAGAGCTAACATTGCTTCTCATTCGATTAAGGAGACATCAGGCTAAGTTGGCTAATATACGAAATTACACAATCGCCCAATTACTACAGCACTTGCCAACTAATTCAACCTATCAGGTTAGCTGCTGATTGGCTCATCTGTGCTGTACAATATTTTGTGGCTCTGCAAATGCTGCATTAGTGACGTGCTTGATTCTGTGCTTTCTTGCCCATTATTTGGTATTCCACAATCCCTGAATCATTTGTGTTTTTCTGTGCTGGTGTACATGCTGTAAATTATAAGTATTTTAAGCTACTGAGTGCTATTGCTTATGGTTTCAAAGCTTTAGCTATCACATTGCTTTGATATTACTTCTGAGAATGCTTCCCTTAAAATCTTTTCAGAAAGAAAATTAAATATACTTTATTAATTTGAACTGAAGCAAAATAAGTGTCTTTACACTGCTTTCATAGCGGGAGTGGCTCACTTCACCACATGCTGCATTAACTCCTAAGTGCGATATATCAACTAGCTAGACATTCATAGTAGCACATGATGGCATAATTTCTGCAAGTGAGGAATAGCTCATTAAAGTTGAGTTGTCCTTTTGCTTAATTGGTCTCTAACAATAGTCATCATAGGTCTATAACAACACAGTTCATTGAATTGATGTAGGAAGTTTTAAAATAGGAGATGAGGCAAAAATGGAGTTGTGACGCTTCCCTTTATCAAGGTACTAAATTTATAACACTCTAGCAGGAGCCATCTAGTAACCTGGGAATATATATGGCCATGAAGCAAAACATTGTGGCTCTGTTTTAAAGCCTTCAGCAATTTCTATTTTGGCCAAATTCAAGGAACTTCTTGCTATTTTTTTGTTAAAAACACTTTTTTATTCCATTTTCCTCATCTGCGGAACAGTTGCAGTGAAATTTGCATATATTGTTCAGGAAATTAAGTAAGCTAATTGATCAAACATCACTTTCTGTATTACATAGTATATTGAATATACCAGAGCAATATTAAGTTAATACTTGTAAAGAAACGCATGTGTGGTTTATTGCTTCACTAGCACAATGTTTTTTCAGATACCTATTTTCATTGTATCAAAACACTGAACTCTCAAAACTTGAAACCAGAATAGTTGTCTTTCCTCAGTTTATGCCAATAAATCCAGAATCCAAAACAATAACAATAATTTCAAAAAATGTTCTGGATATTTAGCCTAGTTAACAAAAATTGTTTGCAACAGTTATGTCTTGCTGTGTTTTGTTGAAAATAAAGAAGAGATCTCGTTCTTTTATGATCTTGGTGTGCGCATTTCTTCAGGTGACTTTAATAAAAGTAATACCATCCTTGCATAATTATAATACCATACAGACAGCAGCTACTAAGTAGGCACTGTTTCGGGGGTGGGGTGTTTTTTGTTTTTGTTTTTTTAAAGGAGGTGTTCTTTGAATATGATCAGATGAAAATCCAGAATGGCTTTCTGACTATATAAGAATTTTTATTTAATATTATCCGTGCAGCAGCTGTTTCAGCCATCCTAAACTAAGGGATGAATATTTTAAAATGTGTGTGAAATTTGACTAAAGTGTTTTGATGATTTGCTATTTAATGAAAAATTTTATCTTTCCTCTCTAAGACCAATACTAAATAAGGCAAAATCATTCTGAAAAAAGGCATGCAATATAGGATGTTAAGCCATGGTTTAATGCCTTTTCAATAAAGTATCCTATACTGAATATACTAGCCATAAAAATGTTGTTCATACCTAAGAGAATAACTGAAGCCATAAATATGTTTTGTCACCTGTACATTATGGAAAGGGGGAAAAAATCAGGTCTCCATGATATTTTGCATATTTCATCTGCGGCTATAAACAGCAATGTGGCAGTGAGGTCACTGTGCTTATTTTGTATCATTTCTGTACCCACTTTGTCACTTTACTCTTTATTGCTTATTTTCATATAGTTTAATACAAGTTTTCCAGAATTTGCACATTCCTTTTAAAATAGTGGAATACATTGCATTGTTGCTCACTCTTTTTATGTATTTAACTGAAGGCTGATGACACCTACATCCAGCTGAAGAAAGACTTGGAATATCTAGATCTAAAGGTAGGACATATTTATAAGAATCATATTATCAAAACTGGTCATCCCATCAGTCTTCTGTGCATTTTCTTCCTTCTTATACTACTCATAGCCTCATGTATCCAGAATTTAGAATGCTGAATTTCTGGTGTAATTAGAAAATCTCCAAAATTGACAGTATCTTACATTACTGAATAGAAACTGAAAATGTAAAATCAGAAAAATTGCTTATTGTGGATTTCTTTTGTTTTAGTTTAGTTGGCAAACAGTGCAAAAATAATATATTTTTTCTTTTGTAGGTTTAAAGAACTATAGTAAACTCTGATTCAGAATATCAATGTCTGTTCACCATTCTGGTAATGCTGTTAGGATTAAGACTGAGTATTCTAAGTTAACAAAATACAGAATTTTAGTATTTATTCATCCCTATTTTTCCTTTATTTCTATTCAAAGCTGTATCCTTTTATGATAACAGTAAGAATATCACTATTATAATTTCTAAACATATTTCTAATATAGTAGTATTTGAGATAAATTGGTTGAGTATATGCAGTCTTTCTCTCTCCTCCCTATGCAAGGTGCCATACTTTGCCATTCTTGCATTTCTGAAGACCCTAAATAATTCTCTTCTTCAAACCACTCATCTTATGAAGCTTAGCATCCTAGCCCCCCGATATTCACAGCCAAAGGATTAGATGGAACTCCATTCAGAATCAGCCTTCTTCCTAAATTATTCTCTCTGGTTCACTTAGGAGTAATGCAATATTTTCCTTCCATTTTGTGCTATTATTGAGCTATTTAATAGCCAGATACTTTCTAGAAGTATCTCAGTGGGCAATAGGGTAGGTCTGAAAAACAAGCCCATATCTCTCTTATGTTCTTACGGCTTGCATTCACAACCTTTACAATGTAACTGAGTTTTACTGTTGTTAAATCCTTCTAAATTTGAAGCATTTTGTTTCAATTTTAGAGTATTTTTATACACATATCACATTTTTTATTTAAAGTTCAATCTATTAAAATATTACTTTGTGATCATTGTTTAGCAATAGGTTCAAACTCATGTGATATTCTTTAAATTCTGTATTAACATCTGTATAAAGCAATAGTGGCATCCAGTGGTGAATTACATTAATTGACATTTCTTTCTAAAGAGAGATCTCAAATTCTTATTTGTATCAGGCTGCCAGTATCATGTTGCATGAATTCAAGATGTTAACTGAAATGTTATCATGACACTCAGTCTGTTTCTTAGTTAAAATAGCCATCCTTCTTGATCAGTAGATTGAAAACAAAACTAGATTAATAAATTACAGGTTTTGAAAAATCCATTTAAAAAGAAAACAATAAGAAGTTTGCTCTGCATGACAGCATACTATCTCCAATAGCGTGAAACATTTCTCCTCATGCATAAATTATGGTTTGGGAACTGAGCAAGATTTTCTCTGCAATTGCACTTCCCAGCTGCAAATGACCTTAGTGCTGAGCAGAAAGACCCTTCTGTTCTCTCAGTTCCCCCAGATGGAGTGCAAGCAGTGTGGCAGAGGAGGAGAAGCTGAGAAAGGATTGGCAGGAGCTGGAGGGTGAAGAGAAGCAGAAGGGGACAGGAGTTTGAAGAGTAGAGAAAAGCAGAAAGGGAGGGAGACAGGAGTTGGGAGGTGAGAGTGGAGAGGAGCAGGGGGAAGGATAGGTACAGGGGAGAAGAGGAACAGGAGCCAGGGTAGTAATTGAATAGCTATAAAATGTGTCAGGAACTAGGAAGGAAGGCAGATACAAGTAAAGGTCGGATATGCAGTTGGGGCTAGGCAGACAAGTCTGACTTTTTGTTAACACTCTCTGCCTGAACCCGAAATTGAAGTCATGAATCATGAGTCTACATTCTTCTCTTGTCAGCAAAAACCTGTGAAACCAAGTGGCAAAGCATGCTTCTTATCCTCGCTTAGAGGCTGGTCCACATAGGAGATTATAGCCTACTACTGCTACCAATTACTCTGCTAGCTCAAGTGGGAAAATTCTATGCTGTGAATGTAAGGTGACCTGTTGGTGACCTAGATCTTTGGGGAAGGATGTCAGTATGGTTCTAAATGATTGAATTTCTGCATTTGTAAATTAGTTTTTTTTTTAAATTGGGAAATTACTTTTTTTAAAAAGACCCGTTAAAAGAATATTATGAGGGTAAAGTTAAGCACTCAAAAATTAAGAAATGTCACATTAAGGTTGCCTTTGCCACCTTTATTTGCCTTTCTTGTGTGTATGCATTATGATTAAGGCTACAGTTTTGTTACAGTGGTCACAGAAACTGTGAATTTGAATAAAGTCTGTGAAAAGTTCTTACTGAATGAGCAGCTATTTGATATCTTGTTTTCTCTTTATTGTTTAATGCATGGCCCCATGTCTTAGGCCTGGTCTATACTAGAAGATTAGTGTTGGTATAAGTGCATCAGTCAAAGGTGTGAAAAATACATATCCCTGAGCAGTGCAGTTAAGATGATCCAAGTCCCCATGTAAACAGTCCTAAATCAACAGAATAGATCTTCCACTGACCTAGTTACCACCACTCTCAGGCTATGTCTACACTTGCACTTTTAAGTCGACCTTAACTAAGTCGACGTAGTGTGTCTACACTTAAAATTAAAGTCGACTTAAAGGGGAACTTACAAAGTCGACCTAGAGCGTCCACACTGGATGCACTAGGTTGACTTTGTGGGGCTAGGGGGACCTTGGGCAGGTCCACGGTGGTGGGGGGGCACCCCCTGTGTACAATGGGGCAAAGGGGTACAGGGACCCTGGCAAGGCAGAGCCCTGTGTGTGATGCTGTCTGGATTTAGGGTAGCATTTCTGATATTATTTTCTATGGATATCTCATAAATGCTATAATCCATAGGAACTATGTCATGTTT
>ML685792.1:8150952-8311777 GCA_007922175.1 Pelusios castaneus | reverse complement strand
AAACATGACATAGTTCCTATGGATTATAGCATTTATGAGATATCCATTGAAAATAATATCATTAATGCTTCCCTAAATCCAGACAGTGTCACACCGTGCCCACATGCCCTGTCCTTTGGGAGGCATGCCAGGCTCTCCCTGTGCCCCCCTGGCAGGGAGGGCATTGGTATAGCCCTGGGGTAGCCCTAAATCGATTTAGGGCTACCCCAGGGCTACACTGGCTTAATTCGACTTTAAAAAGTCGAATTAAGCCTTAGGTCGAATAGAAAGGTGGTTTAATAAAGTCGACTTAATTTTCATTAAGTCGACTTTATTTTGCTCAAGTCAACTTAAGCAAGCTGCTTAAGTCGACTTAAGCAAAGTGTAGTGTAGACGCAGGGCACATTAAGTCGACTTAAACCAAGTTTAAATCGACTTAATTTACCAGTGTAGACACAGCCTCAGAGAGTTGGATTATTTGTGCTGACAGAGGAGAATCCTTCCAGTTGAGGTAGATAGTGTCTACACGGAAACATTACAGTGACACAGTTGTGCTGTTGTAGTATTTAAAGTGTAGACAAGCCCTTATTTACTGAACGCTGGACCAGGGTTTCTCAACCCTGTTAATGTCGCAGCACAGTTGGCAGCCATCCCAACTGTGCATGACACAGGATGCCCTCCTCCACCACAAACCGCCACAGCTGAGGCTCCTCTCCCCACTGCCAGCAATTTTGGCTGTGGCTCTTACAGAAGCAGCCCCCGCCACTGAAAGAAAATTGCCATCGCAGGCAATTTTGGCAGCGGCACAAAACTCCCACAGCCCAAGCAGTGCCCTGCCACCATAGCTCATCCAGCTGGAACAAGCCCTATGTGGCTGCAGCAAAACTCCACAGAGGTTTGTTTTGGCAGGGAGGGAAGTTGGTATTTCTTTTGGCAGCAGGGTGAGTTGCAGTGGGCTGTGCTAAACAAATCCTTACACAGTAAGGAAAGATATTTCACGTGTAAGCTTAGAAGAAGGTACGTTAAAGGCAGTGGAGGACTGAGAAATGGTAAAATGAAGAGGTTTGTTTTCCTCTTAATTGTTAAGGGATCGAGTGTAAGCTGTCTATGGCACAGCTTGGGTGAGTAAGTCTGATCTCAGAATACTGTAGTAACTTAATTTTTTTAATATTCCAACATACATTCCAAATTAGGAAGTGCTGAGTCTGAATGAGGAAAGCCTAAAGAAGGTGTAGAAGAAAGTGGCCCCATTAAACATTTGCACTACAGCCATTCAGGCAAATTTGGGGTCTTCTGCAAAGCCATTCAGTGCTTCATCATAGAAATGTATGGTTGGAAGGGACCTTGACATCAAGTCAGGCCCCCCTGCATTGTGGCAGGATCAAATTAACTTCTACCTTCCCTGACAATTTTTTCTCCGACTGTTTTAAAAAACCTCCAATGGATTTAGCAAGGGTTTAGCTACCCTTATAATTAGAGAGATTTTCCTAATATATAATCTGAATCTGCCTTGCTACCTATTAAGCCCATTACGTTTTGTCCTATCTTCTCTAGACATGAGAAGAATTGATCACTGACCTCTCTATAGCATTTTTAACATATTTGAAGACTGTTATCAGGTCCCCCTCAAGCCTTCTTTTCCCAAAATTAAACATGGCCAGGTTTTTTAACCTTTCCTCATAGACCAGAGTTTTAAACCTTTTATCATTTTTTGTTGCATTCCTCTGGACTCTTTCCAATTTGTCTACATCTTTCCTAAAATGTTCTGCCCAGATTTGGACACAGTATTCCATCTGAAGCCTCACCAGTGCGAAGTAGAGCTGGGACGGTTACCTCCCATGTCTTACATGCAATATTATGGTTAATGTACCCTAGAATGATGGTAGCAAACTGCATCACATAGTTGACTCATAGTAAATTTGTGATCCACTGTAACTCCCAGATCCTTTTCTCAGCTATACTACTACTACCCAGCCAGTTATTCCCCATTTTGTAGTCGTGCATTTTATTTTTCTTTCCTCAGAGTAGCACTTGGGAATTGTCTTTATTGAATTTCATCTTGTTGAATTCAATTTGTCAAGGTTGTTTTGAATTCTAATCCTGTCCTACAAAGTGCTTGCAATCCCTCCCAGCTTAGTATCATCTTCAGATTTTATAAGCACACTCTCCAAGTCGTTAATGAAAATATTGAATAGTCCCAGATCCAGTAATGTCTCCTGAGGGACCTCACTAGATTCGCATTCACAGTTTGATAGGGATAACTGCTTTTTTTACTTTGGTCTTTCAACCAGATGTGCACACATCTAGACCACATTTCCCTTGTTTACTTATGAAAATCTGTGGTTCATGTCAAAAGTCTTACTAAAATCAAGATATAATTTTGTAACTGTGTAGCCTTATGCTTTAAAAACTGGAGTTCAGTTTCACTGAAAAGAGGGTAGAGAAGTAAGGTGAAATTGTGTTCATAGTGAAAATTAAGGAACAGTTTTTTGAGGCAGAAAGAGATCCTACAGATCTGTCACGTGGCATAGCCAAAGCATTGATCAAAACCAGCAGATACCCTGATCCTGAGTGTTGTTGTTTTATCACTTCTGAGGACTCTGCACAAAACAGATTGTAGTGTACTGCTAATTTCCTGCCCAGAAAATACCACACTGCACTTGATGGGGCTCTGGGAAGCTGCAAGTTTGGCGAGACTTTGAATGGGCCCTGATTTGTACTCAGCATGTGTTGTAAAAGTAAAAAAAAAAAAAAATAGTTTCATGTTTGATCTAGCAGTCTATCCAAATCATAACTAAAAGTTGTACCAGAGGAGAAGCAGCCAGTTATGATTTTCAAGTTGGTATTGTAAATTTTAGTAATCAATGTGAAAAGAGAAAGTGCTGTAGACACATCAGTATTCTTCACCTCTAAGTCAAGAGTAACAGGCAGTAATGAGTCAGCTACTGTATCTGCTTGTTGCAGAGAATGAGAGAGATCAACTTTACAGATCAACCTTGAGAACAGTTGCAGAGAATGAGAGAGATCAACTTTACAGATATTTTATCTAACTTCTGGAATCTCTATTTCTGTTTTTCATGGGATTGAGTTGTCATATCTTTTTTTTTTTTTTTTTTAATGACAAACTATTACTAAACTTTTGTTTGAAACAGATAAAAAATAATGGACCTCAGATCAACATGGTTTACAAAGTGCTAAAGAACTCAGCACAAGGGTTACTGTCCAGTATAAATGTAAGATGGCTTGTATCTGAAATGTAACCATCCCATCGCTATTTTTAAATGGCAATCAGTGTACATACCCTAGTTTCCACAGGTGTCTCATTATATCTAGAAGAGCTTCCTGCAAGATGTTTTCTTGTGCTGTATGCAAAATTATGGCTGACCACCCTGTCCTTGGTTTTGTCTTGAAAATGAGTGGTCGTGTTAAGTAGTGACTCCTTTATGTAATTCCTAAATGTGAAAGCATGCTAAACCTTATTTTATGTTCTCATTTTCACTACTTTAAAATTAAGATGTTTACACTTGAGATTATATAATCCATTTTAAAATATAGCAAATTATTCATAGCATTTTCTTTGCAGACTGAGAAATGTTCACCCATCCCACTAGCTTGCAAATTATTAAACCAGCAAATTTAGTACTTGGACACTTTTCTGTTTATGCTTAAAGATACTAAATTTTTCCTATACTTAAAAATGCGACTAAATATAAATAAACAATAATGCTAAATAAATTGTGATAACAATTTTAAAAGAAAATAATTCCTATTAAAATATTGTACTATTTGGCAGTTTATGTTGAAAATGTTAAAAATAATTGAGACAGGTTTCTTCGAAGACACAGAAGCCCTCTTGTATTTGATGATGGGGAAATAACAAACATCTGGCTTTTGCTTTCTTTAAAAATTGATAGATGAGACATATAGCTATGAATGATGCAAAAAAGGCAAATATAGTCATATGTAAAGACTAGAATAATAATTGAAAATCTTACTAGGTAACCTGCTAACTTCATCTAAAATAAAAGGTTGAGGGGCTAGCTGAGTTTCTATACCAATTCAAATTGTAGGTAATCCCTAAGGATTATCTTCTTTCCTTTCTAGAAACTGGATTTGGAGCCATAGATTCCTGGAATGAGAGAAGGTGAACACTAGAAAGAAGTATAGCCAGAATGAAATGCATTTAAATATCTGTTTGGCTCCTGCCCCAGACTAATATCCCTCTTTGCATTCCCATAACATTCACCGTGGACTGAGGAAGAATGAGCCCTTTGTAACTATGAAGGAACTACTAAGACACATTTTTAGTTAGTTGGACCTCTATCCTACAAATGCTTATGCATGTGTTTAACTGTAAGAACATGAATAGTCCTATTGATTTCAATGAGACTATTCATACATAAAAACTTTTTATAGTATAGAGGGCCTTAATTTTTAATGAAGGAGAAATGGGATCAATGTTGCCTTAGATTATAAATTTGATGCAGTTGCATTTATTACAGGTGCCCTGCTCCACCCCGTCGTCTTATCTGCAGAAACTGCACAGAGTGCTCTAGCTGTGTTCTGAGTGCCGCTGTATTACCAGGCCCCTTTAGAAAGATCATCAGCATCTCCCATGTTCCCACCTTTTTGCAGTGTTTGCCAAGTTTTAGGTGCCAAGTTTTATGTCTTCAAAGTCTGATCCTCTCTTCTCCCCTCTCCGGCCTCTTCTCTTGCACTTTTTTCCTGTGCTTCTTATCATCCCTGAGGCACTAATTAGCCTCTAAATGATCAGAGTACAGGGTCATGGATTCACTCCCTGCGCTTTGTCACATCATTAAACAGCCTAATTTAACTAGTTGGTAATCCTTTGGAATTAGATATTGATATACTATTCTTATATTTACAAAGATTTCTATTTTATGGCAAGTTTTTTTATTTTAGTCGTATATTTTCTTCTCATGAAGAAAATAATATGGATATTTTACATTTATACAAATTCCACAGTTTATCTAAAATTCCTTATATTTCAAAAGATAAGCCCTTTAACATTCTTAGTGTTGATAAATCATATAGAGTATTGCCTAGAGCATATAACAAAAACCTTTTCTTTATCACTGAAGCAGAATTATACATCACTTTGCCACCAGCTGAATATATCTTTAAACAATATTCTTCTTAGGTGACTGGGCGTGATATGCTAAAAGAACGAAATACAAAACCTGTCAAGATTGCAGAAAGTGATATTGATGTAAGTATCAAATATCAAATGCAAAACCCTGTCAAATAAAGTTATTCTAGCATTTAACTTTTTCTGTTACACTGGAATTGTTCTTCTTATGATTCAAATGAAAATGAATATCTTGCTACAGAATAAGATTTCTTTTTAAATTGAACATATATGATTTTATTTTTAGGTCAAGCTAAGCATTTTCTGCGAACAGGACAGGATTCTACAGGACTTGGAAGACAAAATAAGATCCCTTAAGGAAAATAAAGTAAATACAATTGATTTTTTAAAATAATAATAAAAATAATAATAATAAATAATTCTTTTGGCCAAAACTTAGTTTCTTATTTAGGCTTTTGGGGCTGCAAACCAATTATCAGATTATTGTAATAATTCACTTTGGCCAGTATGTGTACCTTTTTTATTAGAGAATGAAAATGGTATTTGTTTTGAGTGTTACAGATTAATAATATTTTGGAAAATATACTTCTAAAAAAGTTTCAATAATGTACATTTTAAAACTACTCACATTTATTTTTATGTGGACTTTGGTGAATACACATTTCCTGGGTAGTTTTGTTTTTCTTTTTAAATTGACAATGACAGGGAGCTAGGTGAAGGAAGGGTCTCAATCACTGTGATTTTTCTAACATAGTTAAGATTTAACAAAACAAAAACAAAAACCAACCAACCAAACAAAAACCCACTACCCAAACAGGCAACTGTGTTATCACATTTAGCAGTTTCAAAACTTGTACTAAAAAGAGCCATATTTCAATACCATTGTCGTTAATACAGTTGCACTAACATTATGTAAAAAGCTATAAAAAAGTGGGGAGCAGATCCTCAGTGACATTGATGTGGCTATTCCAGTTTTACAACAGCTGAGGTTCTAGGCCCAAGATCTCAATCAAACTTGTAGAAACTTCTTCGACCTGTTTGCTCCTAAGACCTTCTTGCTCCTTCCTGTCCTACTTCTTCCTTCCTTCTTCTTAGATCCCATTTAGAATTCACCAAATAAACATTAACAAATGGACCTTTTCTTCCCTTCTCTCTTTTCATTGTATGTATATAAAACCAACATTTTACTATCTCTGAGCCCTATATACTGTAAAGCTGATGAAATTAAATGTGCTCATTAAAATGAATATCTGAATGTAATAGGTAAATTAAGCTGTATTACACCTTGGCGTATCTGCCAAACGGTATGGAAAAATTCAGAAGTAGTTTAGGAAAAAAACATTTCTACAGTGAAACTGCTGGCCATTTACAGGTTTCACTGAAGCAGACTAGGAGCTAGTTTTCACTTTCAAGTGGAGTTCAACAAAAAATATTCTAATCTAATTTATCTGTACTATAAAATAATAAACAACCTGTGTAAGCAAACTTTTTGTTTTTCAGAAGGAATATCACAACACCCAAATGATGGAAGGAATTTTTCTTACACATTTCAGATGCAGTGGTCTTTGCACAGAAACTAAATATGAAAAATTTCACCCCCACTGGTTAAGGTTTTTGAATGGTACAAACCAGTGCTTAATTTATAATGAAAAAGCAGCTGGAGCTCAAGCAATTCTTTTTACATTCATAACTGATGCAGCAAACCCAGAGATGCTGGCACAAATTAAGCACTGGGATAAATGTTTAAACAGGGATCTATAGTGGCAGTTGTGTTGCCACTTACTGGTTGCTATTGACTACTGTTGCAGTGACAACTCAAAGCTTCACACCTTTCAATAATCAGTTTCCTTCTTTGTCCTCTGAGTAAAACTAAAATCTGTGATCCTAGTGATTCAGAGGAAAGACTTGAGAGGTGAAGCAGAATTTTCATATTCTCGATAGTATATCACTACAGATCCCTATAAACGTTAAGTCTCTTGATATTTTATTTGTTTCTGTAGGACCAGTTGGAATCTGTTTTGGAGGTTTTGCATAGACAGATGGAACTGTACAAAGACCAACCACACCATGCAGAAAAAATTTCTTCCCAGCAGAGACTTTTGCAAGAGGACCTCATTCATATTCGGGCTGAAATATCTAAGGCATCAACCGTATGTATTCAATGTTTCCAAAGCAATGTTAATGAAATGCTAGACTAAAATGAATCTCTTTACAGACAGGGTTAAATCTTACAAACCAACTCAGATAAAGTACAGAATGTGAAAACAAATTCTGCAGCTTTGTCCTTTGGACGGAAGTCTTCAACTGCAAATCTTTGTTCCAATTTCCACTGGCTATCCAGGGATAAACTAGATTCCCAGGAACTTTTCTGGGATGAAAAAGGAGCTTGGCCTTAACTCATAGACTCTAAGGTCAGAAGGGACCAATATGATCATCTCGTCTGACCTCTTGCACAATGCAGATCGTAGAAGCACACCCACCGATTCCTGTAATGAACCTCTAATCTATGACTGAGTTCTTAAAGTCCTCAAATCATGGTTTAAAGACATTAAGGTACAGAGAATCCACTAGCAAGTGAGCCATGCCCCATGCTACAGAGGACGGCAAAAAAAACCCCAAAGCCCTTGCCAATCTGCCCTGGGGAAAAATTCCTTCCTGACCCCAAATATGGCAGCCAGTTAAAACCTGAGCATGTGGGCAAGACTCACCAGCCAAACACCCAGAAAAGAATTCTCTGCAATAACTCAGAACCCACCCTATCAAACGTCCCATCACAGGCCATTGGCATATCTACTACTGGTTGTCAAAGATCAGTCAATTGCCAAAACTAGGCCATCCCATCCTATCATCCCCTCTATACATTTATCAAGCTCAATATTGAAGCCAGATTTTTTTGCCCTCACTACTTCCTTGGAAGTCACTTCCAGGACTTCACTTCTCTGGAGTATTGGCCAAAATTCTCTCTAAATTGCCACAGCCTAATAAGAATAAACTTTATTAAAGGCATCACATCCAATTGATGTTATGTTTCATTAAAAGACCATATGAGAGGAAATTTTAAACCTATCTATCCACTCTGTACTCAGCTATATAATCCCTAACTTTTACAGTGCATAGGACCAGTTTTGAGAAAACTGCCTCTAAAATTGCACTCACAAGTCTTGTGTATGCAAGTCAGGTAAATTACAATGTCTACATCATTTACATGCACATCTGCAGTGTTTTGTGACTGCAGACAATGCACTGCTTTTATGGGCTGTGTTGAAAATTTACATATAAGTGTGTAAAATCAAATCATCTTCCACTATTTTGTATCGGATAGCAGAATGTATAGCTGCATATGTTAGCCATAATGTAAGTAACTTAAGGATCCTCTGGTAGCCCTGACTCCAGAATGTCAGAAGGAGGCAGTAGTGAATTTGCACCAACATTTTAGAGCTCTCTTAAATTAGTATGTAATTTAGCTGTATACATTACAGAAATAAAGCAAATAGGGTACTGAAATTAAGTTGTCTTCCTTCAAGGGTTCCTATCATTGCCCATATTCCTTTGAACTCCTGCTTTACCCTTAAATAACTGACAGAGCATTCTGTATTGGCATATAGTAAAAAAAATAAAAATAAAAATCTAACTTGAGATTCCAAGCTCTGTTCTGCAAGGTGTGGAGCGGACTGGCCACAACCCAGTAACACATTTAAGCTCATGCTGTACTGTAAGCTCATAGCATTACATTCAGTTCAGAACAGATCATTTTTCTTTTTTCAATAGGATAACCTACTTCTTAAGTTAAGAACATTCTTATTTATTTAACTGGATAAGGGATAGACTGCTGTATGCCTTTTATTATTCACTGTAAGATTATATTGAATCTTTTCTCTTTGCCAACAGGAAATGGAAAATGCCTGGAATGAATATCTGAAATTGGAAAAGGATGTGAACCAGCTGAAGCAAGCTTTACAGGAGCCGATGATCAGATCATTTTTTCCTCAGGTGAGTCTGTTTTCAGTTACTAAATTACTTTCATTGAGATCTTGCCTGAACTTGAAAATGATTAGATCCTGGGAGGAAATCTCTGAAATGTTTGCTCTTTGTGGGGAATGCTGGAGGGTTCCCTGCCTGCTTCTCCTGCTGGAAATATCCAAAGTCAGCAAACTACACTTCAAGATACTTAACTAGCTTGACTGAAACACGTTTATCAATCTCATATATTAGCATGACTGTTAAATACAGAAGCAGTCATTTGTGTTTGTCTTATAGTTTTAAATTTTGATACTGGAAATTTAACCATGCCATAGAAATATAGTCCTAAGCAAGGAGACATGCTAGAAAGAAGTGTCTGTAATGGAGAAGTGCTGGAGACAGCTTGACACTTGTAACAGGAAAATAATTAGTAATTCTGCACAAGTTTCTTTTTGGAGAATTAACCTTTGAAGTCTAGAGTATGAGATTCTGCTAACAATAATATAGAAGGTAAAGAGAACTGAACAGAAAAATTCTGTTTCCTAAAATGTCAAAATCTATAATTTAGAAGTGGGGCAAAAAGCTAGAAGAGTTACTTGACAAATCCACTAAGAGGGCAATAGTACTAATGCAAACTCTTTGAAAACGTACATAAAGGGTCACCATTAAAAAGTCATAATTTACGAACACCATGCTGTGGTATTTAAAATATTAGAAGTAACTTTAATCATACTCTTAACGCAAGGCTATGCTAATGAGTTTTCTGTGATTGATGTATTGTATTTACAGCTACAGCTACTTGAAATTGCTTCCAAAAGATCCTTGTTATTCCTGAATTTAGAATAAATATCTAGAAAGATATTCATTTACTATACCGCTTAAATTCCTAAATGGTTTAGACTTCTGGCATTCTTAAACCTCAAGTCTTCACTAACTCCTGTTTGTGTCCTACATTCTTTTGGCTCATAGAAGTACAAAAATGGTGGTAGCATAGCAATGAGATGTCTAGCTTCATTTCCAGTGTTGTACATGTTTTTTATAACATCGTGTCTGTGCAGATTTGTCAGTATTTTATTACATACTGGCATTTTGACTTTAATAACTTCTTAATTTATAAGTTTGTGCAGGACTTCCTATTTTTCCATTTATTTGATCTGTCTCTGTTGATTCATCTATCCACTTTTAAGGGTGTCAAATTACTGATGTACTGTTTTCCTTACTTGTTCTTTGACATGTGGGGATATTACTGGACACTTATTTTTGTAGCTCCCTTGTGAATTGAAACAACTATTTAAAGCTTATCAGTGATTGAAAGACATCTGGATTTTAAACCAATTATTTAATTTTGAATCATGCAGAGAAAGCCCTATTTTAATCTGTCATTCTTATTTGCAAAATTGAATGTGGCATCCAAGATTTTTTTTCTACCTTTTGTTTATAATTACTGATTTTTATCTGCAACAAAGTAGATTGCTGAGGTATTTTTACATTCATCTTTATAGAGTATAATCTTAAATAAGAAAACAAAACAGCATCAGTATTCATTCAAATCCCTAGTTATTTATGTGTTGGCCAAGTTCATTTTCTGTCAATTCAATAAAAACCAAGGGAATTACCACTAGTCATATGTCCATACAGAATACATTTTACCAAAGGTCACAGTTTCCGTTATGCATTTGAACACAGTGAGGAACTGGGTTTGTACATTTAGTTGATTATACAGTCTCTTTGTGTCCTTTCTTTTCCTATCTCTGTTCCCAATAAAAGGAAAGGATGGGGAAGAATTGCATCCAAAATTATCTGAGTTGCTGGTAGTTCGACTAGGAAGGTAATATTTTCTCCTGGTGAACATCTATTGGCTCACAGAGGGACCTTTGATCTGATGGGCCTTAGCAGGACTCCAGGATTGGAAGGTTAAGACGTCCTGAGCGGAGGGAAGGCATGTATTAGAGAGTGGCATCGACATTAAAATGGAAAGTGGGTGAAGCGGGCTCCTAGTAGCTAGTTCAGTTGTTTAGCATAATTCCCAAGCTGGTTTCCTGATTCCTCTCATTCTGCGTTATTTTTCTTTATCTTTTACCAATATGAAGTTCTTCTTCCATTCCTTTCTGTCAGGTCAAGAGCAATGATGGGGCCGAGTGAAGTCTTTCCAATACGCTATCTTGTGCAACCTCCACGGCTTAATTCATCTTTAAATCTTCTAGTTCTAAGTCATCCTTCACCATGTTTATCCAGCTCACTCTTGGTCTTCTTATCTCTAGTTTCTTGCTCTGAGGTATATATCACCATGTACAATATCCTTTCTCGGTCTAGTCTTGATATGCCCAAACCATCACAGTCATCTTTCTGGAATCATCTATAATAGTATTTCTTGCTGTCAGTGTTTTTTCCTCTCTCTTCCTTTATTTTCCACAGTCTTGAATCTCTCAGTATTCCCTTCCTTCAGTTCCTTTCTGCAGTCAAAATCTTTCATTCATGGACAGTCAGGACTCTTGGAGAGGTATAGTTACCCTGCAGATAGTAACCAGGTCTGGTGGCATCCGTTTTGCTGGCAGAGTGTGACCTGCATGCTGCTTGGTTGTTTGTGCGGAGCCCAGGTTGAGAGCTATAATAGTAGAGCATTGTGAGGCACCCAGGCTTGCAGGGCAGGTGGTGACAGAGCCCCTCACTAGTCTGGAATGTCATATCTGGCTATTTCAATTTGTCCAAATCATCAGTCGTAATTCTTGGCATTTTTTCTATTACTGTCAGCCTCAACGTCATCGATGTGATCTGGTACCGATCCAAAATGATCTGCATAACAACACATTTGATTTCTATCTGTAGTTCACAAGTACAAAGTCTGTTGTAATGTTTGTTTGCCATTTCTTCTGTAACTTTTCTTGTTGAAATAATACCATATTCTGCTTAAGCAAAAATTTAGTAGTCTTTCTCCTTTTTCATTTTCTTCTAGTCCAAATCTTGCCTATTGCTTCAGCCAAGGAATTCCAATTCAATCCTGTTTTCACATTAAAGTGTCCCATCACCAATAACAAATCTTGTCCTGAAACTTTTGCGTGACTTCTTGTAGATCATTAAAAAATTAATCAATTTCTTCCTTGGGTGTTCCTAAGATTGCTTCATGACTTGTACTGTCATAATTGCATCAGATTTGATTCTGAATCTCGCCTTCAACATATAATAAGATACTGAGTTAAATGCAATAGGAGCCTGGCTTGCATTCACTTTTAGCCTCAACACAGCTCTGTACTAGTGTCCACCATCTTCTGTTCCCGATGTCAGTATCCTCAGTTCATCAAAATAGATTATGCCAGACTAATCTGTCTGGTGTCACAGGATGATTTTTCTGTTCACTTTTGCAATGCAGTTGTCTGGTTTGATGCCTAATATGCCATGCAAGGTTCCTTTATGAATGCTCATAACATATTCTACAGGATTATTGTGGTATCATGTTTCTGGCAGCATCATGTATGTGAACCTGTGTGAGGTACCTGTGTGAGGTTACATGGCTCAGGAGGGGGAGGGGAACCAATGGAGTTGTTTTCCAGCAGCATGTAAATTCTTAAGGCTGCAGAAGGGCTGGAGCGGTGCATAACAAAAGAATCACCTCAGCACAGAGAGGCAGGGGCAGAGAGGAGACTGAAAATGAACAGAGACAGTTTGAACTGGGGGAGAAGCTGCTGGCTTGGGCCAGGGAAATATCATCTTACAAGCAGCTGCAAGATACAGAGACCACCCCTAGCCAGATGGGCCTAAGCTGGCTGAATGCCACAAGGAGCCAGTTTTGGGGGTAAGAATGAGGAGAATAGACAAGAGTGACCTTGGAATAGTGTTAGTATAATAGAATGTGTCTATTATCTTTTATTTGATGGTGGTTATTTCTGACTGCTATATTAAAACGATTGTGCATTTATTTGCTATATACTTACTTAAAATCATATCCTAATCAATACACTAGTGTTTGTTTTATCTAAAGGTGTGTGGACTTTAGAGTATGTGGATGAGTGAGGCTGGGCATGTTCCTTTCAATGTTAATGGAACGAACTTGAGTCTATGGTGATTGGGGAAAAGTCCCAATACCCATAGGACAGTGGCTCCCATTGGGGTATCTAGGGGATGGGGGTACACACTGGGGGACCCTCCCATTTGTGGCTGGTAAGCATGCGCCCCCCTGTCTGGGACCGATCACCAGCAGAAGGCTGGTGTGCACTGACTCAGGAGTGAGTGGTAACCTGGTAAAGCGAGGTGAATCAGGGCTCAGGAGTGTGGATTGGATGGTCACAGTGGCACACTGGACTAGATTCAGGGAGCAACCTGTCACAGATGTCTTTCTTTGACAACATGAAAAGTGGTGCCTATGGAACAATATTAAATATTAATGAAGGCATAGATTTCAAGATGCTAGAGAGAACAGATGATACTGAACACTAGCATAAAACATTCATTGATCAGAAGATTAAGAACTCAATGATTCAGGCAGTCTGTTCAAGCTAAATCTTTCTTTTAGAGTTGTGATTGATAACCTTTCGCCTTGGTGTGAGAGAGCCCTGGGGGCATGGTGGAATTAATGCAGATGTGGCTTTTTGTCCATTTTAGCTTCTCTCTTACATGCTTATCTTGTAGTTTTATTACTCTACATTATGTTTCTGTGCTGGAATATTCGGAAACTATTGGATCTCCTTAAGCTAACTTTTCTTGCCTTGCACATAAAGTATCTTTCTTTGTAAACATTAGTCTTTGACTGCTCATATTTTAAATTATATATTCAGCTGTTTAACTTTCTATACCTAACCCAATTTTGGTTCAAAATAGTCTGTTTGTGTCAAGATTTAAGTAATGGAAAGAAATAACAGTGATGATTCTCCCTTATTCTTATGGGTGACTTCTATTATCCTGACATCTGCTGGGAAGATAATATAGCAGTGCACAGGCAATCCAGGAAGTTTTTGGAGAATATTGAGGACAACTTCCTAATACAAATGCTGGAGGACCCAACTAGGGGCCTTGCACCTCTAGACCTATTGCTCACAAACAGAGAAGAATTGATCGGGGAAGTAGAAGTAAATGGCAACCTGGGCAGCAGCAACCATGAGATGGTAGAGTTCAGGATCTTGATCAATGGAAGGAAGGAAAGAAGGAGAACACACACCCTGGACTTCAGAAAAGCAGATTTTGGCTCCCTTAGGGAGCTGATGGGCAGGATCCCTTAGGAGGCTGAAGGGGAAAGGTGTCCAAGACAGCTGGCTGTATTTTAAAGAAACCCTGTTAAAGGCACAGGAAGATAACATTCCGATGTGCAGAAAGAACAGCAAATGTGGACGGCAACCAGCGTGGCTTAGCAGAGAACTCTGCGGGGAGCTGAAACATAAAAGGGAAGCTTACAAGAAGTGGAAGCTTGGACAGATGACAAGGGAGGCGTATAAAGATATTGTTCGGGACTGCAGGGATAAAATCAGAAAGGCCAAAGGACAATTGGAGTTGCAGCTATCAAGGGATGTGAAGGATAACAGAAAGGGGTTCTATAAGTATATCAGCAACAAGAAAAGGATCAGGGGTGGTGTAGGTCCCCTACTGAATGAGGCAGGCATCCTCGTGGTGGATGATACGGAAAAGGCTGAAGTACTCAATGGTTTTTTTACTTCAGTCTTCACAGGGAGGGCCAGCTCCCAGGCTACTACACGGGGTAATGCGGAATGGAGAGAAGAGCGGCCCTCGGTGATGGAAAATCAGGTTAGGGAACACTTAAAGAAATTGGATGTGCACAAGTCCATGGGGCCGGATGAACTGCATCTGAGGGTGCTGAGGGAGTTGGGGGAAGTGATTGCAGAGCCGCTGGCCATTATCTTTGAGAACTTGTGGCGAACGGGGGAGGTCCTGGAGGATTGGAAAAAGGCAATTATAGTACCTATCTTTAAGAAAGGGAAAAAGGAGGATCCGGGAAACTACAGACCAGACAGCCTCACCTCAATCCCTGGGAAAATCATGGAGCAGGTCCTCAAAGAATCCATCCTGAAACACTTGGAGGAAAATAGAGTGATCAGGAACAGTCAACATGGATTCACCAAGGGCAAATCGTGCCTGACCAACCTGATTTCCTTCTATGATGAGATGACTGGATTTGTGGATGCGGGAAGAGCTGTTGACGTGATATACCTTGACTTTAGCAAGGCTTTTGATACAGTTTCCCACAGCATTCTCGTTGGCAAGTTAAGGAAGTATGGGTTGGATGAGTGGACCGTAAGGTGGATCGAAAACTGGCTAGATCAATGGGCTCAGTGGGTAGGAATCAATAGCTCGATGTCTGGTTGGCAACCGGTAACGAGTGGAGTGCCCCAGGGGTCGGTCCTGGGGCCGGTTCTATTCAACATCTTCATTAATGATCTTGATGATGGAATAGACTGCGTGCTTAGTAAGTTTGCGGATGACACCAAGTTGGGGGGAATGGTAGATACTCTGGAGGGCAGGGACAGGATCCAGGGAGACATGGACAAATTGGAACACTGGGCTGAAAGAAACCTCATGAGGTTCAACAAAGACAAGTGCAAAGTCCTACACTGAGGACGGAAAAATCCCATGCACTGCTACAGGCTGGGGACCGATCGGCTAAGTAGCAGCGCTGTAGAAAAGGACCTGGGGGTTATGGTGGACGGGAAGATGAATATGAGCCAACAGTGTGCCTTTGTTGCCAAAAAGGCCAATGGCATATTAGGCTGCATCAGTAGGAGTGTTGCCAGCAGATCGAGGGATGTGATAATTCCCCTCGATTCGACACTGGTCAGGCCGCAGACTGTTGGTCTGATCAGTCTTCCCACCCAGTGAGATGGGGGTGGCAGCCAAAGGACTTACCTTAGAACAAAATATACACTACAGCTGTCTTAAAGGAAATAAGAGGGTTCTCTTATGGTGGTCATGTAGGTGCGTGAAAGACAAACACTTTAAATGTTTGTACAAAAGGAAGCGAGAAAGTTGTCTACCAAACATGAAGTGCTGAAATACTGGGGAAACCCCTTTATTTTAGAATGAGTTTATTTTAGAATGAGGACTTGGGGGTTATGGTGGACGGGAAGCTGGATATGAGTTAACAATTGTTCTTGTTGCCAAAAAGGCCAATGGCATATTGGGCTGCATCAGGAGGAGTGTTGCCAGCAGATCGAGGGATGTGATAATTCCCCTCTGTTTGGCACTGGTGAGGCCGCATGTGGAATACTGTATCCAGTTTTGGGCTCCCCACTACAGATAGGATGTGGACAAATTAGAAAGAGTCCAGCAGAGGGCAACAAAAATGATTAGGGGGCTGGGGCACATGACTTATGAGGAGAGACTGAAGGAACTAGGCTTATTTAGTCTACAGAAGGGAAGACTGAGGGGAGATTTGATAGCAACTTTCAACTACTTGAAGGGTTGCTCCAAAAAGGAGGGAGCTAGGCTGTTTTCAATAGTAACAGAGGACAGAACAAGGAGCAATGGTTTCAAGTTGCAGGTGGGGAGGTCAAGGTTGGATATTAGGAAAAACTTTCTCACTAGGAGGGTGGTGAAGCATTGGAATGGGCTACCTAGGGAGGTGGTAGAATCTCCATCTTTGGAGATTTTTAAGGCCCGGTTAGACAAAACCCTGGCTGGGGTGATTTAGTGGGAGTGGTCCTGCTTTTTAGCAGGGGGTTGGACTAGGTGACCTCGTGGGGTCCCTTCCAACCCTATTATTCTATGATTCTGCACACTACTTCAGTACTGATGGAAAGTACCTTTTTTGAGTTGGTTCCAATTTTTTCTGAGTGATGACCCTTTGATGTGTTTGCTATAAATCTATTACTCAATATGCTGTAGTGTGATTCTTCACAGGAAGTTGAACTGGAACATGTGTGATTGTTAGTTTGCATCTTGATAATCTTTCAAGAAATGGTCCATCTGTCCAGTGAGTCTACTACTAGAAGTGAACATGTTCCATTGTTTAAATATCTGACTCCTTGGCATTTTACTTTCTGATTCATAGCCTAACTCGATATACTTTCCAGATCCAAAAAAGCAAATGTGAAGCCATTTACCTCCCTTCCCTATCGCTAGGAGGTACAGGAGCCCATAGTGAAGTTCTTTTTTTTTTACCAGGCAATGCTGTGTGATATGGATTAATTAGATGCTATTTTTCACTCTCTAGATAGATGTTATGTTGTCAGGTACTTTTCAATGGTCCTGAAGCTTAACTTTCTCAATAACCCTTCTACTTCACTAAGTATAAAGGAAAAATTTCAAGTTAGTTCTATTTCTTAACTTTTTCCTTCAGTGATAGGGATGTTAGCCAAGACATTGCCAGCTTTCTTACAAAGTTATGAATTGTCATGTCTATTCCCCCAACCAAAACCAGATAAAAACGGGGACAGCAAGAAGGAGGAAACTAGATTATCCTATTATAGTCTCGTAATAAGTTAGCAGTGGTTGCGCTCTACAAAAGTTAAGTTTTCAAACAAAGATCAGCAGGTTTCAGCATGCAGCAGGTCTAAGCTAACATGACTTTCGTTAAATGTATTTTAGGCCTTTCTCCATAAATACATTCCAGAAGTGTTTGAAAGCTGAGCCTCTCTTCAGGAATATGTAACCAGTGACACTTCCTTTTAATGCTGACATGAGTTGTTAATTTGCATGCCTTCCCCTACACTTATACAAACAAGGATAAAAAATCATCAGAACCTACAGTTCAGACCTCTCTACCCTTCCTTCTCCTCTCCCCCGTGTTACCTCTAGTTCAGGGCCTGAGAGATGTGGTGCTATGGGTAGTACTGGGCACTTCTCTCCTCTTCAGGTGCCTGGCAGACTTGTCTGCAAGTAAGAGGCAGGGAGACTGCAGCAACTGTCCTGCTGTGAAGCTTCAAGCCACACACGTGTAGGAAACATCATGTGTGACACCAAAATCAGTGGTCACTCTGAGTAGGTTTAACCTACATAATGCAGAGAAAATATTTACCAGTGATGACATTTAAAGTATCATAATTCACATCTGAATTAATACCCATTGAAATGAATGGAGGGTTCACACCTCAGTGCTCTTTCAGATTCTCTGTAAACTCAGGCCCAATTACTAGATTTTTACTTGTTTTACATTCTGAAAATTAAAAGCTAGAGACTATCTTTTTATTTTAAATGAAAGCTGGCACAGAGAATGATTCAGAGGTAGGTCTGTGCTCTTCTTGCCTCCCTGACATATCCCGAACTTTGGGAAACACTGTGTATTACTTATGGTTCCACATGTAGGTAGAGCATGTTAGTTGATCCTGTATTCACAAGAACAGTAAGAGGGTCCTAATCCTTGCTCTTACCTCAGAGACTTATTTAACTCCTAAACATGCATACAAACTTTGAAACCCTGGATATATTTGGAATATGTATTTCCAAACTATGCCTCTGTTCGCGTCACTAAAATGTTTGGTTCAAGCTAGTTGTAATAAATGAAACTGAAGGACTTTTGGGATTGAACTGATTTTTTAAAAATCTTTCCTTTTACTAAACATTAGGAGAAAACACAAATGCAAAAAGATTTATGGAGAATTGAAGATGTTACAGCTGTCCTAAGTGCAAATAAAAGAAATTACAAAGTCATAATAGACTCTATAAAAAATCCAGGTAAGAGAAATTGACATCTTCTCCCATTAACATCATCCTTTCTCACAGGCATTTTTTGTACTTACTGATGGAACCAAGAAATGCCAAGGCATAAGAAAACAAACAAGGGGCTAAGTTTGCCAAACCTGAGAAATTGTTTTAGTCCTCATAACTCCCACTCACACAGTTGCTATCCTGCCCACCACCTGACAACTCCTCCCACCCCGATTCTGTCTGCATTTTCTACTTGGTACTACCTCCTCGTCTGCCAGCATGTCACACCATTTTCTATTGTGGGAACTAGTCGGCGGGCAGAACAAATAGCCTTGTTCTGTTGTAGGAAAAAGTGAAGTGAGAAGGTCCAAATGATCTTAATGCTAGTCAGTTTTGTTAGACTTCACAGAAAACAGCCTGTATGTTGGGGAAGTGCAAATCAATTGATGCTTTATGTAGATTCGGTTTGTAATACATGCATAAGAATATATTTATTAACCCTATTTACCATTTACTTATACACAGAGTGAATTTGTTTTGACATCATGTAGCTGGATATTAATTTATTTTTTCACTTTAAAAAAAAATACAACTATAGACACCTATTCATGACCAGGGTATGGATTTTTTTTATGGCATAGCTATAACATCATAGGTTTTTACATCTTCAAAGTATCAGTCATAGTCAGAAAATAATGAGGGAAGTAAAAGGTTTTTCAAAAGCCAATGCATAGATAGATACTGCATACTATTTTGTGTGATGTTCTCGTTAAAAAAAAATGCTCTTGATGTGGATATAGCATCCATACAACTTTTAACATATTTGCCTGTTTCTGCCATAGACAGAAAAACAGTGCCTTCATTTTCTCAGCCTATAGTGCCTTCATTACCAACCTTTCTCACCATTGAAAGCAAACTTTCTACTCAGCAAAGTCCTCCACCTAGTCCTGATAAGTCCTCTTTGGAGGTTAGGCTGTTTCCACAGCCTTATACTCAGCCTAGAACACAGTCTCAACAGCTGAAAAAAGTTGAGCATCCTCTTCAGTCACCAGTGAAGCTCAAGCCAAAAATTGTAAGTATTACTACCATGAATTGAGTGTAAATCTATCTACTGCTCTTGCCATTATTGTATCTACAGCTATGTCTATTCTCATGGCGGCACAATTGGTGCTGCCCAATGGATTCACTGAGATTGATTGAGTGGAAGTGGAGACCTGCTCAATCAACCCAGTACTCGGCGCTGCTAATCCACCCCCACCAAGAAAAGTAATGCTGCATTGATCAGAAGGCATTTCCTGACACCACAGAGAAGTAAAGATGCTGTGATAAGTAGAAGTTAGGAAGTCAATGGGAGAGACGCGATCTACTCTAAAGAGAGTAGCTTGCTTCTCTTCTGTAAACTGCCGACAAATTTTGAGGCAAATGTAGACATAGTCTGAGTGGCTAATGCTATATGTGAAAACATTTTGTAAATAATCCCTTCCGTATCAATGTGAATCCCAGCCCACACTTCAGAATTTAGCCTGGTAAAAAGAAACTTGGGCCCAGGTTCCCAAATTGCCCTGAATCTTTTCATAGTTTGGGATTTGACAGTGAGCATATTGCATCTAGCTTGTGTTTTCATTAAACAAGGTTCATACATAGCTCTAACTGTGACTATGGAAGACCTTTACCAGTAAATACTTCACAATACAGACAAAATAAAGGGATTTCCAAGTTGTACATAGTTGGATGTATTCAAGTTAGCAGGGCCTGATGAAATTCTAGATAGGGGATACTTCAGGAATGACCTGAAGCAATCTCAGAACCATCAATTATTTCGAGAAGTCATAGAGAACAAGTGAGGTTCCAAAGGAATGGAGAAGGGCAAACATAGTACATAGCTTTACAAAGGAGTTCAAAGAGGACTTAGAGATCAGTCAGCCTGATTTGGATATTTAGTAAGATACTGGAACAAATTACTAAACAATCAATTTCATAGAACTGTAAAACTGGAAGAGGTCTCGAGGTTTTCTAGTTCAGTCCCCTGCACTCAAGGCAGGACCAAGGATCTAGGCCAGTGGTTCCCAATCTTTTTGGCTCAAGGGCCACAGATAACATTTTTACAAATCTGAAGGGCCACCAGTCTCCACCAGCAGTCCATCTCCCCACAAAACAGCCAGATGGAAGGAGTTCAGTGAGGAGGCTGCCTCCTTGCTGAGCTCCTGTCTCCTTGACTGCATCAGGGGAACCGCACATATCCTGTAGCCCTGTGCGCTCCCCCTAGGTCTCTAGGCAGTGGCTCCCTTCTGTAACCAGAGAGATGGAAAATCAGTGCTCCCCTCCCTCTGGCTCAAGTAAGGACCTCAGTGTATATGGACCCAGGTGGAATGTTTTGTCATGCTCCCTGCTACAACCAGGGAGAAGGGAGTGCTGATCTTCCATCCCCTTGGCTGCAGCACAGAGCCTGCACCAGTTTTTAGACCCACAGAAATGCACTCCATCTGGGTCCTTAGGTAGTGGCTCCTTTCTCCATAAACCCCTGTGGGCCACAGGTTGGGAACCACTGATCTAGACCCCCTCTGGTGGGTATCTGCTCTTAAAAATCTCAAATGACAGTGATTCTACATCTCCCTAGGCCAGGGGTCAGCAACCCCTGGCATGTGTGCCAAACTTGGCACGCGGGCTGATCCTGAGTGGCACGCGGCGCTGTTCAGGCTCCCCCTGCTGCCCTGCCCCCCAGCATGGCCTGGGGCCACAAGAGCCGCATGCTGCGGCTCCAGGCTCCCTCCCCTCCCGCTGGCCACGTTTCCCCACTCCGCCCTGTCCGGGGTGGAGGCTCCAGTCCCTGGAACCCCTACCCACAGCAAGGTAAGTGCTGTGGTGGGGAGAGCCTCGAGTCGGAAGCTTGGGTCTCAGCTCAGTGAGGCCTGGGGGCTGGCTCAGGGCCCGGCGCGAGCCTCAGGGGCCGGCGCGGCCAAGCTCTGGGGCCAGCTCAGCCTGGATCTGGGGCCGGCATGACCCGGCTCTGGGGTCGGCTCAGGGGCCTGGCCAGCCCAGCTCAGCGGGGTTGGGGGGGGGCAGCTCGGGGCCGGTGCAACCCAACCTGGGGGCCTCGGGGGCTGGTGTGGCCCAGCTCTGGGGCTGGCTCAGCCTGGCTCTGGGGCCTGGCCAGCCCGGTTCGGGGGTGCCGGTGTGGGGCTTGGGGGCCGGTGCAGCCCAGTGCGGGGCTCGGGGGGTCAGCCAGCCTGGCTCAGAGGCCAGCGTGGGGCTCAGGGGGGTGGGGAGGCCGGCACGTCCCAGCTCCGGGGCTCGAGGGTTGGCTCAGGGCCTGGCCTGGGGACCCCACTGCCCCCGCCAACACAGCGTCCCTGGCCCCGCCCCCTTTTGGCCCCACTCATGGCACCTTCTGAGTGGGTGCAGGGCAGGCTTGGCACAGGGGCCAGCAAAGGTTGCCGACCCCTGGCCTAGGCAATTTATTCCAGTGTTTAATAATCCTGACAGTTAGGAAATTTTTCCCAAGGTCCAACCCAAATCACTGTGGCTGCAGTTTAACCCCATTGTCTCTTGTCCTATCCACATAGGTTAATGAGAACAATTTTTCTCTCTCCTCTTTATAATAGTCTTTTATGTGCTTGAAAACTGTTATCATATCCTCCGTCAGTCTTCTTTTCTCTAGCCTAAACAAACCCATTTTTTTTCAATCTTTCCTCATAGGTTATATTTTCTAAATCTTTAATCATTTCTGTTGCTCTTCTCTGGGCTGATGAAGTGGGTTGCAGCCCATGAAAGCCTATGCCCCAAGAAATTTGTTAGTCTTTAAGGTGCCACAGGACTTAAATAGCCTTTAAGGTGCCACAGGACTTGTTATATATAGACTAACACAGCTACCCCTCTGGAAGTTAAAATAATCCTTTAAGGTTCCAAAATATAGGAAAAAGTGTGTCTTCTGTGTCCTCTTAAACTTCACAACATATTTGCTGAATCTCACTGTATTTACCTTTTACCAGGAAGATGATGCACCACCCAGACCACCTCTCCCTCAGCTCTACAGTCCTGATGATCACCCACCAGCTGTTCCACCTCTTCCAAGGGAAACCAGTGTCATCAGGCACACATCAGTGCGGGGCCTAAAACGTCAGTCAGATGAAAGAAAGAGAGATCGAGAACTGGGGCAATGTGTGAATGGAGATTACAGGGTAAGAAATCATTTACCCACAGCCTTTAACATTTATGGAAACTTATAACTTTTTGAATGGATACATTCAGGGCTGGCCCAAGGGTTTTTGGTGCCGTAGGTGAGCTATGACTTTGGCGACCCCTTCCCCACATGTTATAAGAGATAACAGATTAATATATTTTTTTAAATAGAGAAAAAAATTCATTTCCATCTAATTTGGTGCCCCTTAAAGTCTGGTGCCCTAGCGACTGCCTAGTTCACCTCTATGGTTGGGCCGGCCCTGTATACATTTTATAGTATGCAGAATGCTTATGGATTGACAGATACATGGCAACCTGGAAACATAAAGACGCTAAGAAAACAGTCTGAATTTGTCTTAAATCTGTGGTTTCATTTCATCAATTGAAAATTCTTCTATGTAGGTGGAACTTCGTTCGTGCATAAGTGAACCTGAATTAGCTACAATAGGTGGTGACACCAGCCAAACTTCACTTGGTTTCAGCGGTTCTGCTAGTGGGTACCAGACATTACCTATCAGAGGTGAGTGAGGGAATTGATAAAAGGCCATTTTTTAAAAAGTACTTGGCATGTGACATATTGTATATGGAGTGTGTAGATTTGTGACAGATTGAGGTGCTGTTGGAGTCATTATCATGAAGTTAGCTAAACAATTATATCAAGCACTGTAGGTTATCTCAATTTTTTCATTTTACCATAGAAACAACCAGTTTTACAAAACAGCTTCATGTGTTTTGTTAGACAGTGGTAGTGTACCATGACAGGAAAAATTAGCTTGTCAGAACAGCTCTTAAATTATTCTCTCACCGAAAAGATTTCTCATATCATAATGGCTTAAATTGTGGAGTTTTTTTTCAAACACATCTGTTGCTTGTGCAAACGGGCAGATTGATAGCCCTGTGGAATGAAGTCATCATAGAAACAGCATGAGCAGAGTTGGTACAAGTTTTCCTGTACCTGCACAGGGTACCTCATCCTGTAACCACTTTAGAGTAAAGAGCAGGGGGCAGTTCAGTTTTTATCTCCATTCAGTCCTTGATCCTCTGCTCCAACTGCAAGTATCATTTGAGGTCACAAACTTCTCATTTTACATAAGCTTCTAAACTATTTTCAGATGGTACTGAATTTTGGTCACTCTATAAACCATCATGGAATAGTTATGAAAATGGAATAATTTTGACTGGAAGCGAAAAGCCCTATATTCTATTACTGTCCTACCTGGCTTAAAATGTTGAGAAGTGAACTACAATAGAAAATGCAAAATGGATTTTAAAACACCCATCTGCTATCTGTCTCTCAAGCATTGCTTTGTTTACTTTGTAAAGGATTATCTGGATCAACTTCCAGACTACACCAGACATCCACCATTTCATCATATGGAACATTACGAAGAGATAGCTCCAAGGTAACGTCAAGAAACGTTTTGGTGACAAGTGTCTGGATCTCTATAGACAATAAGCTGGGTGCAGATGTATTTTGCATAACAGGAGCTGATTCTGGAAGGACCCATGAGATGGAAAACTATATACATTTTTTTACACCTGTCATATTAAGGCGTCTTATCTGTCACAGTGCTAAACTGATTGGGCATACCTAGAGACAGAAATAACACGGTACAAGAAAGTTAGGGAATATAGGCTCAGATAATTTTGTCATGTAAAGCACAGTCCTGACAGCTATGTAGGTAAGAAAGTCCAACAGATCAAGATTGAAGGAAGGAGACAAAGAAGCTGACCCAAGAAGAAGTAGTGAGATGTCATAAGGGAGGATGTGTAAGCATGTGATCTGATGAAGGATATGGCATTGAACAGTGACTTCAGATGGAGAACACTTAGAGAGCAGATCCCATTTGATAGGGTTAATAGAAGGAAGAGGAGACAAAAGTGGAATGATTCACTGAACTTGCTGCAGATTCACAAAGGAAGGCTGTGGACCTAGGGTTAATAGTATAGTATTTTTATTACCTTAGTAGAAATTGCAGAGTTGAAAATGTGCAAAATAGTTTAAAAGACAGTAGGATAAAATCAGCTCATTTACACTGAGAAAGTAGAGGAAAGAGTTAACTTTTTTTTTTACTGTATTACTTATAAAGTATTAATTACAACATGTTTTATATTCCTTGTCACTTTTAACAGGAGAGACCAAAGAGTGCCTTGGAACGCTTATACTCTGGAGACCACCAAAGAGGCAAGATGAGTGCTGAGGAACAGCTAGAAAGAATGAAGCGACATCAGAAGGCATTAGTTCGTGAACGCAAGAGAACTCTTAGTCAAGGAGAAAGACAGTCGGTTTCATCTCGATCTTTCGTCCGCCCCGTTTCTGCAGACATAGGCTCAGTATGTTAGACATGCTTTAAAAGGGCTAAACTAAATATATGATTTGTAGTTTTTCTTGGAAGCATTTTCACCTGTGTGTGTGCATGATGCTTCTAGTCTAAATATATTACAGTGAGATAAAGTATAAAACTAGTTTCCCGAATAAAAGTAATTAATTTTTATTACAAATAATTGAAGTCTATGTAGCTGAATGTGCAGGTAAGTTGGTCAGAGAACAATGTGGCAAGAGAAGAGAATATATTGAAATGATTTGAGACAGGAATTCTTTTGACTGACACTATATTTAGAAAGCATAATGAAGTTTGTGCACCTTTCAGATTGCTCATGACAGTCTAGGCCTTATAGAGTGTATTTATATATATCTTTATAAGTAGTTTAGGAGATATATATGGTTGTATCAAACCCAAGATTTTTTCCATGAGGTATTGACAAAATACAAATAAATTGATAATCAGCTTTAAAATCTAATCCTATTTAATTCAAGTTTATGCAACAGTTAATGTGTTTTAATTCTTGTACGTTATGCTTTACAGCTGAAATGTGGAATTTCTAATAAGGCTCAGTTGCCGAAGAAGAGGATTTTTTTTGTTTTTGTTTCTGAGAATAAAAGCTGTACAGAACACAAGTTTTTAATTATAACTAACCAAAGCAATCCTAATTGGTGAAATTATTTGTTCACACTGTGATATCAAAGGATGTCCTGGAAATGCTTTCCTTTTTATAATTTATTTTTCTTTTGGAACACTAGAACCGTAGAATGATCACCTTATTTACCTAATTCATTGCACAAGATCTCTTGCTTTAGAATTGTCACTTGTCATGTCTAATTCCTTCTTTTGTTTAAAAAGTTTCTAATTATTTTAAAATAATTTCTAACTGGACTACTCAATTTTTACCAGGCTTAATTGCATTTTAGTAGCTGTGTGCCATTTATTAGCACTTCTAAATCCCTTGATATGATTCAATTTCTTATTCCTATTTTTGAACGATACTTCAGAAACACTAATGTAAAATCCAGTTATCCTTGTTTACTTCATCAAATAAATATAGGTACACTACTTGGAGACATTAGTTTAGTTTATTCTGGCCTGCATTTTGCAATTACAGATTTACTGAAAGATAATGTATAACATTTAGGAAATGTGAAATTTTGATATCACTGCCATTTTCATATTTTAATTAGCAAAACTAAACTTGAACTTTTAATGTAGAACTCTAACATACATACACACTTCTAATTTAAACATTTCATAACACTCCTTATTAACTATTTTAATGAATATTTTTCTACAAATTTGTGTGCCATCCTGTTTCTTGCTGTAAGGAATTAAAATGATCTCTTTTAGCTATTGATATGTTTCATAGAGACATAGAGTTCTCTTTCAGTATCTAGAAAGGGCTCCAACACACACACGTTTGATAGCACAGTTGCTTGTTTACAGCCTTACAATTATTTAGCAGCCAAAATGGTAAACAGTTAAATATTTTATTAGTTTAATTGCTACACGGTATGTAATATTCTGTTTTAAACATACATTGTATGTGTGACTCTAATTTTAATATAATGCACTGATTTTTTTTTTAAATCGGTCACTTCTCAAGTGTAGTATGACATTTTAAATATTAAGCATAGTACATGCATTTATTTGTTATATAAAATGCCTTTTTAATGTCTCAACATCAAAGCCAATAAACATATTGCTACGTAATAATGGTTTGATGTTTTTCTTACCGATATAACAATACCTGGAAATTAATATTGTGTGTGTATATAATACATTATGATGATCAGGCCTGGTTTGAATATGAGTAGAAGATGGCATCTTGATCTCTAAGTATGTAAGAAAACATATTTTTTCCTTTTAATCCTAAAAAGAGATTTCTTAATTTTTTTACATGAGCTTCAACTATTTTATGATAAAATAACATTTTGAATAGATATAAATAGTATATATTTTTCGGTGAATATTGAGAGCTTGTGCATGAATAGGTTTAAATCAGATTTTTTTTTTTAAATATATGTAATCTACTGGAGTCAAAGTGGCTGAAAGCTTTATTAAAAGCCAGCCAAGAGTTTGTATACTTATTCTTTTGCAGGATAATTATTGGATAGAGATTTAAGAAAATCAGATATGTGAGACATATAGCAACATGTTTTGCTTTTCTACATTGTCAAATTGAGTGAAGGATCTTATTCAGAATATAAACAGTGATTTGCAGGTTGAGGAATTATTGATCCTTCTGTTTTCTGCTTTGCGAGGTAAAAATACAGGGTTCCACTAAAGTGAATATGACATTGCCACCATCTTAGCCATTTGTGACATTTGATGAGAACATTGCTACATCTATAAAGTTATTTAGGCATGTGAATTTGTTTTAAGTTTTACATATGTCTAGCTGAGGAGGGGAGGCGGCATTCTGTCATAATTTCAACTTTGAACTCCCCAAAAAACTGATTAATATCTGCCATGATTCTATGGTAGCCAAAAGTTACCCTGTAAAGACAAGTTCCAAAGAGATAGCCGTGTTAGTCTATTGCAGAAAAACAAACAGAGTCCTGTGGCACTTTTAAAGACTAACAGATTTATTTATCGCATGAGTTTTCGTGGGAGAAAATCCCGCTTCGTCAGATGCTTTGAAGATGGGAAACTTACAGAATGGGAGGAAATTAAATGCAGGGAAATGTATGACATAGGGTCAGGTCAGGCTGTTAGAGCAAATCAAAATAGATGTTAGGATGCAAACACTGGGCAATAGCACATAGAGGAAGGTGAGGTCAAATCACCTGTTGTAATGAGAGAAAAATCCGTAGTCCCTGTTTAACCCCAAGGCACGTGAGCTGAATTTGCATATAAATTCAAGTTCTGCAGTTTCTCTTTGAAACTGTGATTTGTTATTCATCTGTTTCAGCACAGCTATTAGCAAGTTGTCAATGAAGTGAGCAGAGAGATTGGAATGTTCCCCTATTGGTTTTTGAGTGTTGCAATTTCTGATGTCAGATTTGTGTCCATTTATTCTTTTGTGCAGAGACTGTCCTGTTTGTCCAACATATAAGGCAGAGGGGCATTTCCAGCACATGATGGCATAAATCACATTGGTGGATGAGCAGGTGAATGAGCCCTTGGTGGAGTCGGTGGCTTGATTTGATCCTGTGATGGTGTCTTTAGTGTAGATATGAGGGCAAAGTTGGCAGCGTGGTCTGTTGCAGGGATATGTTCCTGCTTTAATGTTTCTGGTGTTTGATCTGTAGTTGTTGGTGAGTGTCCGTTTAAGGTTGGGGGACTGTCTGTAAGCAAGGAGAGGTCTGTCTCCCAAGGCTTGAGAGAGTGAGGGATCATCTTGTAGAATAGGCTCTAGATCTTTGATGATGTGATGAAGAGGTCTGACTTGGGTGTTTAAGGTGGTGACCAATGGCGTTCTGTTGTTTTTTTTCTTGGGCTTCTCCTGTAGTAGTTGATTTCTGGGTACCCATCTGGCTCTTTCAATCTGTTTCTTCACTTCTGTGGGTGGGTACTGTAGTTTTAAGAATGCTTGATAGAGATCCTGAAAGTATCTGTGTCTCTGTCTGTCTGAAGGATCGGAGCAAATGCCGTTATATCTTAGGGTTTGACTGTAGACAATGGATCGTGCACTGTGTCTTGGATGAAAGCTCGAGGGATGTAGGTAACTATAGTGATCAGTAGATTTTCGGTATAGGGTGATCTTTATGTGCCCATCACTAATTTGCACTGTAGCGTCCAGCAAGTGGATCTCCTGTGTGGAGTGTTCCAGGCTAAGTTTGATTGTGGAGTGGAAATTGTTGAAATCTCTATGGAAATCTTCAAGGGCATCCTTACTATGGGTCCAGATGATGAAGAAGTCATCAATATAGCATAAGTAAAGTAGAGGTGCTTTGGAATGAGACGTGAAGAAGCATTTTTCTAAGTCGGCCATAAAGATGTTGGCATATCATGGTCGGGGTTCTGGCAGTGTGTCCGTCTTGATTTGTTCCTGTGCTGCTTTGGGGAGTTTCTTGAGTAGGTGGTTCAGTTCCTTTTGGTATTCCTCAGTGGGGTCAGAGAGGAGTGGTTTGTAGAACGTTGTGTTGAACAGTTGTTTAGAAGCCTCCTGATCATAATCTGATTTATTCATGTTGAGGTGCCGTTGTCTCATCTGTTAGTCTTTAAAAGTGCCACAGGACTCTGTTTGTTTGTTTTTCTTGTAAAGGCAGTTATTTTTTTGGTAAGATTTTATTGTGAGATTTTTATTTTTATAATGATAACCAGTAGCTTGTAAATTTTGGTCGATCTTGCAAAGGAGAATGAAACAATCTTTTCACCTAAGTCTTGTTATTAAGATGGCTTAGAGGATATTTTAAATATTTTATATTAATTAATTAATATTAACTTTTTCCAGGTCCAGTGCAATTTTAATATTTGGATTATAATTTCAGTTAATTTATGTATCTGTAGAGTATTAGAAGTAATAATTTCTGAGCACTTTTGAAGAACTTTGAATACGATCTAGTGTAATTTTCAGCCTGCGGTGTAAATGTCCACCCTACAAATCCATCCTAAATTATAAGATATATATTTATCCATAGGTAAGAATGTGCTCAGTATTCTATCATTCTGTAAAATCATTGAAACGGAAAAAGGCTGCCTGTGATCCCGTTAATGTGTGTGCATGGGATACATACTTATTATTATGGGTCTTATGCACAGTCAGATATAGTTATTAGTGCTTAATACTAATAAACAGGTTTGTACAGCATGCAAAAAACAATAGTAAAATTTTGTAGCACAGCTAGAAATCAAATGTAAGACTAAGAAGGGATTTCCAACAACAGTTTTCATGTGATAGTCATGTTTTTTGTGTCGGTTATTTAAGAGTATAACTTCATGAACTCTTTCAGCAACGTAATAGTAGAGGCTATGCCCATGAACATTTCTAGGAAATATATTTATTGGTATACACCATTAATTGTTTCATATCTGTTACCAGTGGAAGCGAGAACAAGAATTTGATTTGCAATTACTTGAGAGAGCAATACGTGGAGAAGAGAAAAATGAAAAGGACTGGTTTAAAATTCAACCTGTACCAGTGACAGAGACGGACCTGGAACCTCAAGATTATGACTTAGATATCAGCAGAGAGGTAATGCTAGTGGTATATTGTTCCATACAGTTTGTCCAAAATTCTTTGGTCTTTCAGTTTTTCTCAGTTTTAGGTCATCTTCTCCTCTTAACTTCCTGGTTTTTTTCAAGAGTTGGCCTAAAAGTTCCTGCTTAATAGAGTGAGTTTTGTAAACCACTAAGAACTAGTCTAATGGTCATGTGCTGTACATATCTCACTTTCAGAATATAGGATCGTGTAGGAGTGTTTGACCTTATTAGAGAGGAAATGTTAACTGTTCAACCCTGTGCTGTAAAAAAAAATTACAAATATTTTAGTAGAGAAAAAGCAAACAAATTATGTAATGCATATACAGATTACAGATCAGAGTTGAAAGATTAGGACACTAAAGGCTAATTTAAAATAGGAAATAGGGAAAGCAACAGAAAAAAAGCCAACTAGCTCCTGGAAACTATCCTTCTGTGACTCATGGTTAATGTGAACTGGCATGACACAGTACAGAAGAGTGAATGTCTCTTTATACTGGCCAGGAAAGATATAACCTGTCTTTCCTATAGGCTATATGAATAGCGTAAATCCTATTGATGCTTGGATTTTGTTAGCAGCTTTCCTAACTCAGTAAAGCATTTGTTTGAAATGCTGTAGAGCCATCTGGTGGCTCAGAGGCAGTATAACGTAGCATTCTGTGAATATATGGAATGCCTTGTTGTAGCTGTGTTAGTCCCAAGGTGGGTGAGAAAATATCTTTTATTGGGTCAATTTCTGTTGGTGAGAGAGAAGCTTTTGAGTTTACATAGAGCTGTTCTTCAGGTCTGAGAAACTTACTCAGTATCACAGCTAAGTACACGGTGGAAGAGGACAGATTGTTAAACATAAGTATTTAACATATATTTCAAAGGACCATTCAATGTGAAATAGCCTGTTAAAACCCCTCTAGTAATAAGGAGAAAAGAAAATGAGAAGAGCAGTGTAATAAGTCATAAATTCCTTGTCTGTTATATTCAGTCTCTGATTTTTAGTATCTAGCAGAGTTAAGAATTTAAGCTCCCAGGCTTGTCTCTTGAAAGTATTTTTGCAGGTTTCCTTTGAGGATGAGGACTGATAAGTCAGATTTAGAGTAATTGCTTTGTGAATAGTGTTCACCCACCCATTTTCCTCTATGAGTTCATTAGAGCATAGTGATGGTTTGGTTTCACCCACACAGTTGCTATTGAGGCATCTAGTGCAGTACATGCAGTGAAAAGTCAGTAAGATCTTTAATAATGTCTTGAGTTGTACATCTTGCCTGTTGAATCAGAAAATTGTTATAAATTGATACTTTCATGCTGGAGTCTTTGCTGATAGAATTCAGTTGATATTGGATCAGGACTTCAGTCTTTGTACATGTACAGTGAGGAACACACCACTCCTGTGGATTTCAGTAGTTGGGGAAGGGATGTCCGTTTGCTCCCTATCCTTACAAACTCGCTCAGCTCTTCCATGACTCATTGGAATCCTTTATGCTACCTGGCTCCCCTTCTTAAATTGCACAAGAATGAAACCCTGTTCCGATAGCCCCTGGAAGGTGCATCACAGTAACGCTCCCCTCATGCAGGCCTTTGGAAACTGGCAAGACTGAATGTGTACTAGAATAACAGGGATGGATGGGAAGCAGCAAGGCTGGAGGTTCATCTCTGTTGATGGTGCCAACAGCTGCACCTTGTTTAATCAGACTTTTTTTCTCTTCTAATGATTTTCCCTTGTAATTCATTTTATGCATATCTGATTAGGTTTGCGCTAGATATGGAGTCTAATTATCAAAATTTATCAGGTTTTAAAAATAAATGGGATGAAATCTAGGAGTCTGAAGCGTTGTTCTCAATGCCCATTAGATTAATAGCCCTTCTGATGAGATTCCTGCTAAAGGTGCCAGTTATAATGTAGATACTAAGGGTTCAGTTCTTTGCTATAAGGCTATATGTAAATTGATGGCAGAAAATTAACCGCTGTAAGATTGATTTATCTGGTTTGATTAAGTGGCGGTAAAGACACACTCCATCAATCTGGAAGTCGCTCTAGTAAAACCAGCTCCTCAGATGGCGTAGTGCTGCGTTGATGGGAACATATTTCCCGTTGGCACAGAGCAGTGGGGACGGTACATAGAATGGGAGTTCTGAAGTTGACGGGAGTTACACAAGTTATTCTGCCAAATTTCACTAGCAGTGTAGACCTGTCCTAAGCCATCTTTCTACTTTCCCCTGTCCTGGGGCTGGGTCCTTGTATAAGTTAGAGCAACCCAAATTTGCTTTGGTCCCAAAGGGGGCTATTTTGCTAGTAAGATTTTTGGAATGATTTGGATTCTAGCCTCATCCTCTCTGGATCCAGAGTACTCCCTGTGCTAGGAGGGATATCACAAGGGGCTAGCATAAGTGCCATCTGTGCTGGTATTATTCTAATTGAAGAACCCCCCATGCCATAGGAATCCTCAGCTGTCCCTTTAGGGCAAGTCTCTGGTCACTTTGCATAGTCCCAGTGGCACACATTTATTTCAGCAGAGATGAGGATCTGGATTAAGGGCTTCTTTCTCTTGTAACCTCACCAGATCTTGTCCATGTCACCTATTGCTCCTTAGCCTCAGGCTTCCTCACACCCTTTAAGAAAACTCAGTCACACAGTTCTATCTCTTTGGCCAACTGACCTGCTGTTCACACTTAGTGAATTTTTGTTGTTGTTGTTTTACACTATACTGTCTCTCTGGCCTACCTGCCTGAGTCAGTGTAGAGAGACCAGATGAGCTGGTCTGGCCTTAGTAACTGAGATACCTTAGCAGCATACCTACTGAACTCAGAATTAAATTGTTTTAGAAAGTAAGGAAGTCTCATGGAAAAGGGGAAGTCTTAGGAGGCAAATGTCTGTGGCTGATTGAGGAGGAAAAGAATTTGTGGGGTACTCCGTAAGACTATGACCCAAAGGAAGATTAGGGTCAGAGATTTTGGTTCCAAAGTTGAGTTCAGAATAATGCGATTTCTGCACTATGTTATTTGGGGTTGTGGTCACTTCTAGTGTATACTTACACTATTAGCTAGGGGTGCCGACTTAGGTCAAAATCAGGTCATTTCTCATAGGCCACTCAATTGGGTTGGATTTAATGGGTTGATGATCTAAATGTAAAAGGCTTGGAATCTCTTTACCCAAAACTCTGAATCATCCAATCCTCCAGGTATGTTTCAGCTGGCAGTTCAAAGAAGATGAGGAGTTTCTTTTTCATCTTTTCTTTACTCTTACACATTTATCATTTGTGTTCTTCACAAGCACTTAGTTTTATTTAATTATTGTTGGCTACCAAAGTACGTTTGTAAATTTGCTGCTTAATGACTGGTTCAATGTATTATGAATGTGTCTCACTCAGATCTGAATTCTTCCAGCAGGAAATCAGTCCAAATTAAAATTGCTAGCTATATTGCCAGCTATTGTGAAACTCCCTAATTAGAATTTTTAATCTGCATTATTTATACTATATGAGTAGTATTAATCACACAAAGTGTATGTCTGTGTCAGATTGCCTCAGTGGCAAATTTTGGGACACCCAAGGTTTTAAATGATCATTAAAAACCCACCCAAAACTCCAAGCATTTCTTTCTGTGCTGTTCATATGGAAAAGTGGTGAGCTCCAGACACTGTAAAATATAAGCATTCAAACTTTAGATTATGTGTGTTTTCTATCAGAGGCCATCAAGAGGATCTGAACTTTGGTCTCATCTCTCTGCCTTATACAACAACTTTAAGCCCAACGGTTCTACTCTGGGCTTTGCTGCCTGCCAGAATAAGCTGCAGAAAGAACCAATATTAATCCTGACTCCTCCCACAATCTTCATTTCCTGTCCCAGATCCACACCAATGATCTACCTCCTAAAAGGAAAAAGTCAGAAGAGAAAAAATTGGTGAAAAGCATTATTACTACACGTTCAAAGGGAATGCTTAGAATCAGGGAGACATGCAGGGTTGTGAAGATGCATATTGCACTCCAGTCAATGTTCACATGCAATTCCCATTGGGTTACTATGTCTAGAGGAGAATAGCTATACCTTTGAGGTTTTTTTAAGTCCTTGGTATTAGAAATTACATTATCTCTCTTTTTCCGTAGTTGTCAAAACCTGAAAAGGTTGCGATTCCAGAGCGCTATGTTGAGCTGGAGCCTGAAGAACCTCTCAGTTCAGAAGAATTAGCATCAAGACGCCGTAAAGCAGAACAAATAAAGAATATTCTTACCAGGTCTAGGTCAGATTATTCTTATAACCCCCCCTTTTTTTTTTAACATCTCAAACTCCTCTATATCGCAGACAGTGTTTCAGATCTAATACTGAGTATTAAGCTAAAGTATAATGCATTAGTACCTATTATGGAAAATATAGAGATGTGGTATACTCTTAATACTTAGAGAGGGATATGTGTTTTCAAACAATACAGGAGGGAAGATTATCTATAAGATTCCAGGAATGTCACTGTTCGTGTCACTCTGAGGTCTTAAAATGTCTGCACAGGAGGTGTGAAGTGCTGGAATGACTTTAAGCCTGGTTGAGAGCGCTCTCTGTTCAGAATGTCATCAGGTTGAATCATCACTTCTGTCTGCAGTCTGTTACTGTCCAATTTTTAAATTCTCAGCCTCTTTGACTTTGGGAATTCCACTTGTGCTGCTTAGCTACACTAAGGCATATCTATGCCATGCCTAGAGTCCTGGACACTGTGACCTCAGAGATAACTCAACCAATCGCTACCCTTGTTCTACTGCTAATATGAGGAGGACTGCACAAGTGGTGGATTAATTGGCCCAACTGCCACCTGCACAGATCTCCCAGCACAACCACCCAGACACAAATCAACACTGCAACCCAACCGGTTTATGCAATAACTCCATCACTCCTTTCGCCATCCACACACCACTCTCAGTACATACAAAAAGTACAAAGCCACATTATTCCTCTGTACGGAACATACCCTTCATTTGCCACCTGCACAAATCTCCCAACTCAATCCCACCTAGACACAAATGGACACAATCACCCACAAAGCAACACACCCAGGATACACAATAACCCAAACACACAGAACACCACACATCCTTCATTCTCCCCCCACAACACAACATTATCAGCACGCAGAATAACCATAAAATGTCACTCTGAAGCCTAGAATTTCCACTGAATCTGTGTGAAACTATGGAAACAGCTAGAAGCATGGCTGAGAATTCTTTTTGGTCACAATATCATCAAGTTAAATCATCACTGGGACTTGCAGTCTCTTACTATTCAATTAAGTTCTCAGCTTTAGAGAGAGAGAGAGAGAATCATAGAATCCAAGGACTAGAAGGAGCCTCAGGAGGGCTTCTAGACCAGCCCACTGCACTGAAGGCTGGACCAAGCCTTACCTAGACATTCCTGACAGAAGTCTGTCCTATCTGCTCTTTAAAATCTCCAGAGATGGAGATTCCACCATCTCCCTAGGTAATTTATTCCAGTGCTTAACTAGCTTGACCGTTAGGAACTTTTTCCTAATGTCCAACCTCTAACGTTCCCTTGCTGCAATGTAAGCCCTTTGCCTCTTCTCCTGTCCTCAGAGATTTTTCTCCCTCCTCCTTGTAGCAACCTTTTATGTATAGGAAAATTATTATCCTGTCCCTTCCCTCTCCCTTCTCTTCTCCAAACTAAACACACCCAATTATTTTCAGTTTCCCCTCATAAATCATATTTTCTAGACCTTTAATATTTTTTGTTGCTCTTTTCTGGACTTCCTCCAATTTGTCCATGTCCTTCCTGAAATGTGACTTCCAGAACTGAACACAATACTCCAATTGACTAACCGCGCGGAGTAAAATGGAAGAACTACACCCTGTATCTCGCCTACAACACTCCTGCTAATACATGCCAAAATCATGTTTGCTTTTTCCCCCAAAGTATTACACTGTTGACTCATATTTAGCTTGTGATCCACTCTAGCCCCCAGGTCCCTTTCCTCAGTACTCCTTCCTAGACATTTCCCATTTTGTATGTGTGCAACTGATTCTTCCTTCCTAAATGAAGTACTTTTTCCTTTGTCCTTATTAAATTACATCCTGTTTACTTCACACCATTTCTGCAGTTTGTCCAGGTCATTTTGAATGTTAATCCTATCCTCCAAAGCACTTGCAACTTCTTGCAGCTTGGTATCATCCACAAACTTTATCCATGTTCTCTCTATGTCATTATCTAAATCTTTGATGAAGCTATTGAACAGAATGTGAGTTAATGAATTACAGCTATGTGGCAGCATGGGCTGCAGTTACTAATATCCTAATAACGTCTTTTACCTTGTATATCTAAGTTTTTAAAAGCATTAGGAAATCCTGACAAAACTCCTTTGAGGTAGGTATGATAGTCATATGATGAGTCATGGGGGTTAGAACACTGTTTTCTGTCCACTCTCCTACGCCTCTTAGACACAGACTTTCAAAGAATTTGGTGGCCATTTATAGCTAGTATAGACTTGCTCATATTGATGTGGTTGAAACATTCAGTATAAAGAGTTTATCAGCTCAAGTCTCTGCCCTGTAGTTTATAATCTGTTTTGAAGTGATGGCGCTTGAAGACCAGTAGGTTGTGCTTCTTTCTCTCAGTGCTAAGAAGTATTCTCACAAACTTCAAAGAAAAGCCATTAATTTTTTTCATATTGCTTTCATGTAAACAAGCCTATTTTCAACAAAGGACTTTAAGGCAGCACGCGAATTATCGCTGAAGATATAATGGCTGCATCATTTGTTTGTGGTAGATAGTCATTGTCTGTGTATCTAACTCACTGTTTCATAAAGACAACAGAGTCTTGTGGCACTTTTAAAGACTAACAGATTTATTAATTGCATCTGTTAGTCTTTAAAAGTGCCACAAGACTCTGTTGTCTTTCTACAATAGACTAACACGGCTACCCATTTGGAATTTGACTGTTTCATAAGGCATTTTACAAAAATCTGGAGTGTGATATCTGGTGTTTGAAACTAAACTTTGTTCTGTTCTGTTCCATGGATTTTCTGTATGCTTGTAAATGTTAATGTTTTTTTTGCTTTCCTACTAGTATGCACAACCTACAGCCTGCTGTGGCTCAGGACAAACACAACTCAGTTGATTTAGATTCACAACTGCAGGAGCAGGAACGCATCATTACCATATCATACGCTTTGGCTTCTGAAGCCTCTCAGCGGAGCAAGGAGGTAGCAGGTAATGCTCACTTATTCCCAAAATAATGGCAGCAGCAAATGTGTTTTTGCTCTTCTTGCTACCTCCTTTTAAGAGTCCATATGGCTGTCTGCTGAGGTACCAAACTAGAGTGGCTTAAGGACTGGCTTTGAAAATTTGGCCTATGTGGAAAGAGGAAAATACCTCTCTGATTATGATTATGAAACTCAAAGCTAGAAGCCTCATGCTATTATACATCTAGCCCACTATACTGAAGATTTTAATCCCACAACAACGGAAACTGTGATAATGCCATTACTGAATAGCCTAAATTACAATACTTTACTTTTTGAGATGACAAAATAGTTTTCAACACTTATCTGTGAATGTAAAATACACAGAGAGAAACTGACATTTGTTTGCAACATTGTCAGACTTGTCACTGCTGAACTTTTCCAAATGACACAGTATTTGAAATTCTCAAGTAATCCACCAGATCCTTGTTCGACAATTTGTAAATTGTAAAAAAAATATATAAATTAATTAATTGAGCTGAAACTAAACGAGAAAAATGCCAGGGTAGAAAAACTTCTTATTTTTTAGAGAGATTAAAGGGGCTCAGTGAATGGGATAACAGAAAATCATCTTCACCTGTGTAATTATAATTACTACGGTGGTGACCTTATGGTGGTGAAGGAGATATTGCAAAATCGTTTCACTGTATGTTCCTACCTCATGAACAGGTTCAGTGATCAGAACAGACCAACCAGGCAAGGATCCTTTGATGGGTAGTGACTGGTTTCTTTATAGTGTGTGTCATTGTTGAATATGAGAAATGCACTCTTGGATTCATCACATTTGAAATATTTGTTAACTTGGCAAATGTCAACAGATCGATTTCAGATAGGAGAGTGAACATGTTAATAGTTGTCACAAGTGTCTGACTATTCATTTGTAATTGGCACTGCTCACTTTTTCAGGGGAGAACTGGACTAATGGAAATTATTTCAACCCTGATGAGGGAAGGGGGAACCACATTTCTCATCCAAAATTGTCAGTATGAATAGCACTTGTGACACAAGCCCTTAAAGATCTCAGTGTTTAAGATCGATGATTTCAATAACTGGACATATAATATTAATAGAAATGCACCCTATTTCCTTTTATTGTATGTGGCAAGGTATTTAAAGACACAGTGGCAATAAACCCTGAGGGAAGCTTTTTGGGGGGTGGGGGGTGGGGAATGATATTTTGGGAGATTTCTGTTTTGAAACTTTGGAGAGATTTTTGTGCATAATTTAAGAGGAAGCTATACATTACATCCTCTTTACTGCAGGAAAGATGTCTTCATGGCAGCTGATTTGGGAGGATAGGATGAGTCATTACGGAGGAAAGGCAGCACCTGATGCATGGCAATAGAAGGGCCATTCTGTTAAGATCTAAATATTTCATTTCCATGAACGGGGAAAACAGCTTACCAATTACTATGGCTGTGGGTGCCATGGCACATTCTCTTCATTTGAGAAGAATGAGTGCATATGTTGAAAGGGGGAGATGGAAATGCACTAAATCAGAAGGTCTTTGATCAAATGCATAGCCCATAAAAATGGCTGTTACATTATTGTTATTACAGTTTGACTTCTTTTATATCGATCTGTGATCATTTATATTCTAAAGCTCCAGTGGAAAAGTAGAGCTTAGATGGATGCCAACCCAAAATTGCTAGAAATTCAGAAAAACAAAATTTGCACAAACATTTGTGGTATATATTCCCTGAAACATCTTAAATGCAGCCTGAAAAACCCATTTCAACTATTATAGTTTAGGTCTGATTTTGGAGAATTTCTTTTTTCTTTCATCATCTAAGGGCAAAATCTAGTAAGGAGATCCACATGGGTTGACTCCTGTATTCACACAATGGGGACCAGAATATTCCTTTTCTGTTGCTAAGAATGCTGTGGTTCCAACTTTCACTAGCCATTTATCCAGAACTGAATTTTAATGAATTAAAAACTGAAAAGCAATAGTTAGTGAAAGTAGTGACAATATACTCTTTCAGCTATAGAAAATGATTTAGGTATTTGAACTTTCAGGATTTGATGATATCTAATTGAATAAGATGAGTTAAAAAGAGTACCACAGGATTTTTATTATCTATTCATGATTGTTCTATTTTCTAGATCTGAATTTAAGGGTGGGATTTTCAAAGATTCTCAGTGCTGGCCTAATCTTGATCCCAGGAGGTCAGTGGTAAAATTCCCATGGGAACAGAGTTAGACCCATGCTGAGCACTTTTGAAAATCCCACCCTAAATGCCTAGATTGGATATAAAGAGTGCCTTGTATAATTTTACTGATTTTTTTCAAAGTTATGCTTTTTGTGATGCACCTTCCATACACTGAGATGCTATGAAAAGTGATATGAAATGTAAGCTGATCCTACCCACACAAACCATAGCCTTCAACTGCAAAGTTCCCCTCTCCTGAAAATGAATCTCTCTTCGATCTATAAATTATGGGACAAAATCTGCAAGATAAAATATCAAAAAGCCACTTCTCAAATAGCCATTAGAAATTGACTGGCACCCTTGTCCCTCTAAAATTGTGAAAGCAGAGCTTAGCATAGAAATTAGTTGAGTCTCTAATATTATGACAAGAAATCAGGATTTCTTGTCCTGTAGTGTAGCACCATTTCTCTGCATTGTATCTGAAAAGAACCTTATATTTTAGGAATGAGCATAGGTTATACTTGTATTGAGGCTGCCTCAGGCTGAGGCCTTGAAAATGCATTTGACTTTTCATGTAACTTATTACTTAAGCTATAAACTAAATTTATTTTGCTGTAAAATACTTCTTCACCTTCATATTTGCTATACATCTTCTTGCTTTCTGCCCATTTATATCAGTGCAACCTCAATCAGATTATGAAACTGAACTAAAAACAGTATCAGTGCTATCCTGGGATTTCAGATTTTGTGTGCAGAGTTTGACTGGTGTAAATAGCATTCTTTGCCATATTGTTCCAATGAGCTTCATATTAATCTGGGTTTTAAGCATGTTGTGGAAATAAACCATTGTTGCTTTTAATGTGACTGAATGATATAGCAACAACAGATGGAGATGTTGTTAAATAGTGTTCTCCATGAATCAAAAATAATTTAAACACCCCATTGCATCTGGTGCAGTGTTCTCTGCTTATGTAGTAATAGTTAAGGTGGCTCTGTTGCAATATGTATGTTTAATTATGTTGCCTGTTTCCTGTGTGTGATCCCTTCTAGCTCAGCAGTTGACCTACCCATCTAAAGCACCCTCACCTTCTGTACCACAGCCACCTCACTCCCCCTTAAGCAATGGATTTCACTACACATTTGTCTAAACACCTTAAAAGTAAGAACTAACTTCTCTTAGGCATGTCTAATTTGCCATTACATCTTTGCTTTACCTTTGTCAAAAACTAACAGTTTTTTACTACAATAATGTACAATTTTCCAGCTGAATGCAGCTTTCAGTGATCGGAAAGTTCTGTTTTCATACTAATAAATATTGCTACTTATAAACTAACACATGAGCTAACAAGAGCCTTTAAGGTGGTTGCTGTAGGTTAAAAATAAGTAAAGGTTATTTTGATCATCTTAGTGTGGCAAAAGAAAAACTAAATGACAATGCTGCTGGCAAATTTGGGGCCATATTTTCAGCAACAGTTTCCAGTATTGAAAATGTGTGAATATGTTTTCACCTGCAAAGTTGCACACTGTACAAGCAAAACCAGAAACCCTTCTAAATAGGCAATTTGGGGTCTGTGTGTAATTTTGTGGAGACAAACAATTACAGGTGGGTTTTTTTGCAGAAACTAAAATTAAACATTAGTTTGAGATGAGCTGAAAATTTGGTCCATTGTAATTAACTTTACATTAGTTTGTTTCACTGATTTCATGCATTCAGTGTTTTTCCGTTCAATTATTACCCTTCATTTAGGTAAGTATAGTGGGTGCCATTTTTAAAAAGGATGCTTACTGAACCACCATTAAAAATAAACACTTACTGCCCTGTTTCAATAATATTTGCATTATTCCCTATATTTAAAATGGGAACTACTTAACAATAATTAATAATATCATAATACATAGTGTCCTGATTGGGCACCCACTGTACTTCCAGAATTTATTTTTAATTCATTCTTGTCTTTCTGCTTTCAGATGGGCTAGTTTTCTCTTGTACGGTGATTGAACACCGAGTTAGTAACAGAGTTAGTTCCTGGGTACCATGGTTTTGTTTCTGGAATACCTTTAAGATCAGCACTTCTCAAAGTTAAGAAATCTCCATACTTAGAAAAGCTCTAGAAAGACTCAGTAATGTGCACGTGTCAGTTTCTGTCAAGAGGATTTCTTGTTGAGAGTGGCTGCAATATTGGACCTTAGTGTTGTGAATGGTGACTTGCCTTCACCAAGGCATATCACAAACGATAGACTGAGATTGACAGCTGTAAACTTGTTCTGACATCATTCAGAGCAGCAGGGGAACCTGGCAGAAGTGGACTAATGTTTGCCTAGTTCACTTTCTGCTTTGGAATGCCTGATTCCACCACCCTTGCTCAAACTGAGTGCCAGATCATTCTTCTAGCAGAGCCACATTTAAATCAGGCCAGACTACACATGACGTGAGGAGTTTTTCCTCGAGTAAGAGTATCAGATTCTGACCCCAGCATGTGACCCGCCAGATGGATGCCTCCTAGTGATGGTACTGGGGAGTTGCTCGAGCAGCACTTGTCTGATGACCTGTGGTCCATCTTTTCATAGACTCTAGTAAAGACCTCAGCTCTCCAGCCGAGTCCTTCCAGGGTACAGTCCAATCCAGGATGGCCCACTCTGCCTCCGTGGCTGCCACAATCCAATTACCACTTCCTGGCAGTCTGAGAGGTGGGCAGGGCCCCAGCCCAGGGACCGTATGTGCCCTGATTGGGTGCCGCCTCAACCCCCAACTCAGTTTCACACACAGTTCATCAGGTCTCCTGGGCCATGTCCATGCCTCCCCCCAGGTACTTTTCACCCTTGTATCAGGGTCTGGGCTATAACCAAGCCCCGGCAGGCCCAGTGACCTGTCCCTGGTCCTGCCTTCTGCAGCCAGCTCAACAGCACATCCTCCTGCCCCACATACTAGGGGAAGACTGCCAAGAGCAAGAGCTACAGCCCCCTTATATACCGGCCACCTGGGCCCTGATTGGCCCTGGAGCTGCCTTCTCCCATTGACTGCCCAGCTTCTGCAGGGCTTTTTAACCCCTTCACTACCACTGTGGGGAAATCTACCCCACTACACTGACCTTGAGCTTTTCAAAAGAATGCAAAAAATAAAAACACTGTCCCTAGATATTGTCAGTGAACTCGTGCTAGGGAGCTACTACAAAAACTCACATCTCAAGTTTACATTCTCTTTAAGGGACATAGTTAAGGAAAGAATTTAATAATTTAGCCATTACATTTGGGGCATAATGATTCTTCTAGTTAAATGGAGGTTTTCTCTACTCTTCCCAGAATTTCAGTGGCATCAGGTAATTGTTCCTACAGTTTCAAATATCTATTACTTATCTTACTGAGCACTGTAATACAAAAGCATGGGTTTTTTCCTATAAATGTGTACTGGTTGGCATCAGCATACACAACAGTATTTAACCATATTTTGTTTTAATTCATACCAGCCAAAGCAGTAACTGAACATTGACATAAGATACAAGCAACCACCATCTGATGCCACAACATGGAAGAAAGAATGTCTTCATTACACCAGCTTCTCTGACGATACTCATCAGCTGATCAGATCATTTTTCAAAAACAAATTCAGAGAATAATAGAAAGATTTTCTACGAAAAACAAATAAATTACAAATCATTTTAGTTTGACATTTAGTTCAGGCTTTTTATATAAATAAACAGCACTTTTAATATACTCTGTAAAATACTGATGTACTTTAGAAACAAGATATTTTAGATTTTTTTAATCAAGGGCTGAGTTCATTTTTTTTTTAAAAAAAAAAAAAGCTGCTTATAAAGACATTATAAAATATTATTGTTTCACCCTTAAATTCAGATGTATATTGTAAAGGCTCTTCACAAAATGTAAATCGAATAATCTTGGAAGCACATCATGCATTAGGGTAAAGTTAACTCAAGTGAGAAGTTGACTGGGAATTCTTTTTTTTTTTCCCCCAAAAAATTGATCACTCTCATGTGGCCAAGAAAGAACAAAGGACTCTTAAATTTCTAAATATCAGTAACCACCATGTTTGCACATTAACAACAAAATTATGCCACTCAACTGCTAACTCCTGTACATTTTTTTAATTTCATGTAATTAATTTTAAAATATTGGTACCCAGGTGTGTTAGCATTGAAAATAACATTGTTCCTATCATTAACAAGATGGTAATAAAATATTTTTTCTTAAATTGAGAGGACTGGGAGGTAAAAGAATTTTTAATTAATCAAGTGAGCAATAAAATGTCATTTTACTAGTAAATATATATATTTCTCTTTAATAATTGTTTTAATTAAAAAGCAATACGAGTTATATTGCATTATCCTGGAAACAACACAAATAATGCAATGTGGCGCTTGCTAATTTTGTATGTAAGTTCAACTGGTGCTTAATTTTATCACAACTTTCAAGTCTGATGACGTGGTTGGCTACAGAGTGAAGAGTTGGCTGGTTACATATGAAGAAAAAGAATTTAAATGAATTGCTGTTGCTTCTTTACTTGAAAAAAGTATGTGTACGCTTTCAGTGTGAGGCATGCAAAAATCGCACACTACTGTGTAATTTTTAGTTGAGTCCAGCACTAAGAGAGGATGATTCACAAGTACTTTGGCGTGTTTTGCAAGAATTTTAACTTCTGTTTTGTTTGCTGCATTCAAATAATGTTTTTTTTAAAAGACTTAAATGGATTGTGCTTCACATTTGTTTAAAATTCATAAAATAAAAATTCATATTGTATTTTTCTGATACTCAAAATATATTCTTAAGAAATATATTTAGAAAATGCAGTCTATTTTTGACTAACTCGATACTGCCAGTATCTTCATAACATTTTGCCAAAATAATATTTTTATTTTTGCCTTTATAAGACTGTTTGAAGAGAAATTAAATGAATATTTTGCAAGAAAATGTTAATTTAAATAAAATGTAACACTTTGGGGAAAATGGTATATGTACAGATTAAAATATTAACAATGCTTCTATGCTTTTGTCTTGTCAGCTATCTTGTTGATCATTTTCAATTTTTTTTTTTAAGTTGGTTATTCCTTTTTGCTTTCCCTAGTTCTGATCCAAAGCCCCTTGCTGTCCATGGAAGTTTTTCCATTTATTTCAATACGATTTGAATCAGGCCTCCTGTGTACCTAGTGCTGAATTTAGGACAATTCTTAAATACATGCTTAAGTACATCTCTACTCAGCATGTACCTAGTACATGCTTTCCTGAGTTGGGACATATATTGTTCTTTACTAGCTTATAGTTTTATCAACTGACAAGTTCTTGAAATTTGGGATAATATGAAATTCAAGTAGCTAGAGTAATTTACTTATTCCTATGTGCAACAACTCTGCCACTCCTCATCTCTAATCCTGTAAACATCAGACAGTCACTTGTGCAATGAATGTACAGATTAACCAATAAAATGTCTAGAAACCAACTGGAATTTAAGAATTCTTTAATAGGAGGCCAGAATCAATTCATACTATGAGAGTGCCTTCAAAATTAATGGGTTTGCTAAAAACTACTAGAGAATTTTAGATCTTGATTTTTTTCTTAAAATTGAACTACTTAGTACAAGGGAATATACCAAACAAACATAATCAATAACTTCATTTTCCTCCAGATATTTTTGTGGGTCAGCATTGACATTATCAGCTTCCAAAAGTTTAAATGAACATTTGACCTTCAAAAGTGTGATGAGGAAACTCAAAGCTGACGTGTTCATGAAATGCTTGGATTTGTGAGGACATACATGACCTGAAAAGTAAGGGAACCCTCAGCCATAGAGATTTGTGATACGATTTGGTCACAGAGGCCATGGATTCCATGACTCCCTGGGACCTCCATGACTTATGGAGCAGTTGTCAGCCCCGCAGCTGCCTCCAAACAGCTGACCAGTGGCCAGTCCATAGGAGCAGCAGCAGCACTGAAGCAGGTACAAGCCCCAGCAGCTGTTTCCTGTAAGATTATTCTTTGTTTTTCAAAAGTTTTGTCAATGGTGCAAGAGAGGGAGATGTGTGGACTATATTATTTAGTCTGCAGAAGAGAAGACTGAGGGGGGATTTGATAGCAACCTTCAACTTCTTGAAGGGATGCTCCAAAGAGGAGGGAGCCAGGCTGTCCTTGGTGGTAACAGAGGACAGAACAAGGAGCAATGGTTTCAAATTACAGCTGGGGAGGTCGAGGTTGGATATTAGGAAAAGCTTTCTCACTAGGAGGGTGGTGAAGCATTGGAATAGTTGCCTAGGGAGGTGGTGGAATCTCCATCTTTGGAGATATTTAGGGTCCGGTTAGACAAAACCCTGGCTGGGATGATTTAGTGGGAGTGATCCTGCTTTTAGCAGCGGGTTGGACTAGATGACCTCGTGAGGTCCCTTCCAGCCCTAAGATTCTATGAGAAGGTGAAGCCCCTTGGTTCATTAATTACATCAACCCACTCATTTTTGGAGGTGGTGGCTGTTTCGGGGGGAATTGTTGCAGGTGAACATGAGTGTTCGCAATAGTAGATGCGGAGTAGTTGTGCAAGTGTACTGTGGGTTGTGATGAAACTATTCATGTTCTCCTCCCCTGCCAAGTAGGTCACACACAACCTGCTTGCTTAAGTTTCATGTGAGATGAAGGATTTTACCCTTAACACACACACCATTAATGTTTTGAATAATAAACTGACCTTCTTAGAAACTCTTGGTCTGGGACAAATCAAGCAATTAATATGTCCATAATTAATCCCATATTTTTGGGAGAAAAATCCCCAAGATCGACACCTTTTTTCAAATCCCTTATTTAAATATAGGTATGTTAATGTGTTATCTGCCGGCCACTTTTTTGAAGGAGGGATGATGATAGTGGTTTTCTTTTTTCAATTTCGTTTTGCCTTTATTCACCCAAAATGTCATCTTATCAATGTATTTATATTGCAGCCATCACTGTGTGTAGTAGAAAATAGCTTTTTAGTTGGCTTCCAATGGAATAAAAAGTTTCTTTCAAACTGATTTTAAAATATTAGATGAATAATATCTGTTTTTCCTTTGGAGGAACTAATTTATTATTACTATATATAGCTTTTACATCAACCCAAAATTCAATGTAGTCTTTATTTTTAATCTAAAGACATTTGCCTTTCGTCCTTTACACTTGTGTGTGTTTTCAGTTTGTTACATTACAGGGTGCTTGTGCTGGTGACAGCTTGCAAATTTACAACACCCACAGCCTTGTTATCCTCGTACCTGTCATTAGTCTCCTCTTTTTTTAATTGAATAGGAATTACTTATGCTTGTTTTTTCCTTCCAGTTGCTCTAATTTTGCATTTGTGGTTGGCTGCTAGGAAGTCTTTTTGATGAAGGCATTGCCCACACTGGTGTAAATATAGATCTTTGAGAGGATGGAGAGTAATAGGGGTGATAAACACCAATAATAATTTAAGGCAGGACAGGCAGAAACACCTACATGGAGCAAGCAGTACTGGGATGATTTTTCACCCGTGATATTAGTTGAGACAACTTTATTCTAGAAAATGTGGTTTGTGTGTAGAATATTGTTATATATGGCTCTGCCACCTCTAAGTTAAAAAAAAATTACCAAACTTTTTACTGGCTTCAAAACAAAATGGACAAAACCTGAGCCAAGTTGATTTAAATGGCTGAAATCTACTCTAGGATTGCTGTTTTGAATGCGTATATACAATGCTTATTACAGCTTTTAGGTATCACAACTTTATTATCAACTTATGCTATTTAGTTAGTTGATAGCTAAGTCTCAAAAATGAAACAAATATGGGGAAAAAAAACTCCCCCCATGTGTCATAGCAGTTAACTTCTGGCTCTTATGTGAGGGAAGGACGAGAATTACTTACTCAAACTTACGAGATTTAGAAAGCATGTTCTGAGGCTTTACTTTTCTGATTTATGTCTGTCTTTGGGTATTTTAAAGCATTTGCTTGTGTAGTATGTGTGGATGGCATAGTTATAAAAAGAACAAAGAGACATGCACAGGAAAGACATGAAAAATTGCTATATCTTTCCACACCTGGTAAACATTCCCATTGGTTAGTTGGCTGTATTCAAAAGGCAAAGACTTTTATTTCTATACTAGCAAAAGCAACCTTTCTTCATAGTGGAACAGTACAAAGGAAGAGCACAAAATGTACACACATCACAGTGACTGGAATTCTGTTTGAACAACTGTATTGATTGGATCTGACCCCTTTACATTTTTTTCTATTATTTGAAAAGGTGCATCTAAGTGTAGCTGAATTGAACCAACTGAGATGAACTTTCCATGAAAACTTCTTGAGATATTGCTTTAGTTCAAAGCTCTGGAATTTTAAAGGGCATTTTTAATACAAGCCTGTTGAGGTATTCTGTGCCACAACTATACTTTGAATGTTAAACTACAGGTAAACCTAGGAAGAGAAAATAAAAATGTGAAGCATGCCATAAATTATTGGAATATGGCAGAAGAACTTTGGACAGTAGGTATAAAACAAAGTAAAAATACCAAAAAACAAACAAAAAAAAGTACCATGTAGAATCCTAGGCTAGTAGTGTGTATGTAGGTGGTAGCAGGAAATTAATAGAGAAAATAATTTGTTTTGAAAATCTGGAGTTTAACAGGGCAGAAGGACATCTCAGAGGAGGTGTCGGAGAGATAGAAATGCAAGGCATTGAGGAGAGGGATGGAGAATGTGTGGATCACAAGATGAATTCAGAGTTAATTGCACAGAGGGGGTAACAGAAGCCATGGTAGCAGATGAGATTACCTTAAAAAGCACAGATGTAGTAAAGAGGACTAAGAATTGAACTTTGAGGCAGACACACAAATAACGAGGAATTGCTAATGAAGATACCGAAGGACTAGCTACACCATGGTAGGAGAACCCAGTAAAATACAATAGTTGCAGAAAATTAAAGTGCTTCTCACCTTAAATGTGTTGCAAACTTAAATGATCCAATATTATCTGGAATTTGCAAGGTATGTTGAGAATTAGGATGATATATTTTCAAATTTAGACATTATTAATGGAGGGAGAGATTCCACAAAATCATTTTTGAATTAATGCAAATGTTTTAATCCATCTAAACAGCGACCTGTCATTTTTATTTATTTGTTCTATAAATAAATGCCCCAATCAAGGAGTTATACATATAGTATAAATAAGTATAGGGCCTAGCAATTAATAAATTATATAAATACACACACATTCTATTGCCTCTATTTTGAGCAAGGATTTGTATTTTGGTTGGTTGGTTTTTCCCCCCAGTGTATCAAGATATAAACTATGACAGCGTATGTTGTCTGTGTGTCTTTAGAGCTGTGGCACCTTTTTGTGTTTAAAAAAAAAAAAAAAAACTTCCAAACCTTAATGACTGGTCATATAAAATTAGCCCTAATGAAATTAAGTTGAACGTACTTACTTGTGTTCTAATGAAAAACTTATCTAGATATTTAGTTACCATTAGAGCTTTACTACAAAAACTAAATGGAAAAAAAAGATGGTAATGTGGGATGATAAACGGCTGCCTGGTTTTGAGTGATTATTTTGCCAGTATGGCTTACCTTTCTGATTGTTCCTCTCTGTTAAACAGAGAGATTAGTTAAATGCTTTCGATTCCCTCCCTTCCCATACATTGTCCACAAGAACCAACTTCTCTCTCTTCCACCGAGACCCATAACACTATGGTTTTGTGGCTTTCACGGGCAGAAGATGGATTCCTTTCATTTTTCTCTTTGCCCAGTAAGCAGGATTTGCAATGATGGCAGTATGCGGTATGCGAACCCTCTTCTCCTACAGCTTTGTGTTGTGAGAAAGAATCAAGTACTGCCAGACAACTGCAGGAAAGTAACCATCAGGTAGGGTTTGGGTCTGAGGCCTGTCTGAACCTCTGAGACTACGTAGTTGTAGTTTTAACCACCTGACCTGCCTGTGTAGATACCAAGCCTGAAGCTATGTAAACTGTAAAGTTGTAACCAAAAAACCCAGTAAAGAGTAAATTGCCAAAAGAAATAGTTGCTTGTATTTGCCTTATTTGGGATAGCAGTAGTCACTTCAACTCTTTTAACACACTAAATAAAATCCAACCTAGCACTTACGCAATGATTACTTTCAAAGAGGAGCTGAGTTACTCTTTTTGTAGTTACCCATAACACCATAGTTTTGTGGCTTTCATGAACAGCAGAGCTCCGAATTGTGCATGTAAGTAAGATGATGGTTTAAACGTGTTTGCCTGCATTTGGGTGAAAACCTAGAATAATACTATTAATAATTAATAATACTAATAATACTATAATAGTATTAGGATGAAAACGAGATATTCAGGTTGTGGCGTCCTCTCCATTTTTGCACAGTGCTATAGCCCACAAACATCCTAGGCTTTATTTAACCAAGTGTGAGTTATTGCTGACGTGTAGGTAGCTTGCAACCTACTTCTGATACAGAAAGAGCTGAAAAGCACCTGATTACAAGGCACTGTTTTCTGGTGTATCTCTATTTTGGGAATGGCTAAAAGGAATCAAACTGCTAATCAAGATTAGCAAATGGGAAAACTTAAGAACATAGGAAGGTTCCATTCAGATCAGTCCTGGAACATTTGGCTTCTGAGACATAGCTTATTCGAGGTCTCTCTTCTGTCATTTACCATCTCTTTCTTTTTTCTCCTTTTCCCACTATCTCCCCCTGAGCTGGAGACACTTAAATGTCCATGTTCAGAGTTGGCTGGATTATATAGCACAAAATGTCGGCCTTTAACATAGTCTCACATTGTACTTGTAGTAATAGGAGCATAAAGAACAGAGCTCCAGAGGAACACACTCTTTGGGTGACATTTCTCAAAGATTCAGGGGAAAAAATGTACTTGGTGTCACTTTTTAAAACCAGATTTGCACTCTGTTCTGTCACTGAGTGTCCCCTGACACCATGTCCCTTTCACATTCCCCTGACAGTGTACAGGAAACTGATGCAAATGAAGTCAGGCTTTGATTATGAGATAGAGTACGGCCGCTTATTCTCTTTATCTCCTGCAGTTTATAGAGGCAGCTTCAGTGCATAATTTAATCTCTGTTCTGGGAACTGTAGTAAATCCACAGAGATTTCCAACAACCATCCGCTCTGACATCGGAACAACATGTGTGTATCCTCTTTGATGTGAATTCCCCAGTCACAGCTGTAGAAGGGCACCTATAGCTTTGAAGCTGGCCTATAAATTGTACTTTCAGGAATAAAGTTGTCACGCTCCTCTTCAGGAAAAGGGGGGAAGTAAACTGCAAAGCAGTTGTATAAAGTTAGAGAGCACCTTATACATCATACTTTCTTGATCCTAGAATTCCTTCACATCTGAAATGTGGGAGAAAAATGGATCCCTATTTATTGGAAGCATTCTTTCTTGACTGTCTTCTCAAGCGAGGGATTTTGGGGTAGAGAGTGGTGCATAGTGCTTTTTTATTAGAGGCTCCCCAGTGCACAGAGAAGGGAGGTGGATAAATTTGTCCAATGCTCTGCCTGATCAAATCTTCCAAAGATTGTGTGCTAATACTACCCTATGTGTACACTATGCAATTCTAGTCATTGAATGCTTGTTCAATTACTTTCTTGACTTGTAACAAGTTATAGAAGACAGGGATCCAGGTTTCTTGGTCTCCTGCTTTAGGCTTTCTGTGTAAAGTGGGTTTGGCCTGCCCCTCTCATGAAGTGAATTTAAATGTCGGATTAATAACATGTTAGCACCTATCCATGTGACAACTTAAACCTAGATGAGAAGTGTTAATGATTTATTTAATGCCATCTTCCTGAAGGATTCCAGTCTCCATGATACTGTTTAAACCTCTTTGTATATAAATATCAGTGGTGCTGCTGTAAAAGGTCGGATTAACTGCATCCACACATTTAGGGATACTCCCACCTCCAGCAATAAGGAAGATGCATGTACATCCCTGGGGACATACCTTTGGTCCTATCTTGGAATGCAACAGCAATTCTGATGTAGAACACATCACAATGGAGGGCTGTCGTAGTAGCAAAACCACGATTAGAGAAAGGTTGTATCCTTGTGAATACCAAAGATTTCTTTACCTATCACTATTACATTATCTCAAACTAACAGCACATTTTGTAGCCAAGCACCTCTGGGGTGGTTCTCAGCTGCACTTTAATACGACTACACAAAAGTTTAAGGGGTTCAGTCATGCAAAGAACTGACCACACTCTCCTGATCCAGCAGTACTATTAAGCATCTGCTGAGTCCATGCAAGTCAATGGTTGAAGTCAAGGGTCTAGTCTAATGCCACTCCTGGGAATTTTTTCAATAGCAGTGTAGAGAGAAATGGGCCCTCCACAGAATTAAGCAAGCTACACACTGCAGCATATTGAGTTTCACGTTAAAAGACTTTCCTGTGTGTTCATTAAAGGGTCAGTTTACCATTAACTGTGATGTACTATTTATACCAGGACTTAACATTTTATAGTCTGAAGCTGTAAGAAGTATTCTGGGGGGCAAATTTTGTTATGTGGTGCAAATTAGAGTAGCCTCCAGGCTGCTATAACCTGGGCTGTGGCAGTGAATCAGGGAACAAAAACTGATAGCTGGCTCTCAGCTTCTCCTTCCCCAACCGCCACTGGACTGCATTGGGTTGCTAGGGGGATGCCAGGCAAGTCCCTATGCTACTCTTCCTGGAGCTCCCACTGCCTAGCAGGAAAGAATACAATGATCTACCAGAGCTACTCCCGTCTCTGACATGCTTTCTGTGAAGTTGCTGGCAGCCATGTGGTGGGGCTGCAGAGAGATTTTGGCACCCGAGCTCCTCTGATTACATATGTATAAGCCAGGGTTGCTAATGGAAAGCTCTAGCAAGTGTTTTGCTGTGCCGAGCTATTACCTGACCAGCCATGAAACGAAGACTCCAGAAGTCTCAGCCTAAATGCGGAGACAGAAGCCAGTGGGTCTCTGGGAAGGTTCACTAGTCTGCTAGTATGCAACAAATTGCAGGTTCAGGATCTAAGACTGTTTAAACCTGGTTATGCAAGTGTGAATGAAACATCCAGACTAGCTAGTCAAATTTTTGCTGCGCCTTTAAATCTCTTAAACCTCTGTTTAAAAACATGACTTTGGGGAGAAATACCAGACTGAGAATTTGATGCTAGAGTTCTGAACCTTTGCATACCCCACATCCCGGAGGTGCCACATGAATGCTGGCTCCATGCAGAGTATGGGTGAAGACCCTGATAGCATGAAACTGGTGGCCATTGTGTGCTAGATTCTCTCTCTCATAGCTGGATTTCAGACTTTTTGGTCAATGAGAATCTCATCTTCTGTAGTAAAGTAAGTCACTGAGATTAGATAAGGCAGCTCAATAAAGTCCGATTTGAGGAAAAAAACCTGCCGAAGTATTTGCAGTAACAGGGCAATTTTATTGGTGGACTCTTGCAGATGTGTCTCCTTTCCCACTATCCTAATAGTTTTCCTCTTGACACACACACAAGTGAAAGGAAATCTTTTCTCTGCAGGTGTGTCTTCAAAGGTGATTAAGCTAAGGCCATTTTCCTGTGAATAAGAACATCCCCACCAAAGTTAAATGCACATTGACTTCAAACTATAAGTAATGTCTTAATGCTGCTGGATGTTGCATATAAATAGGCCCTCCTAGACGGTGAAATAGTACAATACACAGAGTGGGCCTTAATGGTAGTCTTAGTTAACATGATGACCTTTTCCCAATTTTTATGTACCAGAGGTATTGAAACGATGGTTGAGTCAACATCTATGTAAAATGGCTGGTGTTCTGATGCATAATGACAGCCTATGACCACCACTTTATGGTATCAGTAAAGTAAGGTAGTTGTTGGTAAATGCTCTGTGTGTGTGTGTGTGTGGGGGGGGGTTAAATGGATGGCTGTTGTACCATGCAAATGATCAATCTACCCACCTTCTCTTGTACGCAAATAAAATCAAGGGACCACTTCCTTGGATACTGCAGAAATGTACTTAAGTATAAAAAAGATCAAATGAATAATGTATGTGGGGGAAAAAGAATCCATAAATCTATTTGCTGGTTGAGTTTGAATACTGTCACCATACTTTTTTTTAACCCACTGAAGGTCAGCCACTTTGTCTTTTTGTCCTTTACTTAAATGTGAAATAGGGTATGGTTTTTGTTCATTATTTCTTAAAATGAAAAGGTCTTAATTTCCTATTAAAAACTATGTTAAAAATTAATCCAGTTTCTGATTAAAGTAATTTTTTGTCACATTTAGTGTACAATCACACTTATCCGGTTTAATATTTTTTTCCATAAAGTAACATTTGTTCCAAGTCTTTCAATGTAGCTGAAGCTGAAATACTTTTTTTCTATACAATCAATGTACATATTTCAGCTCACACAAATTAGCAAACAGTATGGGAGTGATCACTGCAAAAGACGATTAGTAAATTAGAAACACAGTGTTACCAGATAACAGAAAAGGGTAAGTTCCATTGAGAATTTCAGGAAAGCCTTTTCTTTCACATACGGGTGAGGAAACAGGGCTTGTCTAGAGTCCAGACGAGTAGTTCTTTTTTCCCATAAAGAAATGAGTTGAGAATATGTGCAATGTGGCCTTTTATGCTCCTCAGATTAATTCTGATGATCACTTTTCAAACAGATACCATTACAGTAACAGTTGAGAAAATGCATGCAATATAGAAGTTTGCACTTTAGTACATCAAAAATATACAAATTTGCAGAAGATATAGTTTGTTTAGTCCTTGGTATGTTTTAGAATGGTTGTTTCTTTCTCTGTGCAAGGAAAGAGGTGGCATGCCTTGTGCTAGTAATTGTAACTAACTCTTCACCTCAGTTTTCCCACTGGCACTCAAGCAAGGAGGGGGATGGGGGGACTGCAAACCCTAACTCTGTCTTTACATCCCTTTAGTTTAACCCCCTCATTTATAAAAAGGTAACTAAATTGAGGCCCCTGTCATTTTCCAGAACAAAAGTCTCTCTCCCATTCAAACAAACTCATTTTCTGGTCTGATTCTCTATCCCCTGCACAATCCCCTTTCCATAGAAAGGAATAATTAAAACTAGCATATTAATATGAGAAATAACCCCCTCCCAGCCTTGTTTTTATGTAGCTCCCGCACATACTGCCACTCCAACAGCTTAGGATCAAGACCTTCATTTCAGCTGGGATGTTTACACCCAAGAACATCAACCTAATTGCAGTACTTATCCCTCTTAGCTGTTAAATACAGGCCCAGAAAAGTAAGTCAGGGTACATCTTACACAGGGATAGAAGACCAGTAGCTGGCACAGGTGAGCTCAAGGTGTTCCAATCGCAGGGCTAACAAATGTAGACATTTGGGTTCTGGCTAGACCCCAAGCAATTGGACCCTCCTCCTTACTCAGGGTCCAGCCCAAACAAACATCAAAACTGCAGTTTTTCAGCCTAGAGTCCCACACCTGCAAACCCAAGTCAGCTGATCCAGGCTACCCAGGTTTTCTTTATTCCTGTATAGACATACCTTAAGGACACTCTTCTGCATCCAGATATGATGTGGGGCCCCTACACTGATGGAGTGCCACAGCCATCATGGAACAAGGATCCAGTCTCAGAAACTCATTACAGAATCAGGACCTCAGTGAATAAACCCGCTGTCTAGCAATTACATCCAACTGTGCCACGGGTACTGCTAACCAGAACCGAAATTTGAAGCTGTATTACACCCCAGGAGATTAGAGCCATTACTAATGTATCATTATTAATACAGCATCAGGCAAGGCCAATGAAACCTTATTAAAAAAATCCAAAACAAAAGGACACCAATCAAAAAAGTCACTTTCACAGGAAGCAGCAGGGGTTTGACAACTACAATAGAATGAGGGGGTTCAGAAAATATTGTAAAAGAAGGTTGGGAATTAAATTTATTTTCATCCAATGCATCTGTTTATATTTTACCAAAAAAAATACACTCATGCCTGTAAAAATGTCATCCATGGCATCTGAAAGCAAGCATTACTTTTCTTTCACCTAAAAGAAGGGCTTTTTAAAAATCATAATACAAAGATCTTTGTGTAAGCAGTCCTCCACTTTGCACTAACAAAAAGGCTTACTGTACTTTAAATACAAAGACTTATTACACCTGAAGTTATGAGCCGCTGGATTTAACAAACATCATTTTATAATTGCTTTTCACATCTTTCTTGTTCTCTGGATCATCAGCTTCATTGTCTTTCCCAGCAGATTGCAGTTCTTCTGCAGATTCCTCTCGCTCTGACTCAGAGTCACTTTCAGAGTCCTCTGGACTTTCAGATTCGGGAGAGTCTCTGTTCTCATCACCTTGCCCGTCAGCTTCCTCCAGCTAAAATAAAATTCATATTAAAAAGGGAAGCTAAATCATTCCCCCAAGCAACCTATCATTTTGCCATTTAACATACAAGTTCAATGAGCTTTCACTACTTGCTCCTTTTGTGTTAATGGCTGAAGATGGGACATAGGATCAAATAACAGAGGTACTAAATAAAACCCATTTCAGTCTTTAACAGAGGTTAGTCTGTTAAATACCGGAATGGCTGATTGTCACCTTTTTCAATGACGTCAGAATTACAATGGTAAATGGTACTGAAGATTTAGGATCCTTTGACATTACTAATGCAGTTACTGGACCCTCTCCATTTTGCTTGCTAACGTGTTGGCTGTAATGCTTAATACTGGAAGGGTTATTTTAGCAGGAATTTGTTTGTGGCTATTTTGCGGTTGATCTCCATATTGCTACTTACGAAGGAACTAACACAGAAAACTTGGAAACATTATCAACTGCAACTGAGCTTGCCACGTTTTCATGGCTTCGATACTACTTTAGCTTTCCCAGGCTGCCAAAAAGTCATGATTGATGTAAGAGCATTGCAGCCAACTTTAATGTGTTACCAAAACCCCATTCATTTTAATGGGAGGGTCAGCAGGGACTCCTATGCAAGACTACAAAGCTTTGTAAACCTGTGCAGCACTTAGCACCATGGGAAAAATTCACAATGCACAGTGTGGTAAGGATGGGCCAATAGAGAGAGCTTCTATTTACGCGCCATTTTAAGGGAAGAAGCACATGTGTGTTCAGAATAGTAAGAGCTGCTCATGCAGCAGAGGTTCTTTAACTCAAGTCTAGCAGTCTGAGGACCACTCCCACTAAATCACCCCAGCCAGGGTTGTGTCTAACTGAGCCTGAAGTCTCCGAAAATGGAGATTCCACCACCTCCGTAGGTTAACCCATTCCAATGCTTCACCACCCTCCTAGTGAGACAGTTTTTCCTAATATCCAACCTCGACCTCCCCACCTGTAATTTGAAACCATTGCTCCTTGTTCTGTCCTCTGTTACCATCGAGAACAGCCTAGCTCCCTCCTCTTTGGAGCACCCCATATTTGTTTTGGTTAGTGTTCTCCTTGCAATCAACTGCTTAAAGTACTCTTCACTTCCTATCCTAAAATCCTTGGGTAGAGCTGCTGTGTGCTGTCAATCACCTCCCATCTTACCTCTCAGGAGCTTACTGTGCTCTATTTGGACATAGTGCAGAACATGAATGTCTGCAGGTGTTCAAGAATTCTCACTGGTACCTCTCTGTCCAAGCACAAGAACCTGCGGTTCCTGCAGATTTGTACCTGGTAAACTTCTAGGGGCACTTTGGTTTATATTAAGTTTGACATATTGTAAAAAACGGCCATGGGATGCTTAAATCATTCATTTTTTTTGCTCTTGGGAGCAAGCATGTCTGCATCCAAAAAAAAAAAAAAAAAAAAGTAAACTACTACCTCACTGAAACCAAGTCCACAATGTCGTCGATTTCTTCCAGACACAGTGCTGTCCATGCTTTGCTGGAACTGAGACTCTAGATCTTCATTCATTTTCTTGTCCTCTTCCCCTGTATGTCCAGTGTACTTGGTTATGGTTCAGTCAAATTAACAAAACCATCTGATTACAGAAAATTACCAGACTTTTAGCATTTAGCACTGTATCGAAAGAGTCTTCACAGAACTTACTGGGGTGACTATTTACTGGAAGACACCATCAGTTTGTAAAATTCTCTTTGCCTGAAGCAACTAATGATTCAACAGGCAAGTAAAATACTCTTATTCTAAGGGTTGGGTGATATATTAACACAGGTTCTGCCCTGTACAGTACTATAAATGGGGTTTACTACACTGCAATACTGATTGCAAAGCCAACCCCATGTAAACAGTTCATTTGTAACCGTACCCCATCCAGCCCATACTGCCGTTTTCCTAGCACGATGGAAATGGGATATTGCAGCAAGAGCGTCAAGACATTCATTTGTGCAGCAAGCAGTCTTTCCGTTACCAAACCTAGCCACTGCAACCCAACTGTTAAGATGAAGCTGCACAGAACGAATCACAGCAGTAAGTCCGGAAACTCACCGCCAGACTCAACTTGCTACATTTTAAACGAATTAGTGTCTTGGGCCACTTCTTCTTACACATTTGAATTCTCAGCAGCAGCAAACAGAAGCTATTTAGCTTTCTTTTCACCAGCCCTGGGAAGCCATTTGAAAATTAGCTCTTTCTTGGGTCTATTAAATAGATGCTTTCACGTGTGCTAGCCTGCTGGGTATTTCAATAAGTTATTACAAATTATTTCAATAAGGCATCACTTCTATCCAGGTATATACATTTTCATAATGTAGACTGAGACCCCGCTGGCCTACCTGACTGCACGGCAGCAGGGACGAGGGACTCCTAGATCTACTACTGTCTTCTTTTTTTTTTTTAAATGAGAGCTAATTATTTATCCTTGCTGTGCAAATTAGAGTTTGTACAGTACTTTGAAGGTAACTATATAAGTTGTTATTAGAGGAGGAGAAGACTGCCAATTGTGGGGTAACAAGCGGAGAGATGATGGGGAAGATTACTTTATCTAGGGGCAAAGGAAGTTAGTTTCTTCGGCCTTTTATTAAGGAATAGGGCTCTTAGCAAACTTTCATCACTATTTCCTGCTAATGATCAATAATAGCACTTAACTCTTTCAGATACAGCTCTCAAAGTGCTTACAAAGGAGGCATGGATTAGTGACTTGCCCAAGGTTACCCAATAGGTCAATGGCAGACCAGCAACAGAACCCAACTTAGTCACATATAAGTGCAGTGCTTTATTCATTAGTCCACACTGCCTAGGATTATCTAGGAAGCTGTTAATACCAATGAAAATTGGAGGGAAAAATGCAGAGTCCTGCAGTTCCTATTAGATACAGAGGAGAGATTTTAACCACACTCTGATTTCTAAACTTTGTCCAATTTCAAACTTGATTTCTTATGATAAAGTCAGAGATTCCTTGGTTTCACAGTTAATCAGCAGAATCAGACTAAGGAGAAAACAGACTTGCTGAGTCATTTACTGATTAGAAATAAATTAAAGTTTTGCATATTTTATGTGGCAATTCATGTCAACGTCTGCTCAGTTTACAAGTAAGAAAAATCTTGCTTTGATTACCAGGCTTACATACTCAACGGGGACTCTAAAAATCAAGCCCAGTTGTGATTTATGCACATCCTCCATCACTAGCTGGTGATGACACATGAAGCATAATACAGTACAGCCCACCAGGTCTGCAGCTCTAGTCACTGGGCTGAAAGCAGTAACATTGTTTTGCTTCTATATCAAGAAAAAGAAACAGGATACATGGGGCTGGATTTTGCAAAGCACTAACTTCAAGCACACACTAAAGAGCTTTGCTGAATTTGGGCTGCAGGAAGCAGATGCAGCACAAGTAACCCTTTTCCAGTCACTAGACTGACTAATAAAAGAGGATCTGAGTTTAGGGCAGCTCCCAGAATCTGACCCGTTTTCTTCTTCGGCTTGGGACCCAAAGTTGAAAACCCCCACTTCAACAGTAGTGAAGGTATAAGGCTTCTGCTCTGCCTCCCTAGATGAATGTTAGCTTACAGATACCTGATTTGTATTATCTATTAAACTGACCTGTTCTGAAATGAGAAGTTGATCTGTGGTCTCCGATAACAAGGCGGCCAGTGTGTTCTTTCTAAAAGAAAATGCAATTTGTGAACTCTTGACATCTCTACCTACATACTAGAATTCTTGGATAGATAAGTCCTACTGCTCACGATCAACAAGCACTTTTTTCCCAGGAAGGGGAGAGAGGAGACAGGAGTTATTCACCTGCCAATGACTGCTGAAGCTTAACCTTTCACTAATCTTACTGGAGGAACTCCAGGTACTCTCTCTATCCTCCCCACCCCCAAGACTATTCCTTTGCTTTTTACTTTCCAGTGCCACAACCACCTCTGGTGAAGTTGCAGCAGAGATCACTTTTGCCCAGAACTATAATGCACAACAAAGCTTCAAGTTACCATCCAGGTTTTCACAATTAAAGGAATAACTCAACTTTTGGTTCTCCTGGCAATGACTTGGCAGCTCAGTATCGTTCTCTACACATCTTTATTTTCTATTTAATTTTGTTGTTTTCCTTTTCATTCGCTTACTTAAAAGAAGGCTACCTGTTGTACTCAGTGGTAGCTCTATAGGGCTGTATATTCTTTTCCAACTAAACTCCCACACCAGATCTGTGATGATATAGCCAAGGGGTCTTAACTCATAGCCCTGAATGTGAGTGCTATCACCATCTACTGTTTCATTTGGAAACTCTGTGGGAGCACCACTTGCAGATAATGTAAATTCCTGAGTTAATCCAGCACCATGCTACTATCCACAAGAGTACTGAGTTTCTCTGCCGGTAACGGTAGTATGTTTCTCCCTAAGTTAGGAAAATGCAACATTAGAGGAAAATAATCTAGTTTAAAGGAAGGCAAATTTTATTTTTTGCCTCCAATTTAAAACACTAAAAGCCACCCCATCTAGTAATTGAAGCTTTTTTTAAAAAAAAAAGTCAGCACTAAGTTGTATTGTAGTACAGATGAAAACATTTGAGCTCCAATGCTGGCCTCATGTGATTATATATCACTGAGTACCTTCTGTATTAATCATGAGAAAAACAGAATACATTATGTATACGCATGTACATGGATTTAGAGTTTGTCCTCTATATATAATTAATTTCCAAAACACCTGATTGTGTTTGTTACTGAGTTACTCCAGTTTGGTTGCTGTTATATTTAACCTTTGCATCTCATTCATCTAAAGCAAATTTTCATTTGTCTGGAGCCAACATTTGGGGTGGGCGGAAGGTGAGAGAACATTAGGTTGTTGATTATTTCCATAAGGGTGGGCTAAAAAGTGTTCCTCACTATTTTGCAGGCTGATCTAAAGATATAAGAATCTGAAGAAAACTTAATAAGTTATAGTCAGTAGCATTCAGAAGTGAAGACAAAGTCTTCTTTCATAGCAAAGCAATGCTACCCAAGCTAATTGTGGAGTAAGAAGACATTCTGGTGTTACATTTTACAGACTTTATATAGTAAATGTTGTGTTGCCTTAAAAGAACTATTGCTTATAACAACTACAGCTATTAAACTCAGAGATCCTGCCAGAAAATGAAGTTATGTACAAAGGGATTCACAGATGAACTTAAATATTCTGTACAATTCTCCTGCACATCTTGTATTGTAAAGAAAACTTTGATCTCCAGCAGGCAGCATCTTAACAATATCACATCTTCACTTCTGAAGAAACAGAAGACACTATGCAACCACTTGCAATATGATCAATGAATTATTTTGTTTACAAAATCCTTCCCTATTAGAAACCTCTTTCTTTACACTGAATGTTTCAATTTAAATACATAACAAAATCTCACCTTTCCTGCTCCCATAAGTCTCAAGAACTTTTGCTTTCTTTCTTCATTACCCAAGTCTACTGCCTCCCAGCTGCTAGATCCCTGCTGAAAGACAGAAGATAAATTATTTTAAAAGAAACAAATCAGTTTCATAAAAAAGCTTGTTTAGATTAAAATATGATATTCAAAGATATATAATTTGCACATTCTTCAAACATACTTTGATGCAACATTTACTGCCATGCAGTGTCAAACAATTAAGGCCTTGATCCATGGAGGTGTGGGTAGAGGGACATACCACTGTACACATCATCATTACATGATCACTGCTTAACTCATTTAATGATGTCAACTTTAAGAGGTATTTTAAGGAGAGGGTTTTTGGGTTTTTTTTTTTAAATAAACTAAGCAGATAGGGATGCGACCTCAAAGGTGGTCAACGGGCAGCAGAAAAATACAACAAACCACTGAACACATTTTGAAAAATCAGCAATGCAAGGGTGGATTCTGATTTTTGAAGCCATTTGCAGAAAGCTCACGTAGCTAGCACTAATAAATCCGTGAAGAACGTGCATGGGAAGGGAGAAAACTCAGCTCCCGGAAATGGAGAATAAAATAATCAACAGTTTACTGACAAGCCACCTTTGAATTTGAGCAAGATGCCCGACATCAGCTAAAATCTTGGGAGCGATGAGAGATGGGGGTCCCTCAACACTTTGGGGAAGCACAGGCAGCGCTGAATGGGATCCAGCGCAGCAGCCTGCAGGCGGTGGCAGCATTTGCAGCCAGCCCCCATTACTGCCCCCGGGCCCCGCTCGGCCGAGGGAAGGGGCACAGGGCGGGGACCAGCCGCAGAGAGGGCCCGACTCGCGGCTCAGGCAGGTCTCCCCGCCAGGGCCCAGAGGAGGCCGGAGGCGCACAGCAGCCCAGCCCGCCCTCACCCCGGGGAAGGAAGGAACAGGCTCCCAGCGCCCCGCCCAGCCTAGCCCCGCGCACGCACATCGGGGGAGGCCGCTCGCTTCATGCCGCGGCGGGACTGGGACTCCCTGGCCGAACTCATCTTCCCTCAGGCCCCGGCGCGATCGGCGCCCAGGCCGCGGCCCTCACGTCCTCCTCCGCGGGTTGGCCTGGCAGCAACGCAACCAACCCAGCCTCTGCTGCTGCAACCCAAGCCCTAGCAGGTCAATGTCCCGGCAGGCGCCGCGCCTGCTGGGAGTTGTAGTTCTTCCCTGGTCAGGCTCTGTTGAAGGGCGAGCAGGAGGAGGAGGAGAAGGACTACATTTCCCAGAATCCAGTGCGAGGGCTGACTATCTGCTTGTGGTTGGCTAAGGCGCGGTACGTAGCCGCCCTCTTGCCTGGAACGGGCGAGTGGCGGAGGGAGGTGGGCCTTGTTGCGTGACACGCCTTGACAGGCGGGTTCGAGTCCCCATTCAGCCCAGGGCGCTCGTTCCTTATGTTGTAAAGTGCTGCGCTCTGCTAAAGACCCCGGGGCGCTTCCTCGTGGCTCCCTAGAACAGGAGGGAGGAGAGGCTTCCTCTGACCGCTTGAATGCAGACCTAAGAATCGGGGAAAAACATCTCCAGGGAGCCCAGCATCTGGGGCCAAAAGCAGTTCACCTTTTTACAGAGCTGGCCAGCTCTCCTAGCAGCAGACGGCAGGGAGCATATCTGGCTCCTGACAGCTGTGGGTGCTTCAGCTCCCCCTCCCCAGCCCAGCCTCAAGAAATGGGGTGTGTGAAATAATGAACAGTGCTTGGCAATTTTCTAGCACTTTCCATCAGTAGGGGAAAGCTCCTGGGGCAGGAGCAGAAGCAGTAAAGTGGGAGAACATGAAAGGAGTTTCTCCTGAATATGCTGCTGGGGGGCCACCGGGCCTGCTGTGTGCTGGTGACAAGCTGCATGGTAATACTCCCATGTGCATGTTAATGGGAATTTCGTTTATGGGGCTGGGCGTGTTAATGAAAATTTTACCTGAGGCTTCAGTAGCCCATTGTAGCGAGAACCTAGTTGGGATTCCTTGGTGCAGCTGTAATATAAATGATAACAACCCTCTTATCCACCCAAGAAAAGACATTAGAAAAACAAACACAATAAATAAACAGGGAGTCCTGTGGCACTTTTAAAGACTAACATTTATTTATCCCATGAGCTTTTGCAGAAGAAAGTCCCACTTAGACGCTTTGAAAGCTTTGAAAGACGTTTCGAAGTGTCTGATGAAGTAGGATTTTTTCCCATGAAAGCTCATGTGATAAATAAATTTGTTAGTCTTTAAAAGTGCCACAGGATTTCTTGTTTGTTTGGCTGACCTAGACTAACACGGTTACCCCGTTAGAAACTAATAAACAAGCTAGTATTTGCAATTACCACAGGAGGCTGCAATACTACATTTCTGCCATCTTGTGGGGCTGTGAAAGCCTATAAATCCACAGTGTATGCAGGCATGCTCACTTCCATAATGCCAAAAAGGCCCCTTTTATCAGGACCTAAACAAGGTGGTTTTCTCATGGGACTCTGATTCAGCGGACCCAGACCTGGAGAGCAACTTTAACCTAAAGTAAGCGAGTCACTTGTGTATGTGCCCTACAGTTGTTTTTCCTTTATTTATATTTCACTTGGGGCTCTAGAGTTTTGCTAAGTAGCATACACAGAGTGTGCTAGTCATGCTGGTTCGGGCGGGGCCAATGTGTTTGTTCTGGGTTTGTACAGCGCCTTGCACAATGAGAGCCTGGTTCAGTACTAGGATTTATGTGCACTACAGTAATACAAATAGTAAATAATAATGCTTTTGGACCTTCCTCAAGTTACCTCAGCTTGTTAAAATCTTATACACCAATCATGTTGCAGGGACCAAGAAGAATTTTCCCACTGATTACCCCTTTCAGATGCCACTGTAGTGGCAGATAAAACAGACAGGCAAGTCTTTATTCTGCCTTTTTTCTGCTCCTTGTCCCTCCTCCTGGCTTCCAGTCCATGTTCCTCGCTCGCCCCACATATCCTTCCTTCTCCAGGCTCATCCATGTACATGCAGTAGTAACCTATGCCTGGGCCCTATTCCCCTACTACAGCAATGCCTCAAGATTCATTCCATTAACTCTCACAGACTCCCCCACACCCAGCAACCCCATCTCTCCCCTACCTCCTGGTTCCATCAATTATTGCTCTCCCTGCACTGCAGCTGAATTCCCAAAGCCCTCTAATGACCACTCCTAAAGAGTATGGGGAATAAGATCCTGACTTCCCTCACACCTACTGCTTCTGCTCAGGAACCTTAGGAGGCAAATTAGTGACTTGTCACCAATGAGAAATGTCACTCATGAAAGTGAAAATATTTTTCGTTAACCCTTTAGTAGTTCTTCCCTTTCGGTTTCTCTTTTTTCTGGAAGCAGATTACTTTCTCACATTCAGGTTGTTATATATGTGTGTAGGATTTCATGGACTTTCTCAGGTAGGAGAGAGTGATCAGATGTCTTTGTTTTCTGGGATTATCTTAATATAGAGGTTCAGCCTTGATAAATTTTTTTGAAACTGGAAGTTTGTCTCACATTCAGTAGAGCTAGACAGGTAGATGCACAGCCATCTCTATGGCTCCTCCCCTCTTACCTTAATGCCAAAAGCAATCCACCTCCACTTTGCTTTTTCCACACCACTAGAAAGTTGCCCTAGTTTAACTAAAGGAATGATTTTAAACTGATCATGTTCAATTAAACTAGTGCAAATGACACTGTTGACATGTTTATTTCCATTTAACCAGTTTTATTTTGGGTTAGCTTGATTACTTAAAGAATCTGTTTTTACTAAACTAAAATAAACCACTCATAAATGGAAAGCTCACACAGAGGTTGGCATTGGTTTAACTAAATTTATGTAAAAACAGATTGAAGGTAAACAAAGGAAATTTCCTCGTGGAGCCAAAGAATCAAGTATACCTAAGTGACTGAGGAGCTTAATTGTGCAAAGTGATTTAGACTTTTAGAAAGCTATTTGACAGTCACTTTGGAAAATGAGATTTAGTTTCTTAGTCACCTGTGTAAAATTTTCAAAATTGCCCAAACCTGTACTTCAGATTCTCCTTCCATTTCACTCCTGGAATGTGAAGCAAAAATCAAAGAAGAACAAAAGTGTCTGATTAAGAAGAACATTTTGGAGCATAGGCAGAGCAGAAGGTTCAGTAGATCTAGTATATATCAGTAGATCTTGGAATATTTTGTAGTACATAGACTGGAACAGCATCCTGGTTAGGTAGGTAGACTTGGCTAGAGATACAAGATCAGAATTAAAGTAAAGAGTTTTTAGAAACTCAACTGAGAATTTCATGGCTTTAAATTTTTTGCTTTATTTATAATACAGTGTTTAGGATGGTGTTGGTTTGAATTATTTGCAATCTTAACCCTATTTTAATGGTAATTTTAAAATTTTGTGTGGGAATATAAAATAAATAATATAAAATAATCTCTTGTAGGTAGCCCACTAACTCTAGTGATATGTTAATCTAATTAAAATTTCTACATTTTTAATTGCAGTGGAATAATGATACAGTAATAATAAAAATACATTTGCTTCAACTTTCAAAAGTATGTAGCGTTATAGCTACACCGTGATTCCTGTAAATGTTAATGGGAGTTCCAGTGCCTTGAAAATATAGTGGAATTGTATCTTTTTCACTTTGTGTATGGAATATTTAAAACAGTCACTGTATGTGTGGGTTAGCACAGAGGTTCTCAGCCTTCTGCAGGTCACGACACACTTGGCGGCATATCACAGGACACACCAGCCCACCCTCCTCAGGTCGAATCCAGCCATCTCACCAGCTCTATGTGACACACTTGCTGCTGTGTGATGACACAGTAATGTGTCCTGACACAGTGGTTGAGAACTACTGAGTTAGCTTATGGACTTTTTTCCTTAGTAAAAAAAAGACTTCTTACCAAAAAGCTCATATTGTTGTCACACGTGATTCCAAAAGAAACATAGAGATGTGAAAGTTTATCTCCACACCAATAACATCATTGAGGAATGGAACTGCAAAATGTTGCCATTTATTGTTTGTTTTTAAAAGAAATTTATAATGAAATGAGAAATGGTACACCCTAAAACTAACCTAAAGCTCATCCGAGCTTTCTTTTAGATTGTGGCTTGCTGTGATATGCAGTGCAGTTTTTTGTAAAATTGTAATATACTGAGACTTACATGACTTATTGTGGTGTTAGATGTATAGGTACAATGACTTCTGATAATATTTTAATAATGGGGTCTCACCAATGACCTGCTATAAACCCAGTGTAAGGTGTGTACTTACAGGAAGGCAGAGGAAGGGGATTTCTAATTTAAAGAGCCACAAATCTCCAAGACTGGATGATATTCATCCATGGGTTCTGGAGAAACATAAGAATTAAGTGGTTGAGACGCTAACAAGAACATGGATTCTTCCATTAAAATCAGGAGTGAAGGATAGCAAATGTTGTACCTCTCTTCATAGACATATTTTAGGTAATCCTGGTATAGACTTTTATGAGTGAGTCTTATTTCAGCAGCAGGAAATCTGATACATTATAAGTAAAAATGGAATTATGAAACTCCTGCTAAGTGAACAAGATAGGGACAAAAGACTGTGGCTGTGGAAAGGAAAATTATGCTTCTCTAATCTTAAAAGTGTTTGAGTGGGTAAACAAAATAGGAGATGAAGATTTGGATTATATTTATTTGGACTTTTTTAAAGCCTTTCACAAGGTATCTCACAAAGGCTATGTTTACACTAGAAAAGTTAAGTCGACTTTGTTAAGTCAACTTAATAAGGTCAACTTTAAGTCGACTTAAAGTTGACCATATTAAGTCGACTTAACTTTTTCTAGTGTAGACATAGCTTAAGTCGACTTAACGCTTTAAGTTGACTTAATAAGGTCAATTGAGGCACTAGTCCCCGTCCACACTGACTATAAGTTGATTTAAGGAGTCGACTTAAGGCTCAAATTGACCTAAAACTAGGTGTTAAGTTGACTTAAACTTTACTTATGTCGACTTAAGGAAGTGCTTAAGCCGACTTAATAAAAGCCCAGGGTGGACGTGGCTTTGTTTAGGTCGACTTAAGCCTCCTTAAGTCGACCTAACTTGCCAGTGTAGATGCCAATGGGCTTTAATGGAAACTGAGTAGTCAAGGGGTGATGGGTAGAAGTTCTATCATGGGGAAGACACTGTCTTGATAGGGACAGAAAACAGATTAAAAATAAATGGTCAGCTTTTATTATAGCCAAAAGTTAATAGTGGGGGTGCTTGGGAGGTTACATATTCGAAGTGGTGTTTAATATATTTATCAATGACCTTGAAGAATAGATGAAGAGTGAACAGCAAAATTATTTGGTGACTTTGTCTCTCTTTTTGTGAGCTCTGTTCTCAGCGTGGGGAGTGTGCCTTCATTTTTATTTGGAAAGTGCCCAGTGCATTGTGAGAACTGCTAGAAATAAATTACACATAATAATCTCAGTGAGGATTTCCTGTCTCTGCTGAGTTTCAAGTTTCAGACTTCAGCAATATTTGTTATAGCTGTGGCCTCTGCCTTGAAAGGAGCATAGCTACAACTTCATCTTAACTGAATTTAAAAATGTCTAAATAGATTTTCCTCAGACTTTGGGCTGATAAAAGCTTCTACAAGTTCTGTTCTAAAGGTAAATGTTTTGGAATGTTGTCAGTATGTGAAAGCAGAGGACTATAATGGAAACTCCTCTGCAAAGTCTCCCTAGCTTTGACGAAGTTAGTGTAGTATCTTCAGCTTTTTGGTAGAAGTGGCTTGATCTTTCTAGAGGAAAGGGAGTGGAAATCAGGAGCTCCTGAATTATAGCCCTGGCTGTACAACTGACTCACTGTGTGGCCTTGGGTGAGTTATTTCAGCTTTCTGCTTTACCTGTAAAACTGGGATGCTATATCTATTTGTCTCAGGGCAGTGTTGAGGATTTATTGCTCAGCGCTGTGCATGTTGGAAGCACTATAGAAATACGAAGAGGTATTAACTGTAGTGTAACTGGACTGGAGCTATTGGTAATATGCTAACAAATTAGCCTATAAAAGTCAGAGCATTTAGGAGCAACCTATGTGGTTTAGGATTTTTAATTGTAACTAATAAAACTGTGATCTTCAAAGTAGCTGCCCATCTGGCAAAATGGAGTGCTAGCAGAACCATTCTACAAGAAAGCTTAGCAGTACATCTAGTCAACATTTTTAATCTGATGCATATTTTTCAATGTGAAAAACACACACACACAAAAAGGGAATTTTGGCAGAGGCTAAATTAGCAGAGACTAATTTTAGGGGTCCCCCCCCCTGTTTTTTCAATACCAATGGGGGGGGAGGGAGGAATGTTTCTTGACCAATTTGGAAAAAACAAAATTATTGAATATTCGGATTAATTTTTAGCTGAAAATACTCTTTTCTGACCCGCTCTAGTTAGCAGTGATCACATCAGGCAACATATAGATATTACCACAATGGACAGTGAAAAATATACAAATGTTGGGATGATCATTTTTAGTTGGAATCTAACTTGCATGGAGTATCTGTTCAGTGTGCCAGGCTATATATATTAATATCATGAGGCTAACCAAAAATTCAAGTCTAAACACTTACTGAATTTTGTTTTGATAAGAGAAAGGCATGGGAGGAGGTAAGAACAGTCAAAAAGACAGCTATAAAAGGAAAGAGCTGAGCAAGGAGCATCAGTTGAAGAAGGCAGTCATAGCTGTTAACATTTAAAAAGCCCTTTCAAGGACTAAAGAAATAGAAGGTAGAAATGCCCTCCTCTTGAAATGGCTTTTATACTTCTGAACCTGTTATAAAAGCTTTTCTTAGAACACTTCCCCTCTAAAAACAAAATAGTTTTTATAGTAAACAAGACAGAGAGCACATCAATATAAAGAGTGCTGCCTTCACTTACCTTTATTTCTGGACTAGCAGAACAGCTTTTTATTTACAGTGCAAAGGAAAGAGGAATTGTTGCCATAGTTCAAAGCATGAAGGAAGCAATGACCTGAGAAGTAGTTATATCCTTGAACCTAGTAGGCTGCTGATTTGCTAAGTATAGGACCACGTTAGGCTTTGTTTTTTGTTACTAAAAAAAATTGTTTTTCACATCATAGTGATAGTTAAGGACAACTATCTCAGTGTAAAATTCCAGTGGCGACAAGGCATGGATAGCTAGTTGAGGTCAACCCCATGTCTCTTATTTAAGGTTTACCTAAACTAGCTCCATGGAGGTAAACCTGCAAAGCTTTGTCTTCACTGAGATTTTACATTAAGCTGAACTGAGTGTGACACTTAATTTATCACTGTGCTTAAGCTAGGAATATTTTGCCTCGGTTATAATATTGTACTTTTAGTAAAAACGTTTGTGCAGTGAAAATATGGCCTTCTCCTTCCACTTCTCTTGCTTCTATTCCTTCTGTACTTTTGTGCAGTCAGGAGCACCAATAAAGGGAAGACTCACAGGAAACATCTGCAAAATTCAGTTATTTTAGTGTGTATCTAAGCGATGCCATGGAAGCATCAATATTATCAAGAAGTAGAGAAGAAGCTTTAGTAGTCTTTCTGTTTCATCAGCTTGTCGTCAAACTGAGGAAAATCCATAGAGTGATAGAGAATTGCTGAATAATTTGTAAGTGGACTGGACAAAGCACTCCTGACTGTAGTGTCAGAATTAATCCTTGCACTAGGAGGGGGATGGACAAGATGACCTAATAAGTTTTCTCTCCCCTCCTGATTTTCTGATTTCTGTAGTACTGTGAAATTGAAGTAAATGGAAGTGGCAAGTGCCTGTTTGAGGCTAAAATTTGCCTATTAGAATTTTTATTCCTGTCCAAAACCACTTTTTCTGATAGCTTTGAGCCTGCATTATGATAGTCTTTACATGATTCCATACTAATTTTTCTGTATGAACCCTACCTCATTCAGTGTGGATGATGGATGCACCAGGAGACAGAATTAAGGCTTCACAGGCAATCAGAAATCCAGTTTCCTCTAATTTTCAAATGCTTGACTTTGCAACCTAAATACTATTCTTTTGACTTAGTTTTGTTGTATGTAGTTATGGAGACCGAGGAAAATACATGTAGTAGTTGTTATAAATATTATATGCCTCTGAGGTTATCTGTTTGATGTTAACCTGCCTGAATGCCAGGAGTTAAATCAAAGGAGGCTATAAAGGAGAAAAACCACAGGAAACAAAACAATGGCAAAGATAAGGCTTTTGGAGAAACAGTGAGTGTTACTATCAAATTGAGGAACACTCCTGTCTCTCTCCAGTCAGTCTAAAATGGTTTATTTTTCATTCAGATAACTTTGTTCCAATCATGTCTACATGTTTGGGAAATATTTGCAAAATTTAAGTTCCAAGTTAGAATTTTAGTTCACATTTAATTTTAACGAAAGCTTTTTTAAAGAACACATTCTTTGAGAAGCTGAAGAAGTTTTTATTTTTTAATTCGTTTTTAGGGAGAAAATCAGAGAAACTTTTATATAATCTCTTAATTTATTATATTTTTTCTTTTGTGGAATGAAACATCTCTCATGGTTCAGAACTCATATCCAAAACTTAACTTGGATTAAAAAAACTGGTAGATCCATTTTTAAGACCAGGAACAGAGAAAACTACCACAAGCTTAGAATATGGATGAAGGAATTCTGAGAGACAAGAGAAACTTCTAAAACCAACTGATTGTTAGACCTGGAGAACCATAAAACATCATGAAGGCTTGAAGAACAAGAGGAGGAGCTCTAGCATCCACAGCTGAAGGAGCCAGAACAGTTAAATGTCTTAGTATGTTGCCATAATTATCAAATGTGTTCCTCTTTCCCCATGGCTTTTTGCTGGTAATTGCTGGTATGATAGAAGACAGCTATGCAAGACCTCTCAGGTTTTTAATGTGTCTTATTGTGGTTTACTTTTATATATAAATTAGACCAATCCCATTTTGAAGCAAACACTAATCTTATTCTAAGGTGATTTTGTTTACTGGTCAAGTGAATATTTCAGTTTCTTTTTTTAAGAAAATCTTTTTGACCATGTATTATTCTGGCCTCAGATATATGGGCAGTTCTCATATTGACTTTTTGTATGTGTGACACTGATCTGTCTGTCTGTCAATCAGAGGGAAAATTTCGATGCTTGACTTCGTGATTATATTTCCTGTAACTGAGACTTTTTCATTGTGAAACATTGCCTTTATCTTTTCACAGTAGTCTTCATCTATGAAGTGGAGCTACCTTACACATAGTCTCTTTCCACAGTATCACCAAGTTTTTCAGCCACTAAAAGAACATTCCCACTGATTTTCAATCTGTGCATATGGTAACATTCATTATGTTGTTTACACCTAGGAAGTCTACTTGGGGAACAGAACATGAGACTGATTCATTGTAGCCATAAAGTATATATTTCTGTATTTTTTTAAAAGATGTCTCTTCCTGGTAATATTGGTTTGACCACTTCATTGCTGTAATATCTTCCCTGTAAAGTTAGAGAATTAAGTTCACTCATTTTCTCTTGTTGATGTATTAGGTCAGATATCAGTTAGTAACTGTGTAGAAACTGCAGGCTATGGAGATTTGAGTGAGTAATAAATATTCTAAAAACTGCAGATTTGTTACCTTCTCTTGTTAAGATCTGTTTCTTTGCACTAGAACCTTTAAAAATCATGTAGTGGCATTTGCAGACTATTCAAAAACAGTATTAAATGAACCGTGCACATTCTTGATGACAATGCCTAGAACCAATCCTATATTAGTTTATACCAACTTTGACATTTTGGCTGGCAGTGTCTTTTCAACAGTCATCATGCAGATCTCAGCTTAAGCAGCTGCAGGCATAATGCTTGCCATACATATTGTCTTAGCTTTGAAAATAGGTATTTCTAAACACAGTATTATGGTATTTTCAATTTGCTGAGTCAAGATGTGTTAAATACACAGTTTGACATGGTATTGGATGTGGAAGAGCAGCATTATTAAAAAACATAAAAAGTGGAGAGGAAATCGCAATCCAGACCAGCTTGCCTATCTGTTTTTGTTGTTTATGCTTCATGTTTACTCCTCATCTTTTTTACCATAGCCATTGATTCCCTCCTTCTTCATAAACAAATTTAGATGTCTCCTGAACTCCTTAATGCCCTTTATTTTAATTGAATTTTCTACTATTTTATTCCATATGTTAATTGTATGAAATAATTTGGCCTAAGTTCACTATTTATTACTTGCTTCCTAATTTTTAGGAATGACCCCTAGTTCTTTTTCGCCCCCTCATATACTGATAATGAGAGGAGGAATTCCAAAGCTGTCCTCTTTGATGGGCCTGTCTGTAACAGTGTTGTGATAGCCTCACTAAAATGTATTTTAAAGTTAGAATAGTGGTAGATATTATATTGATTTTTCTCCTTACCTGTGTGAATGTTTTCCTCATTAAAATGTTCTAGATGACTAGCTGTTTATAGCCAGAACAAAAAGATTTTGTTCTGCTTGGTGCCTCTTTTTAGTTAAAATAATGTTTTGTTTGTAAAGCACTTTGAGATCCTAATTGAGAAGACATAACTTAAGTGCAACTTTTTAATATGTATATGAATTTATTAGTAAGTAGTCCTTACTGAAAACTGATGCTTTTACTTTGAACAAACAACAGCTTTAAGGCCTGCCATCATCCATATATAGCATAGTGAATGTGTGCAATGTATTGTTGCGTTAATTTAAATGGGAAGCTTAATATGATGCTTCTAAATGTTTCCAGGTGTGGATATATCAAAGCTGGTACTTACAGGCATTTGATTTTACTATTATTCTAGTATGCACAAATGGCTGTGTTTGAGTTTATAATGTGGGAAGAGCAGTGGGTGATCTTTCTAAATGTTAAACCGAGAACAAATTCAGAGGGCATTGCATAATTTGAATCTTTTACTTGGGCAGTATATTCATCTAATTGCTGATACATCAAGTGCATTCTGGAATGAATAAATTACAGGACTCACAGTAAATTACGGATGAAGAGAAAGTGAATTGTTTCTTCGAAGCAGATGGTTTTACTGGAGTAAGCATGTCTGATTTTCCAGTTTTAAAAGCTGAACGGTTTTGGTCTTGGTTAGCACTTGGCAATGAACCACGTGAACATAGTTGTGGTCATTCAGGTTTTTGTGATGGCAATAGCTGCTAGATTACTATCCTGTGGCCAAATTACTGTGGACTCTGGCCTTGTCAAATCTCAAACTAAGTGGAGTTGGGTCTGGTCAGTACTTGAATGCGAAGACTCAAAGGTAAAAGAGTTCATTAAAATGTTTACTTTCACACTTGCATGTTAAATCTCCATTTCTCCTAGACTGCACTTCTCCTTTTATCTTTCCATTTATTATTTTTTCTTATTTTTCTCACTATATTTTCTCTTTAAAAAAATTAAAGTGGGGGTTTTAATTAACTATAATTTGACAATTACAAGTGAAGATTATAGAAAAAATGCAAAATATTGTATTTTGTAACTAGTATATGGTATTATTGCATGTTGTGATCAAATGAAAAAGTTTTATTCCCATATACAGTGTTCAAGATGTGTGATCATTAACTACATTTTCCAATTTATGTACTGAAATACTCCAACTGAATACCTGTTTAAGGCAATAAATGTATGTAATTTGTAAAATTGTTCAGTATAAATGTTTGATCATTTGAAAAATATTTAAAGAAGAACAGTCTGGTGGCTCAGTTGTATATTTTGACAGTAGGATAAAAACATCTCCTTTGTCTTGCTAGCCAAAGCCATGAGAGATTACAGAACTCTTTTACCTGAGTTATCTTTTTACGGACATTGGAACTTCTCATAGGCTGGTTTGGGACGATGAATCCATAACATCTCCATTTACCATCCCTTGCAGCTTTCTGAAAAGATACTTGAATATGACTGGAAAGATAATCTGATGGGAGGATGTAATGTTATGAAAAGTTGGCATTTTGTGATTAGAGCTCTGCTGCAGGACACTCTCAAGCGAACAGCTATAATACAGGAGAGAAGCACTTGTTGATGATGCCTACAATTGTCAGTTCATGACACTCCTTCATAATGAAGCAAGCAAATCTAATTTGGCATGGGTTATAACCAATGATCTTCTTCAAGAAGAAATGTCATTTGCTGCATTTTCTGGGTATTCATCTAAATTCATGTTTGTTTGGCACCTATACTCCAAAACTGGCATCTCACCTTGTGAGACAGTGTATAGCTGCCCTTCCAGGTGGGCAGAAAACTAGTAGTATATGCACCAGAGGGTCAGATTTCTCTCTGGTATTGTTGAAATACCAGTACAGGCAGAGCTTCTATATCTGAGGCACATGTGTTTCTTGGCAACAACCAAAGTTTCTTCTAAATATCTTGGCACAGTATGCAAGGAAGTTTGGTGAATTTCATGGTTTCCATGAAGTTTCCACACCATGATAAGCCTATGTATAATTTCTGCTGACCATGGCCCTATGAATTAACAGAAAAGGGAATATATTTTGCAAATTTTTCTTCCTTAATAATAGATTAAGAACTGTTAAAATGCAATCATAGCTTTCTTGGACTATGACTCTTTTTATTAGTTAATGATAGGTTTATCCTGGTCTGAGAGCAATTGCAAGTGGTTTGGCAATCCACCAACATTGCAAATGTCACAGTTTAAAACTTCATTCCATTTGTTTCTCGTATTTAAATTTTTTTTATTTAAAATAAATTCTGGATTCCACTTTCACTTTAGTACTTCATCAAGAAATTAGGTTTCTGTGCATTCCCACACATGAATTAGTGCACTAATATTAACTCAAGGGCATTCCTTTCTTTTCCTGAAGGTAATTCTGCATGGTTTATTTCAGTTTATTTACTTTTTTCCTCAAGAATTACTGTAAAAGTTTTTTATTTCATCCATTACAGCACAGTATTTTTCACATTTGAATAACTGCATCAACATGAATCCTTTATAAGGACCTTAAAAACAAACTTTGCCAAGTCCCAGAATACAGAAGCTAATTCACATCCCAATACTCAGCTGCCTCATGAATAAAGGAGAGTCTGTGTCTGACACTTTGAAGCTGTAGCTGTTAAACCATACAGAATATTTACCTCAATAAATCATTATAAGAAACTAAGGTACAATTATACCCACAGAGAAATAGAATTCAAAACACTGATTTATGTGGTTCAGTGCCTGTTCCCTTTTCCATCATGTTTTGAATTTTATGCGTGTTTGTCATCTTTGGCTGCTTCCATGTCTCTTTAAACTAATGGGTCCTGCTTTTTTAACATTCCTCATTAGGTTTGTTATTTTACTTTGATATGTAGATATGATTTGCACAGTGTACTAAGTTTTACATTTAAAATTATCCTCTTATTTTTTATGGTATAGACCAAAAATAGAAAATGAGAATAATTTTGTTTATTAGCCTAAAGATCCTACTCTGCTTAATCTGTGACCATGTAGGCTGAAATCATATTATTTAAGGATTTTATTTGGCTTCTAGTTGCAGGATCTGGGAAAAGAGTACTTTAAAGAAGGACTAGGACCACATCACTGTCCCTCTGAGAGAGTGCCCACTATTTTAGGCTATGTCTACACTGGCAAGTTAGTTTGAATTAAGGAGGCTTAATTCGAACTAACTAAAGCCATGGCTACACTAGGCTTTAATTAGTTCGAATTAAGGGCTTCCTTAATTCCAACTAATAACTTCGAATAGGCTATTCGAAGTAAGGGTTAATTTGAACTAGTTAGTTCGAATTAACCAATGTGGCCATGTTAGTTCGAACTAATTGCTTAGTTCGAACTAACCGGCCCATTGAATTAAATGGAAATCGCTAATTCGAACTAAGCAAGTGCCATGAATGGCACTTGCTTAGTTCAAACTAATTTTTTCTAGTTAAAATTAAGTTAATTCGAACTAAATAAAATTAGTTTGAATTAGTTAGTTCAAATTAACTAATTCAAACTAACTTTAGTAAGTGTAGACATAGCCTTAGAGTGTTAACTTAAAGAGACAGGCACAATATTAAAATGTCATTTGACTGGGGTTAGAATTCCCTCCTTCCTCTTCCCCCCGAATGGAGAAAATAAAGCTAACAGACAAAGACAGAAATAAAACAGAATGGAAACCTATGGCCATGTGGAGGAAAGACACTGAAACCAACAAATATTCCATGTGAAATGATAGAAGGAAAGTAAATGCATATGGCAAGAGGAGTCTGAGATCAGCTGTGGAATCTCTCAGGCCATCCCTGCTTTGAAAAGGATGAATGGTTATGTAGTGATGTTCTGAAGGGCAAGAGGATGGAGAATGATTTAATAACTACTAAATGTTCCTTAATAAAACTTTTAAAAGAATAAAAGTTTTATATAGAAATATATTTAGAGTCTCTTTTCTTGACTCACTGAATGTTTATTTATTTATTTGTTGACTTGTATTGTGGTAGCACTTAAAAGCCTCAAATAGTTTTGATGACCCTTTGTATTAGGTGCTGTACAAACACATGGTAAGTGTAGCAAAAAACTGCCTTTTGCTTGCTTATAATGTTTAGCCCTAACATTCAGGTGGATCAACAAACGGAAGATGTAACATAGGAAGGACAGGCAGAGAAGAACAGGTGGAGGAATAGTGCTATATATAAAAGAGCTGTATGACTGCTCAAAGCTCCACTATGAAAGTGGAGACAAGCCTGTTGAAAGTCTCTGGGTTTAGTTTAGAGGAGAGTGCAACAAGGATGACGTTATGGTGGGTGTCTGCTATAGATCGCCAGACCAGAAGGAGGAGGTGGATGAGGCGTTCTGTGGACAACTAGCAGAAGTTTCCAGATCACAGGCCCTGGTTCTCATGGGGGACTTCAATTACCCTGACATCTGCTGGGAGAGCAATACAGCAGTGCACAGGCAATCCAGGAAGTTTTTGGAGAGTGTTGAGGACAACTTCCTGGTACAAATGCTAGAGGAACCAAGTAGGGGCCTTGCACCTCTTGCTCACAAATAGAGAAGAATTGATTGGGGAAGTAGAATTGAATGGCAACCTGGGCAGCAGTGACCATGAGATGGTAGAGTTCAGGATCCTGAACAAAGGAAGAAAGGAAAGAAGCAAAACAGAGACCCTGGACTGCAGAAAAGCAGATTTTTGACTCCCTCAGGGAACTGATGGGCAGGATCGCTTGGGAGGTTAATCTGAAGGGGAAAGGTGTCCAAGAGAGCTGGCTGTGTTTTAAAGAAACCCTGCTAAGGGCACAGGAAGATACTATTCCGATGTGGAGAAAGAACAGGAAATATGGAAGGCACCCAGTGTAGCTTAGCAGAGAACTCTGCGGTGAGCTGAAACACAAAAGGGAAGCTTACAAAAAGTGGAAGCTTGGACAGATGACTAGGGAGGTGCATAAAGTTATTGCTCGGGCCTGCAGGGATAAAATCAGAAAGGCTAAAGGGCAATTGGAGTTGCAGCTAGCAGGGGATGTGAAAGATAACAGGAAAAGGTTCTACAAGTGTGTCAGTGACAAGAAGAGGACCAGGGATGGTGTAGGTCCTTGACTGAATGGGGCAGGTATCCTCGTGGTGGATGATGCGGAAAAGGCTGACGTCCTCATTGCTTTTTTTTACTTCACTCTTCACAGGGAGGGTCAGCTCCCAGGCTACTGCACTGGGTAACACAGAATGGAGAAAAGGAGAGTGGCCCTCGGTGATGGAAGGTCAGGTTAGGGACTGCTTAGAGAAGTTGGATGTGCACAAGTCTATGGGGCCGAATGAACTGCATCCGAAGATGCTGAGGGAGTTGGCTGATGTGATTGAAGGGCTGCTGGCCATTATCTTTGAAAACTCATGGCAAATGGGGGAGGTTCTGGATGATTGGAAAAAGGCAAATATAGTACCTATTTTCAAGAAAGGGAAAAAGAAGGATCCGGGGAACTACAGACCAATCAGCCTCACCTCAATCCCTGGAAAAATCATGGAGCAGGTCCTCCAAGAATTCATTCTGAAACACTTGGAGGAAGATAGAGTGACAGGAACAGACAGCATGGATTAACCAAGTGCAAATCATGCGTGACCAACCTGATTGCCTTCTATGATAATATGACTGGATTTGTGGATGAGGGAATAGCTGTCGATGTGATATACCTTGACTTTAGCAAAGCTTTTGATATGGTTTCCCACAGCATTCTTGTCGCAAGTTAAGGAAGTATTTGTTGGATGAATGGACCATAAGGTGGATAGAAAACTGGCTAGATCATCGGACTCAGTGAGTAGGAATCAATGGCTCAATGTCTAGTTGGCAGCCAGTAATGAGTGGAGTGCCCTAAGGGTCAGTCCTGGTGCCGATTCTGTTCAACATCTTCATTAATTATCTGGATGATGGGATAGATTGCATGCTCAGTAAATTCGCAGATGACACCAAGCTGGGAGGAATGGTAGACATGCTGGAGAGCAGGGATAGGATTCAGGGAGACCTAGACAAATTGAAGCATTGGGACAAAAGAAATCTTATGAGGTTTAACAAGGACAAGTGCAATGTCCTGCACTTAGGACGGAAAAATCCGATGTACTGCTAGAGGCTGGGGACTGATCAGCTAAATAGCAGCACTATAGAAAAGGACCTGGGGGGTATGGGGGATGGGAGTCTGGGTATGAGTCAACAGTGTGCTCTTGTTGCCAAAAACGCCAATGGCATATTGGGCTGCATCAGTAAGAGTGTTGCCAGCAGGTTGAGGGATGTGATTATGTCCCTTTATTCAGCACTGGTGAGGCCACTTCTGGAATACTGTGTCCAGTTTTGGGCTCCCACTATAGAAAGGATGTTGAGAAATTAGAAAGATTCCAGTTGATGTCAACAAAAATGATTAGGGGGCTGGGGCACGTGACTTACAAGGAGAGACTGAAGGAACTAGGCTTATTTTGGGTGCAGAAGAGAAGACTGAGGAGGGATTTGATAGCAACCTTCAACTACTTGAAGGGGTGCTCCAAAGAGGAGGGAGCTAGACTGTTTTCAATAGTAACAGAGGACAGAACAAGAAGCAATGGTTTCAAGTTGCTGCTGGGGAGGTCGAGGTTGGATATTAGGAAAAGCTTTTTCACTAGGAGGGTGGTGAAGCATTGGAATGGGTTACCTGTGGAGGTTGTAGAATCTCCATCTTTGGAAACATTTACGGCCTGGTTAGATAAAACCCTGGCTGGGATGATTTAGTGGGAGTGGTCCTTCTTTTAGCAGGGGGTTGGATTAGATGACCTCATGAGGTCCCTTCCAACCCTAAGATTCTATGACTATGTCTACACTAGAAAAAGTTAGGTCGACCTAAAGTCGACCTTATTAAGTCAACTTAACAAAGTGGTTTCCATGGTCTTAGTCCACTTTGTTAAGTTGACCTAATTGCCTTTAGACTTAATAAAGTGGACTTAAGCGTCCACACTGTGCTTAGGTCGACCTAAAGGAGGGTTAGGTCGACCTAAGCTTTCATTAGGTCAACTTAAGGATTTTCGTAAGTCGACTTAATGAAAGCCTGGTGTGGACAGGGACTAAGTTAGGTCGACTTAAGCCTCCTTAGGTTGACCTAACTTGTAAGTGTAGACATAGCCTATGATTCTATAGTAGCCCCCATTAATCCTGCAGGTGGTTTAGGTTGTGGTAGCACTTTGATTATTATCCCCTATTACTGCAGTTGAAATGAGTTTAAATCCACATTTAAATTACTCTTGAACTGAATTTTAGTGTGAAAGCTTTTAGTCTGTGGACAAGATTTTTCACTAACTACAAATACATTTGATTATATTTTAAGATAGATATGTTTGTAAAATACACATATGGTCATTTCACACTCCTTTTTGTTTTTCTAGCTGAGATTTAGCAATTCATCAAGTTAATTCTGTGCCATATTTCCTAATTATGGGCCAAATTTTCAAAAGGCTTTCAACCTGACCTCCAACTATGTATCAAAAACAGTGCACAGAATTTTTGCATGAACTATCATTTGTGTGTGCAGGAGATCAAATTTGCACTTGCCACCTGCATTTGAATGTGTTTACCCATATAAATCCTCTTGTTGCATTCAAATTATTATTTGTATGAGGAAACAATAATATAGATAATTCTACTTGCAAACAATAGGAAGCCACATTTAGGAAATGTTGCCTGTTAAGTTCCATTGCTCAGTGTTGTATCACTTTTCCTTATAATTTTAATAGCATTGAAAATGTTTCTCTGTCATTTTCTATGTATAATGAATTTTTTGGGCTTACACAACAAAGTGATAGGGTCCTTTAGAAATATATGTGCTAAGATTTGATAATCCATAACTATTGCCAAATAACATTTTATTGCCAACTGTTGTTGCAATGAAAGAATTCAAGTACTATCACACACAAAGGGGCATGTTTTAAAGATGTGGGAGCAGAAGTTCAGGTGTTTCCTGCCCATCAGTTCCCTGAAGGAGTCAAATTCTGCTTTTCTGAAGTGCGGAGTCTGTATCCTGCTGTTCTCCTTTCTTCCTTTTGTCAGGATCCTGAACTCAGCAATCTCATGGTCACTGCTGCCCAGATTACCGTTATCTTCCTGGTGGGAGGGGGAGCTGACTGAAGTTAAAATCTGATCTATATGCTTGGTGAAGCCAGTGGATCGGAGATAAACAACCACAAGAGGGAAGCATAGCTCTGCTCACTAGTTCAACCATGGCTTCACTCACTGGTTTCTCCAGGAACTTTGATGATGCCTCTGACACATGGGATATGTATACAGCACGCTTTCAGAACTTTGTTAGTGAATGAGATATGCAATGAAAAGAAGGTACCTATAGTTTGCTATGAAATTTGCTTTATCTGGAGAAACTGCAAGCTAGACAAACAGGATTTTCCCAGCACTTGAGCAGCCCTCCCATCTATCACTATGGCAACCCCAATGGCCTAAGGTAATCTGAGACACCACAGTTACCACCCACTTCTACTTCCCGTACCAATTCTTCCCTTTTTGTGAGCAGTAAGTCAAGAGGAGCACAGCCCCTAGTAGCTCCTCAAGCACTTGCACCAGGAAATTATCTGCAACACTCTCCAAATACTTCCTGGATTATCAATATTTTTCTGTACTGCTCTCCTAGGAGATGTCAAAGTAATTGAAGTCTCCCTTGAGAACGAGGTCCTGTGATCTGGAAACTTTCACTAGTTGGCTGAAGAAAACCTCATCTACCTCATCCTCCTGATATGGTGGCATATAACAGAGTTCCTCCATGACATCACCCTTGTTGCTCTTGCCTCTAAACTTAAAATGGAGACTCTCAACAGACTTTTTTGCAGTTTCATACTGGAGCTACATGCAATCATATTGCTCTCTTACATACAGTGTAACTCAGGGGTTCCCAAATCCTGGCCCACGGGCCAAATGTGGCCTGCTAGGCTTTTTAAAATGGTCCGTGCTGCTGCCTCAGAGCCGGGCCACAGCCACCTGGTCCCAGAATGAGCTGGGAGCTTGTCTGTGCCTGCCCACCTCCCCTCCGGTCCCAACCAGGGCCAGATTAGGGATTCAGGATGGGGTCAAAGGCTCCAGGAGGGGCGCGGGGGAGAGTGCATCTGCGGGGTATGCCGGGGAGGAGGATGCAGGCCAGAGTGGCTGTGGGGTGTGTGGGGGGCATGGTCCAGTGTGGCTGTGGGGTACCGGGGCGGGGGCCGCCGGCCAGCGCAGCCGCTGCGGGAGCCTGGGCCATGCTGGTGCTGCTGGGTGGGGCCCACATGCTTGCCCACAAGCTAGCCCTTTCATGGGCATCCAGCCACTTTTTTCTTTCCTTTCCTTTCCTTTTTATTTATTTTTATTTTTAAAAAAACTTTTTTCATTTTTTTTTTCAAATTTTTAAAAAATCATTTTGGCTCAAGGGCCACAAATATAAGTTTTAGAACCCTGAAGGGCCACTAATCTATTTAATTAAAATTAATTTAAATTTAATTACTTGATTTTAATTGATTAATTATAATTAAAATTTGATTTGAATTAAATTTTAATTAAATAGGCTGGTGGCCCTTCAGGGTTCTAAAAACTATATTTGTGGCCCTTGAGCCAAAAAGGTTAGGAACCACTGGTGTAACTCCTCCATCTTTTCTCCCCTGTCTGTCCTTCTTGAACAGTTTGTACCCATCCATGGCAATGCCCCCATCTTGTGAATTATCCCACCAAGTCTCTGTTATTCCAATCATATCATGGTTCTTTGACTGTGCCAGGACTTCCAATTCCTCCTTTTATTTATTTTTTTATTCCAATTCCTCCCACTTATTTCCTAGGCTCCTTGGCTCTGTTAAGTTGACTTAACAAGGTTGACTTAAAGTTGACTTAGTTAGTCCACACTAAAAACTTAAGTTGACTCCCTATGTCCACACTGGCAGTTGCTAGGTCGACCAAGGAGTGGTGCATTGTGGGTAGCTGTCCCACATTGCACCGGGGCTTGGAGGACAGTTGGGTCAAATTAAGGGCACTCCTCCTCCACACTGGTTTAAGCTGATTTAATAAGATCGATTTAGGCATTAAATCAACCTTCAGAGGTGGAATTATTAAGTCAACTTAAGGAAGCACCCAGTGTGTACGCAGCGTTCTGTAGGTCGACTTAAGCGTTGTTAAGTCGACTTAAGGTGCAAATGTAGACATACCCCTTGTGTTCATGTATGGGCATCTAAGATAACTAGCCAATTGCCCCACTTTCTCAGTGCACATCAGGAAGCCTCCCTTGTCCCCTCCTCCCCAGAAAAGTGAGAGGTACTCAAGTTCATTATCGAGTCTATTTTTCATGGAATCTATATAGATCTCCTGAAACACTGTAAAAATGAGACTCACAGAATACATAAATATTTGTTTTCCCACTGCTCCTAGCACAATGGATCCCAGATACATGACTGGCAATTTAGACTCTAATCATAATACAATCAATGTATAATAATGTCAATGAAATGTAGATGTTTTCAGAAAGTTCAAAGTTCTGACAGTTTTATTGCGCAACATCATTATTAGATTTCAATACGAGTGTTTATTTATACTGTATAGTGTCAAAATATATAGTCTACAAAATATAGTCTACAAAATATTGAAATTCTCATCCTATTTTAAAACAAAATTCTACGAGGCTTTTAAAATATCAAGTATTTACAGGTAGTAAATGACTCAGAGGACTAGTATTCGAATTCAGAGATTTTCATTTATTCTAGGCCTCAAGTTCTAATACAGGACTCAGTTACTGAAATAAATATCTAATACAGGACTCAGTTATCCAAAGCTGTAATCTTCTGCTGGCTGTTTGGTGGACAGTAAAAAGAATTTGGTGATCTTGACCCAATTTGAATTACAGAAAAATTTACCACCAGAAGTGGCATCCTTGTTTGACAGAAACACCAAGCACTGACTATGCCAAAAAGATTCAACTACATTTTCATAGGTCAAGATGATCCCTTGAGAGATGAGGAAGCTGCTACCTGTGTGTTGCTTGCTTTGTGGATAGATGGGAGTCTTGAGTCTCCCAGACCGCCAAATTTGAAACCATTTAACAACACTAAAATATTGAGTCACAAATTAATATTTTTACATTAGTCAGACCCTTTGACATGGAATATAAATTCTACATACAGTTTTTGGTTTTATACAACAACCCATTATATAATACATATTTTGGTTAAGGTTCCTCCAAAAGAGTCATATGGTATTGCCCAAGTGTGGTTATAGTTATACTGCTATAAAGGTATCATATACCAACATTGCTTGTTCTTTCTCCCCTGTAGAAACGGCTCTACCCATATAAAGTACATCTTGGTTGATATAACTGCAGCCGCAGTAGGCTTTTTTACTATTTAACTATACTGATGTAATTAGTGATATCACTTTTGCATGTAGACAAGCCTTTAGCATTGCTTGAACAAAGAAAGACAGCTGTTTCATTTGTAAAGACATAAACTAAGCAAGACAGCTTGTGGCTGCAGATTTGTTATCCAGCCTGGAAGACCCCATTTTTTTTGAAGGGTTACCACTTGACTACAGGACTAAATTATGCACCTCCCATTTAAATCAACAGAAGTTTTGGCTGAGTAAGGAGGACAAGACCAGCCTCAGTGAAGTTTGTATGGATATAAGTGATTGCCAGATTTAGTTCTTTGAGCCTATTTAAAGGAGCCATCAAACATCATTTGCTGTGGCAGCTTGGGTAGGGTGTGATGGTGGAGGAATGCACTGGTCCTACAGGTGGATCACAAATCACATTTTTATAAGTGAGAAATCAGGAGTCAGACACGAGAAGAAATAACAGGAAAAGCCATAGAAAATATTTGCATCTGGTTTGGTTTGCTTGGGTCCCACTTTGCTCTCAAATGAATAAGAAACCTTTATTTGACACAAATGGGGGAATAATAGAATCAACATCTTAGAAAATATGTTTGAACAGCAGTGGAGTTTTTTGAAAACTCCAGGTGGATTATGGACTGTGCACTGGTTATTCCTGGAAGTATATGCAGCTGAAAAGCTGTTACGGGGTCTGCATATGCTACATTTTGCAAGCACGATAGATTTATTTCTTAGAAACAGAATGATGTACGTTTTGATATCTTTTGATATGGTTCAATGTGGCTAAACAGCAGTGACATTTAGGATAGTTCAGTGGTAAAGACTTAGGTTGGGGAAATAAGTTATCAAGGTTTTGCTTCTATCTCTACTACAAACATCCTGTGTTGACCATAGCTAATCACTTAACCTCTCCATCCCTCAGTCTTCTTTTATATAAAATGGAGATAATGCTTACAATATGTCACAGAATGTTGCGAGGCTCATGATATTATTATTTCTGTGATTTTAAATACATCTTTGATGTTGCTTTAGTGTGTTGGGTTCAGAGCACCATTTGTAAAAGTGAAGGGCAACTTTCCCAAAAAGACAACAGAGTTCTGTAGCACTTTTAAAGAGTAACAGATTTATTTATCGCATGAGCTTTTGTGGGAGAAAATCCCACTTCGTAAGAGTGGATGTGGGGAAACAAGCAATACTATCTTTCAAAATCCCAAATTTGTTGTGATTGAAAACACTGTTGCTGAGAGCACTTAAACAAAGACATTTTAGGTGTAGCTCCATCTGGACATATGCTCCCCCCCCATTAAAAACTATTTGGGTAATCTGATTCTACTGTGAGGAAAACCATAAAAATGCTGAGCATTTCAGTATAGTGACTGTCTTGAGTTAGGTATTTTGTGAGATGTTTAGTACATCTTTGAATACCTGGAAAAAAATAATACCTATTATATAAATCACTGTCATATACAGCAGGTTTTTGAAAGGGAGGATAGGGTAAGTTGCCTCCTAGGGGCAGGAAGAAGACATGAAAGTGGAGGTGAAGGATGCAGGTCCAAAAACAAGTCACTGGGGAATGTCACATGTTCATCCATTCAAGCTGATGTTTCTGTCTAAGAGGCTTATTCTTCCACTTCACTGTTTCTCCCTCTGAAACACAGTTAAGAACTCCCCTTGTGCCCACTTCTTCCTTCTCAGATTGCTGATCATGGGCCCAGATTCTATTATCTAGAAACCCTTTGACAAAATATCGCATAGTGATTCACCAGTATTTCCTCAACAACTTCAATGCAGGACTTCACTGCAGGGGGAAGGAAGGGATCAAGGGAAAGTTTAAAAACCTAGTTATAATTAATATAGCTGTTCCATGTATTATCATATGCTGAACAACTGTGCGCTATGGAAGATAAGATGTAAGTTGCCATTATTTAACATGTATTTGAATTTTGCTTTTTTGTTTTAAGCATGTTTAGAACACTTGCAATTTTTTTTAAGCTGCAGTTTGGGTAAATATTAAATGTAAAGTCCTTTTGCAAATTTGAGTAAGCTTTTTTTTCCATGTGAAAGTTTACACACAGATTCTTGCCATGTTCACTCCAAGATAATTAGACTCTTCCCTTTATAAATGGCTGCCAAGGATTAGCATATTTCAGTTGTGAACTTTCCCCACCATGTTCATTTATGAGCTTGTGTCAGACTGTCCAGGTAAATATGAGCTTGAACAGCTGAAAGTAATTGTCCTGGTTGAAGCAGTGGAAAATCTCCAGTGAACAAATAGAGAGGGGGAGAAATATTGTTTTGTGTACTTTAGTGATAAAACTGGAGTAGTAGTGAGTGAGAAGTTTCTTTGTCTTCCAAGGAGGGTAACTTCAGCAGGCTGTTTAGTTTTGTTACAGCCTCAGTGCCCTAGACATAATGTTAAGGTCAGCAGAAAAAATTGCGTAGATTTTTTCAACAGCTTTATTAACGTATTTCTTTTATCTGCTGCTGGAACCTAGTAATTCGAGGTCTAAAGAGTGGTTAGTTATGCTGTCACAATTGCAGTTATGGTGGTACCCTTGAGCATGTGCCAAGCAGAGGCAGGATATTGAGCAGAGACGGCAGATATGGGTTGGGTGCAGCAGTCTTTGTTTAAAGACTGGGAAAAGCATTTTGCCACCTTGGGGATGATTTTGATTCCCATACTTCCATGAGCATTTTGACGTTCTCTGGGAACTCAGCGATTTCCATCATCATTAGCGGTCAGCCTCTGTTTTAGAGGCAGGAATTATGATTAGAGAAACAACACAAAAGAAAATAAGTGTTGCATGGAACGTCACTGATGTCAGTACAGCTGTTTGAGGAAGCCAGCAAAGTGCCTACATATACTATGCCTACATCATGTTAGTGCTGTTAGTGCAATAAGCAGTATATTTACTCATTAATGTTTAAATGGTAAATGTTCTGTGGGGTTATTTATAAGAGTAAATTCACCAGTCTTTTAAAAACTTGTCCATTCAAACACACACAAAAAAGGGAAATGATTAGTTTATACCCTTTGATTAAGTTACTGATCTGCTGCAGAAGCTTTTTAAAAATGTACCTTTAGTAAGACCTATGACTATGTACATTTCCATAGGAAATGCCTGCATGAACATTTCCCCTAAGGGTTATGAGCACAGTTGGCTGAGGAATAATTTTTCTCTCCTTAAAATATAAATATATATCTATATTCTGGAAGACTTATGTATGTGAATGATTAATTATGAATAATTTTTTGTGAATTATGTATGTGACTTTATATATCTCTATGTAAAATTTAATTCTGCAGAATTTTTTCCTGGGTAGGAGAGTGCACAAAATAAATATTAGCAACATGCTAAGAAGGTGGTTAATCATAACAATCAAATCTTTCTCCTAGTCATACATCTATGATTTCTGTTTTCACAAAACTTCAAGGGCAATCTTCAAATGTTACTCTGACTCATTCTACCCTTGGTGGATCAAGATTTGGTCCTGCAAACAGTCTCTAGTATGCATTTAGCAAAAGCAGGGACCAGCTCTAAACCAAATGACACCCCAGGCAACGCAAACAAACAAGGAGTCCGGTAGCACTTTTAAAAACTAACAAATTTATTTATCGCATGAGCTTTCGTGGGAGAAAATCCCACTTCATCAGATGCTTTGAAGAAGGGGAACTTACAGAATGGGAGGAAAATAAATGCAGGGAAGTGTAAGACATAGGATCAGATCAGGCTGTGACAGCAAATCGAAGCCGATGTTAAGATTCAAACACCCAGGCAAGGAGTGTCTTTATTGCCCCTCTCCATTTGTTAAACTTTTGAATAGCTTATTTATTATTGCATTTATAGTTCATTTCATGACTTTGATGCATGATTTGCATGCATGATTTAGCCTGTCATATAAGATAATATATTTGAATGCCAGGACTTGTAAATCTGTATTTGTTTTATACATATATAAAAAGCCAAAACATATTTCCTTTAAGCTGATAGAATCTTTTTAATTGTAAGACTAACAGAAATGTACTAACATCAAGAAATGGAAATGTGCACCAACATGGGGTGGACCAACATTAAATATGTTACAGTAGGTGACAGCCTTCGAATGTTAACCTTAGTCCTTTAGTTCAAAAGGTTGCTTTTTCTCACCTTTGCCCTCCTGAACTGAACCACAGCATCAGAGAGATCCAAAGGCTGGCCAATGGCATTTTCACGTGGTAAAAAGCAAGTGATGTCAATCACTTGTTGATCTTCATTGATTGAAGATATGCTTTAATGATTTTGAGTTTCGAAAAGTGCCGCTCTCCACTTGCAGCTGTGACCGGCAGCAGGAGCAGAATCCTCAAAGCTATCCACACTTCAGAAAAATGTCCTTCAGCTCTGCATCATGAATGAATTGAAGAACTTGGAGAGAAAAGTGCTTCCCGTGAGGCAGAATATGATGGATGCTGTCCAATTCAACACAGAGGTCTTTTTCATTGATTTCTTTTTGTGTTGCTTCGTTTGTCCAAACTTTTCTTTGATGGACACTTGAGCAGTGTCAATGACTAAGCAAAAAAAACCCCCTTTTGAGTTTTTCTTCCAAACTTCCCATCATCTCATCTCTGTCCTTGTAACCAAACTGTCTCTTCTTCCAAGGAATATGAGTTTCCTTGAAGAGAGAGGCTCAGTTCCTAATTTTTCTGCCATTTATTTATCACCAGTGATGACATCTTCAAATCCTTTGGTTTTTGTAGGACACAACAAAATCAAGGCAATTTCTCATCAAAATAGTAGTGATCATGCTGTCCATTGACTGAGTTTATAATGCCTTGCTTACATTTACTTGGAAAAGGATATCATGCCAAACAGTAACTGAGATCAGAAATTTGACGTCAGTGATCTCTTTCACCAGGCTTTGTGCCGTGTGTCAGATTCCAGCCTCAGCTTTACTTAACTGCACCAGTTCCATCACAGTGTTGTAAACATCAGTCACTTGGTACAGCACTGGCCGTACACTGTCAATGCAGGTCTCTCAGTGAGTGTTATTTAGCAGCTTCCTGGTTATGCCCCTGCCTCTGCAGTCAGAGCGATTACCAGCCAGTGGGGAAGTCAGAAGGGTTGATTAGTTCTCGGGATCACAGCATGGAAAGACTGGTCTAGCTGACTGATTAGATTATATCAGTAACCACCTGGGTAGGCCCCTTCTCGGGGCATCCTCCCCACCACACCCCTTCTGGGGAGACTGATCTCTTCCCCCTCAGCCACCCTCAGACCCGAGCTCTAGCCCCTCCCAGTCCTTTGTCTCCTTCCCGGGCTAAGTAGCCACTCCTGTGATCTTCACCTGCCCATCCTGTACAACTGATTGGGACAAAGGCGGGAGTCCTGGCCAGGGCTGTGTACAGGTGACTGGTGGAGACCCATTAACCCTATAGTGGTCTCTGCACCCAGGTTCCATCACTGACATACATGAGCAACACACACGGGGAACCTGAGGCACACAAATAGCACCCAGAGAAAATACTGTATCCCCACTTCATCATGGATCTCAGGCACATTCCTCCAATGCTAAGCTTCTACATTAATAATGCACTGGTTTTCTTTCTCTATGCACTTAGTCACCTTGAGTCTGGACTCGACATCCATCCATTTGACATTGCATGTTGCGTCAGAGCATTGGCTGAATTATGCCAGTAATTGTACCTGGAAAGTACAAGCAACAATTTGGCGTTCTTGTCAAATATCTGCAACAAAACCAGAACACTTTGTCAGTTGATCTTTAGTAAACGAGCCAATGCTGATTCAGTTTCTCACCATTCTCGAGCACGCCTTTTCAGTGTGACTTTGAAAAGGTCACTTCTGCTCTTATTCCCCCAGTTTTGCCTGGCCCATTCAGAATTGTACAATCAATATCAGCAGAATTTAGGATCAAAGCCATAAAGCAGGATCTGATGTATCAATCGGTGGTGTGCATTTTTTCCTCACTGCTGCTTCTGTCATCATACAAGGCTGATTCTTCTTTATCATTTCTCTCCTTTTCATGTTATCCAGATTTTTCTTTGTCATTACTCTCCTTTTCATGTGGGCCACATTCTTCTTTATTATCACTCTCTTTTATGCTGCCAGGAAATTGGGCGATTCTCCATCACTTTCATCACATTTCCATTCTTTATAGTCAGGTAAATCTGCTAATTCCTTAGTAATAGGAATCATCACTATTTACAATTCATTCCTCGAATTTATTTTGCATTGGGACAATCGCTACAGCCTAAAACCTGGTCTAGGCTGACAACATTATAGGAAATTCCAGGAAAATGTAGCTGGCAAAGTCTGGAAGATTCCACGAGATTCTACAAAGGTCCAGAACATTTTAGACGGTTAGTGAAAAATGAATCCATATATAAAGTCCCTGAAACATTTTACTTCAAATATTTTATTTCTCCTTTTGTCACTAATAATAAAACCGAGCCCAGGCCCCTGCAAGCCTGACACTCCAGGCAGTTGCCTGCGTTACCTGCTCCTAAATCTCGTCCTAAGCAAAAGAAAACTGCTACAGTAGTTGCAAAAAAGAGATAATATGAAGTCCTGATCTTCAGAGATGCTGTGTTGGAACTTGATTGGATTAGATTTTATTGCAGAAAGATAAAAAGTCCGAAATATCCTGCATAAAATTGTAAAGATCCCATTTATTTCATTGTGAATTTTCAGTGCGTTAGTACTGGTGACCCAGAAGTTGGGGAAACACAAACAAAACTACACCTATAACTTGAAATGAAGGGAATTGGGAAGGTATGATTTGTGGATAAAACACTGCACTTGAGCTTGAAAGCTGGGTTCATTTCCTGGCCGTCATAGACTTCTTGTGTGACCCTGGGCAAGCCACCTAATCTTTCTGTGTCTCAATTTACAATTTTATGTTGTGTCTCTTTCTTCTACCTTCTGTCTGACTTGTCTGTGTAGATCACAAATTCTTCATAGCAGAGTATGTCTCTTAATATTTGTCTGTGTTAGGCTTAGCTGTTGGTTGTGGCCCAGAGGCACTATTAGAATACAAGTAATGAATGAGATGAATGTTTAACACATACACATGAAATGTGAATATTGAACTGCTAGGTAATTGAATCTAAAATTGCCCCCTAGATTCTTAATTAAGCTGTTTTATGAGCAAAGGTTATTTTTTGTCCTGACTTTGTGTCACCACTCAAGAACTTGTTTTATTTGGATAGACAGATAATTCATTTCACTTTATTTTTATGCAACTATTAATATTACATGAGTAATTAGTTTTAAAATATCAGATTTTTTTGTCAGTGAAAAATGGGAAAAAATTTAATTCATATAGTTAATCTCCGTTTTTCACTCCAAGTAAATAGAAGCTCAGTAATATACTGAATAAGTTAAAATTTGTCGCACAAAACTTCTTAAGGTGCATATTTACAGTCTAACTTAATGAAGTCTTTGTGTTGCATTGGTTGGACACCTTTTAACAAGAGAAGTCATTGATAGTGCAATTGATTACATGATTTATGGACCCACTATCCGTTGATCAACTTCAGGCCTGGAATAGTACTACTTGAAATGATTTCTGTTAATAAATGCTAGCTTGATAAAGTCTAGAGCCCACTGTAAGTGACTATACCTGTAATTTTAACATGCAGTGAGTGGGGGAGGACTGGTACCATGATCGGTTTCCATTCTGATGTGTGACTTAGGCCACATCTACACTGTGGAGGGAAGTCAATCTGTTTTAAATCAACTTTCACCTGCCAAATTCTGGAAGTTGCAGAAGCATGATCACACCATGCTTCTTGTGTCAGGCTCTTGCATCCCCTACTAATCACTGTTAGGTTGACATTCAAAGAAGTGCATCGTGGGTAACTATCCAACAGTGCAACTGGACAAAGAGGCATGTGGGAAGGTTGTCATTCTACCATAATGCAATGTGCTTCCTCCCACTCTTTTCTTGTCACAAACATGAAACAGTTTTTTGAGCCTTTTTCTCTACTCTATACACACCATTACTGGATAGGCACAGAGCCCGCTCACCTCTGCACTATCATTGTGTCTGTTACAAACACCTCATGCCTTTTCCTGCAGTATTTTCAACGGTGAAACAGGAACTGGCTCTCTGAAAATTTTCATGTTACTAAGGCCGCTCTGCCACAAGCCATAGAGCAAAACAATTTCCACTTGCTGCAGTCTGTCATGCATCATCTTCGGTCTGTGGAGCACTGGGTCTGGGCTTGGGAAACAAGCAGAAACTGATGGGACTGCACTGTGATGACCATGTGGGATGATGATCAGTGGCTACAGAAATTTCATATGCTGAAGGCCACTTTCCTTGAACTTTGCACAGAGCTGTCCCCAGCACTAATGTGTGAGAATACTTGTTTGAGACCAGATCTGACAATGGAGAAGTGAGTGGTCCTTGCTTTGTGGAAGCTAGCAACCCCATACTGTTGCCAGTCAGTTGGAAATCAATTCAGAGTGGGGAAATTCACCATGGGAGCTGCTGCGATGAAAATGTGCAGGGCCGTTAATAGACTTGTTTAAAAAGGATGAATTCAAATTGGAACAGGTGCAGAGAAGGGCTACAAGGATGGTCTGTGGTGTGGAAAACATGCCCTATGAGTGGAGACTCAAGAAGCTTGGCTTGTTTAGCCTAACCAAAAGAAGGTTGAGGGGGGGGATATGATTGCTCTCTATAAATACATCAGAGGGATTAATAACAGGGAAGGAGAGGAATTATTTGAGTACAACACCAATGTGGACACCAGAACAAATGGTTATAAACTGTCCATCAAGAAATTTAGGCTTGAAATTAGACGCAGGTTTCTAACCATTAGAGGAGTAAAGTTCTGGAATAGCCTTCCAAGGGGAGTTGTGGGGGCAAAAACCATAACTGCTTTCAAAACTGAGCTTGATAAATTTATGGAGGGGATGGTATGATTACCCTATTTTGGAAATTGACTGATATTTGGCTACGTGTGGTGGATATACAACTGGCCTAAGAGGGGAGGGTACATGGGGTGGGTTCTGAGTTATTAGAGAATTGTTTCTTGGGTAACTGGCTGTTGAGGCTTGCCCACGTGCTCAGGGTTTAACTGATCGCCATATTTGGGGTTGGGAAGGAATTTCCCCCAGGGCTGATTGGCCTGGGCTCTGGGGGTTTTTCGCCTTCCTCTGTAGCACAGGGCATGGCTCATCTACTGGTGAATTCTCTGTATCTTAAAGTCCTTAAATCATGATTTAAGGAGGTAAATAACTCAGTCATAGGTTGGTGGCCTATTGCTGGAGTGGGTGGGTAAGGTCTTGAGGCCTGCATTTTGCAGGAGGTCAGACTAGATGATCATACTAGTCCCTTCTGACCTTAAAGTCTAAGTCTATGAGTCTTCTGCTGTGAAGGATGAGGTCTTTAGGAAATGTGTAGGACACATTGGCTGGTTTTGCCATGCTGAGGTTCCCAAAGTGGGGGGCCATCGATAGGACATACATACTTTTTATAGCTCCAGACCAGCTTGCCATGGAGTACATAATCCACAAGGGGTACTTCTCAAGGTCTTGCAGACCCTTGTTGGTCACAAGGGATGTTTCACCAACATCAGTGTGGGGTGGTCTGGAAAGGTGCATAACATGTGCATCTTTAGGAACTCTGGTCTGTTAAAAAAGATGCATCCAGGCTTTTTCTTCCCTGACCAAAAAATAATTATTGGGGATGTTGAAATGCCAGTAGTGATCCTGGGGGATCCTGCCTACCTCTTGTTCCCCTGGCTAATGAAGCCCTACGCAAGGCACTTGGACAGCGATAAGGAGCATTTCAGGTTGCAGCTGGGGAGATCGAGGTTGGATATTAGGAAAACGTTCTCACTAGGAGGGTGATGAAGCATTGGAATGGGTTACCTAGGGAGCTGGTGGAATGTCTGTCTCTGGAAACATTTAAGGCCTGGTTAGACAAAACCCTGGCTGGGATGATTTAGTGGGAGAGGTCCTGTTTTTAGCAGGGGTTTGGACTAGATGACCTCATGAGGTCCCTTCCAGCCCTATGATTCTATGAATAATAGGCTCAGCAAGTGCAAAATGGTGTTGGAATGCACATTTGGGTGTTTAAAAGGCAGATGGAGAGGTTGACTCACTAGACTTGACCTCAGTGGAAAAAAACATACCAACAGTTATCTGTGCTTGTTGTGTGCTCCATAATTTGTGTGAAGCACATGGTGAAAAGTTCCCCCAGGGTTGGGTCACAGAGGCTGATATACTGGCCACAAATTTTGAACAGCCAGATACCTGTGTTATGGTCCAAACAAACTGTGGCGCGCTGCATATAAGGGAAGCATCGAAAGACTGTATTTGCTATGAGCAGCAGTAACACGTACCTCTCAGTGTTGTGCTTAATTCCCATCTCTTACCCACATACCATCCTTCCCTTCCCCTTTTTCCACACTGACAGTGCCCAGTCTATGAATAAAGACAGAATTTTTTATAAACCAGTTAAGTTTTATTTGTGACCATTTCTGGGGGTGCGTTGGTGAGGGAATCAAAAAAAAATTAAATGGTGCATTAAAGGGGCTGTTGTCTCCAGTGACGTGGAGTCCATATGTACTGCACCCTGCTCAACCTCCTCCTGGAGTGCTTGGGGATGGGGGCTGACATCACAGCTCACCGTACATCCTGGGAGGGAGTCTGTCTGGCTGTTGCTGTTCCTGGAGTTCTACCAGGTGCCTCAACATGATGGACTGATCCCTCATAATATGCAACATGTCCTGTTGTGTTTCACACTCTTGCTCCCATGCTGCTCTTCTGTCCTCCATGTCCATGTTCAGTTTCTTGGGCAAGAACATCCTCCTGGCTCTGAGCTCTGTCTCAGCTGCCACAGAGGCATTCATCAACTCACTGAACATGTCATCCCTGGATTTTTTTTTTTTCTTCTTCCTAATCTGGGAAAGGCACTTCAGGGGAGTTGGGTGGCCAAAGATCAGAGAGTCAACTGTAAGGTGGGCAAAGCACGCAGTCCTCATTGTTAGATGAGCCCATGTAGTAGTCTAAAAATGATACATTGTTACAAGAACTATCTTGACTATACAGAACACAAGTCCAGAACCACATTCCAATCTGCAGGTACTGAAGGGGTCGGACTCCCGTTCCAGACATAGTAAGCAAAGGGCCCTGCATCCATTACAGAGACTTCCAGCACACCACACAGCTCCCCAATAAACAGTGAACCAGGGAGCGGGACCATTGGGCTCCCCTTTATATCCCAAAGTGTACTGTGGGAGGAGGTGGGCAAAAGGGATTACAGGAGGGTATGGGCAAATTAAAGCTGCAGAAAACACAGGGTGCCCAGTATTGGGACCCTTAATGCCCTTGCAAGCAGTGCCATGATGTCTTTTATCCAAGGGACACTGCCCAGGGCATGGGAAGAAGAAGGCATTGGTTAGTTACTGTAAAATTGTGCCATCTTCCCTAGGTGACCAAGTGCGGCCTCAGTCTCCTGAGGATAAGGGAAGGATGATGGAAAGGGAAGATTTGCTGCAAGCATTGGGATATTGACCTGGCCCTTACACTGCTATGCTGTGTTCTGCGTTGATGCCTGCTCTTGTAATAGCAGCATGGTGTGGTAAAGTCTCCTATCATGGAGGAAGAAATAAGTCTGCTCTCCCCAGAAACATTCTGCAGAGGATTGTAGAGTACCTTCATTAAAGTTTCCTAGAGATATACATGGAGGAGTCTCATTCCATTCCAGTGCACATCAACAGTCTGTTCCAGTAGTGACCCTATGCAGAAGTTTATCTACACCCAGAAAAGCTATCCCCTTCAAACACAAACTTCTTTTTTTCACAAACAGGAGCAGGACCTGGGAACATAATTGCAGCAATGAGATTTGATAAACACACTCGCCAGATGTGCCCTTCCCTGCATCTCAGTCACTGACACTGTCCTGTGACGAGATGGGCTGCTCTGGGGTTGACGAACAGGTCTTGGCTGTTTTGGGAGATTGGATAACCTGCTCTCCTGCTCCGTTTTCCTTTTCCTCCTTGACCACAGGGTCCTCCTAATTCATCCTGGATTCCTTGCAGGTATTGATGCTGCAGGGTGGTACAGTGGTGGGGGCACCACTGAGAATCGCATGCAACTGCTTACAAAAGCAGCATGTGTTCAGTGAGGAGACTGTTTGCCTCTCTTGTCCGCTAATATTACGGCCTGATCTTTTGATTTTAAGACAGCACTACTCTGCATCCCTTTGCAACCATACCACTCAATATCTTCTTGTAGATAACGTTATTTCTTTTGCTGGCCTGGTGCTGAGCAAGAAAAGACTCCTCGCCCCATAGGCTGATGAGATCCAAGACCTCAGGTCAACTCCATGCTGGGGTGCATTTGGGGTGTGTAGTCACCATGAGCTGTTCAGCTACCAAGCTTTCTCCACACTGACCAAACAGGAAATGGGAATTCAAAATTTCCCAGGGCTTGAGGGGTGGAGCTATGTCCTGCTTCACATGGCCACAGTGCAGCAGAGTGTGAATGTCCAGAGAAGTCAAAACAAAGTCTTACATGATAGCTCCCAGAGGCTAATGATGTCAACTTATGTTGCGATCTGCCTACACTGATGATAATTTGATCTCTAGAATTTGACTTAGCCACAACACCACTTATGGGGATGGTTTTTCAAAGTCAATTTTCAGTGCAATTTAGGTTCACGTGATTGATGTGCCAGTGGAGATGCATGCTTTAGGGGTTGATGTAAGCGTTGACCTCCACTATTAGTGTAGATCAGACCTTAGCACATAGGAGTGGACAAACTTTGTGTTTTTAATATAGCTTAAATTTAAATTATGTAGGACACCAGAAGACAATATGTTATTGTGGGTAATTTGTTAATTAAGAATACATAAATGCTTGCACATTTGAACTAAATGAGCAGAAAATATGTCTGCTATTGATTTGAAAATGATTTCCCTAGGTATACAGTGACAGATGTTTAAGTACAGTATTTTGGTGTGGCCAGAAAATTTATTCTGCAGTGGAATACATTTTTAAGTAAGCTTATTACATCTAGTCTGCAGGCAGCCCAATTGCTATTGAAGCATTACAACCACTTGATTCGTACTTCTTCATGACTCTTTCATGAAGTAGAATTCTGATTTAGGCTTTTTTTCCCAAGTGCAGGTTTTGGCTTTTGTTTTCTCTGTTGGGGGAGAATTAAGATAGTGGTGATGATCTGAGCGTGACCTTTACTTGTGGAAGAGGAACCTTAATTTTGAATGTTCAAAGTTTCTAGTTTTTTTTGTCTTGACTATCCTCCTAAGGCAACATACTCTCACAAAATTGCTATGTACCTGCAACCTTAATTTCATCTTAACTTTGTTATAATATTTTCTGTGTAGAAACAAAACAAACAAAAAAACACCTTGAGAAATTTCACTGGAGAAGAGCCTGTTCTTTAGGGAGTTCATAAGAAGAAAGTTCCAATCCAGTAGATTTTCAAATATCATAGGGTTGGGGGGAAATTATACACTTAGTTCTTCTGCCCATGAAGTATCCTGCAAACCACTACCCGCTAGAGAGGGAATCTAATGTTGCAAACATTCTAAGATCCATGTAAAAGGAGTCCCTCTGCTAAGAATGAGAGAATCAGGGTTTCCACTATGCATAATTTAGGACAGGGGTCAGCAACCCCTGGCACGCGTGCTAAAGATGGCATGCAGGTCGAGCCTGAGTGGCACGCGGCACCGCTCAGGCCCGCGCTGGCCCCGCGCCCCCCCCCCCAGCATGGCCTGGGGCCACAAGAGCCACGTGCCGTGGCTCCAGGCCCCTGCTAGCCATGCTTCCCCATTGGGGAGCACGGCCAGCAGGGAAACAGAGGCCATGGTGTGAGGCTCATCGCCCCTCCTGGCCCCACCGCCTGCTGGGCAGGGCTGCTAGAGGGGAGGGGGGCGAGTTGGCCCACCCAGAGCCGTTGCTGCCGGCAGCAGCAGGACGGCAGGAGCCGGCCCCGGCATGGCTGGCAAGAATGCGGGTTGGCTCGGCCTGCCTGGAGCTCCCGCTGCTGGTGAGAGCTGACCCTGGGGCCGGGGCTGGCACCTGCTGCCGGGTGGCCTCCGGTTCCTGGCAGGGGCTGGCTCCCACCGGCAGCGGTGGCTCCAGGTGGGCCGAGCTGACCCACCCTCTTGCCAGCCATGGCCGGGGCCAGCTCCTGCCAGCAGCAGTGGCTCTGGGCGGGCCAACCTGCCCCGCTCCCCTCCAGCAGCCCTGCTGCCCATCAGGGGGCAGGGCCAGCAGGAGCCATCAGCCTCATGCTGCTGCTGCTGCCAGTGGGAGCTGGGGCCAGGAACCAGAGGCTGCTCGCGGGGGGGAGCCGGCCCCGGCTGGGAGGGAACCTGAGGCCTGGCCCCTTTTGGCCCCACCCCTGGCACCTGCTGAGGGTCTGGTTGGCGGGGCTGGCATGAGGGCCAGCAAAGGTTGCCGACCCCGATTTAGGATGTGCATAGAAATGCATTTCCTTTTCTGTCAACTAATGCCCTTTGAATTGGAATCTCCAAAGACCATTGGTAAAGGCTGGGAACTTATATGATAGGGAGTTGGAGGCCGGCAGTACCCAGGGAGAACCATCACTCTGCTCGTCTGCTTTTCAGGAGGGGTCCCATTGAGTAAAGAGACACACCCCTGTCACCTCATCCTTCCGTCTGAGGAGACGCTCCTGAGAATGAAGACTCCCCCTCCATCTCCTTGTGAGCCTTAGAAAGGGCTTTAGCACCGTGACAGCCTCCAGCCTCCACCCCAGTGAGCCTCTAGAGGGTCATGCCCCCCAGCTGCTTCCCTGAGCCACAGATTGCTCTTTGGAATTGTCACAAATCAAGATAATCCCATGGGCCTTATATGAAGGATGTCAGGATGAGATGTGGAATTTATCAATGTGACCTGATTACTAGGGTACTTACTGTATGGATATATTGGGATGTTCATTGTATACATTTGTTGGTTTAGGTTAAGAGCTGTTAGGAAAAAAGCAGGAAAGCAATGCAATGGACCCAAATAAGCAACCTTCCAGTAAACACGTTGTGGGTCATTTAAGAGACGGTGCTTGAGCTATTAGGTGCAAGATGGCACTTTCAGGCTCCAAAATAACACAGCTGTTTTGCCAGGGCTGGGAAGGAACAGATCAAAAGGATTAGAACTATCAAAAACTTTCCCTCTGCCCAGAGTGAGATCTGAAGCAGTTAGTTCATCCTAAGCATCTGAGGGTGCATCTACACTTACAAGTTAGGTCGACCTAAGGGGGCTTAAGTCGACCTAACTTACACCACGTCCACACTGGGCTTTCCTTAAGTTGACTTTAAGCCGTTCCTCAAGTCAATTTAAGGAAAAGTTAAGTCGACTTCTTAAAACCTTGATTTACATCGACTTACTGCTTAAATCAACCTTATTAGGTCGACTTAAGCCAGTGTGGACAGGGATTAGCATCTAAGTCGACCTTATTAAGTTGACTTAAAGTGTTAAGTTGACTTAATAAGGTCGAAAAGGGGGCTATGTGTACACTTGAAAAGTTAAGTCCACTTTTGTTAAGTCGACTTTATAAGGTCGACTATAAGTCAACTTAAAGTTGACCTTATAAAGTCGACTTAATAAAGTCGACTTATCTTTTCAAGTGTAGACATTGTCTGAGGGATGCTGAACTTTAGGAATAGGGATGTACCTGTAGCCCTTTTATTGTTTTAACATTCCTTTTCTCTTATGCTTTATTGTATTCCAACTGTTAAATATCACATAGTACTTTGTTTAAGAAAGATCTCAGATCTCTCATACTGACCACTAGGTACAGCCTCTTACAGGGAAGACTTGCAGGTGCTGAACCTTGTGGGGCCTGCTGATCAGCCTGGGTGTCATAGCCTGGGGCCTGCTCTAAGAGTAAGTGAACTGCAGAATTTCATCCTGAGTGAGGTGAAATTTGGGGTACTCCAAGGAGCTCAGACTCACTGCCCTGCTGTCTCAGACCCCAGCTCCGACTATATCACAGAAGTGAGGGTAGCAATCTGCTATCCCTGCTACTGCAGGCTTCCAACCTCATTTTGGGTCAGGGTCCACACTGTGAAATTTCAGATGAACACATATGAAATTGACCAATTTTCAAATCATGCATCCATAAAATTGACTAGAATAGACTGTGAATTTGGTGGGCTCTGCACTTGGGAAATACCACAGAATGGACCAGTGTGTAGCAGGAGAGGTACTGAGGGAGCTGATCTATTTAAACATTAAATTTAATCAATTAAACTTTAATTTTGTAATCTCAGCTAGGGCAGTCCAGTAAACTAAGTTGTATACCTCTCCTTCCTGCCTTTTTTACTACAAATTGATGAAAAGTTAGAAGACTTTTTAAACTCTGAAAACCTTTGTTTCCAAAGTAACAATCTAGGAACTCTTTGACTCTGAAGAAAGTATCCAAACTACCTACATCAAACATAATGTTGCTCTTGACCTCTTCCTATCTCAACTTCAGGTCTCCACAAATCATTATAGACTCTATGGCTATGTCTACACTGGCAAGTTAGTTCGAATTAAGGAAGCTTAATTCGAACTAACTAAAGCCATGGCTACTCTAGGCTTTAATTAGGTCAAATTAAGGGTTTCCTTAGTTCGAACTAATAAATTCGAATATGCTATTTGAACTAAGGGTTAATTTGAACTAGTTAGTTCGAATTAACCAATGTGGCCATGTTAGTTTGAACTAATTGCTTAGTTTGAACTAATCAGCCCATTGAACTCAATGCAATTCACTAATTCGAACTAAGCAAGTGCCATGAATGGCACTTGCTTAGTTTGAACTAAATTTTTCTAGTTCGAATTAAGTTAATTCGAACTAACTAAAATTAGTTCGAATTAGTTAGTTTGAATTAATTAATTTGAACTAACTTTAGTAAGTGTAGACATAGGTGACCCCTGCTCCCTGCTCTTCACTCCGTTAGTGTTATTTCTTTATTCTGTGCTCTACTCTTGCTGTTATTCAAGGAGGGAGGGGAGAGGAGCAGAAGAATGGAAATTATCAGTCTGTCATGGTGTCATGTATGTTTCTCAGCAACATTTACAAATAAACACAATCTTTTTAGTCCAGCTAAATGGCTTCAACTGGAAGTAGGCTCTTTCTACCTCTAGTTTCCACTCCCAATCAACATTTCCTAATAGATGCCTTTTATATGTTCAGTGCCCCAAAGTGTGCATGTTTCTTTCCATAACAAATAAAAGACATGGAGACCGATCCTCAGCTGTTGTAAATTATCAATACTCCCCTGACTTTGAGGTAGTTATGATAATTTACACTTGCTGGAGATCTGCTCCCTATCTCCTGTTATGAAGAGTTTACTAATTAATTTTAGAAGTGAGGCAGAATGAGAGCAACAAACAGTAAAAGACAGGAGGTGAGAATGAACAAGAGTTAGAGTAGTAACACAAATGTAAGTTTAGTCAATTATGAAGAATACACATTTTCATCTCCCTAATGAAAACAAATTATAGGACCATCAACTTGATTTTCCTATTAACAAACCTCAGTTTTTTCATCTACGTGCCTGATTGTATAATTCTTACCATTTACTTCAAAGGAGCTTTGCCTGCATAGAGAGTGTATGCGGATGTCCAAAAAGAAAATTTCAATAAACACCTGATAAACATATAACCTCTAAGTTTTTTACATACAAAAATCAATGCCAGAAATGTAATTGTTTTGGTAATATACTGGGTCCTGCACAAAGAACTTTATATTTTGTTCATTAAGTTTATGAAACCCTCATTAGATTTTTGGAGTGGAGTTTGCAAATGACACAAAGCCCTAGTTTGTTATTCTTATTCTTCATATACCAGAGCATCTCCTCTGTAGTATGCAATAATTAGTTGTTTGTGTATAATCAGGGTAGGTATTTACACTCAAAACAAATAGCTCTGATAATAATTCACTTTTTAAAAGTATATTAAATAACTTCTACATTCTCACTGAAAATCACAAATTCCACATTCCCCAATACTATAGCTTAAGTAAACCTCTAACATGACAGTTTTCTCTGCAACCATAAGAACTAGAGTCTGGGGAAAAAAAACTTGAATTCTGTAGAAAAATCTATGACTGTTTAACACAGCTTTACAAATCACTTTTGGGTTGTAACCCTAAGGTGAAAAATTACCATAGTAAAGGAATGAAATAAATATTTTTCTGATCACAAGATAACAGGGGGAAAAGCAATGTTGAGTCAAGAACACTTTCTTTTTGTTCACAGTATTTTGCTTTTTAAGTCTAACCACCACTGCCATGGACCGGTTTGCTCTGGAATGTGAACATCTATTTTAACTTTCTTTCTTTCTTTCAACTAGGATGTCCACATTGGGCATAAATTCAGATTACATATATTAGATATCTAATTGAAAGAACATGTAAAATATGAATATACAGAACTGAAACCTCGCAGTCAAAGACATTTTAGATCATAGCCTAAAACACATCCAGCTCTATGTTATTAAAATATCAAAGTGAAATAACAGCAAAGTCGTAAATGAAATGGGGGCAAAATACTGCCCCCTTTTGTAGGGCTATGGAGGGTTCTGCCTGTAACCAAACTGGTGCTATTCTGCTGCTCATGGGACAGGTGTCAGGATTTGGGGAGGCAGACGGGGAGTCTGCAGTCCTCTTTTGGCATGGAACCCAGCTAGCTCTGCGAGGGTATGCTGTGTGTCCCCATGCAGTGGAATTTTGGATTGGAGTGTACTGGTGAGCTGAAGTGCATTGATTATTTCCCCACACTGTGTTTAGGCACAGTATTAGTGCAGGATATTGCACCCTGAGGGATTGGTTTCCTTCTCTCACCCCTACTTCCTGCCCCAATCACAGCTAATGGAGAAGGATTTGCCCAATGGCATTTTTGCAAATAGATACAAAACATTGCTCAATAACTTCTTGCTATTGTATACATAAATAATTCTGTTGGGAGAATATGGGCCAAATTAGATAAAATTATTACTGCCTTGGGCCCCAATCCTTTTCACATGTGGTTAGCTTTACCCAGGAGTAGTGCCCTTTTGGAAAAAGTTAAGTATATGCATTTGCAGAAGTGGGGCCTTAATTTACTCTGTATATTGTTACACACTAACTTACGGCAGCAGCATACCGGTATATTGCACTCTAGGAAAGCTAGCCTATGTGTAGGGATGTAGAGTAGTTCAAGAGTTGATTGATTAAAACTAAATCTGGTTAGGTAATATGAATTGAATATTTCTGAAATGTACAGGAGAACTTTCATTCTCAACTGGATAAATAAAAGAAACAATATGGGGATTAACTGAAATTAGAATGTGTTCAGTGTCTGAGATAAAAACCAAAGTACTTAGGCACTGACTGGTAGCACATAGGCGATATATGAATGTCTTTTTATGATTATGATTAAATCTTAAGAATTATTTTTAGAAAATAAAAATGTAAAACCTTTCTTAAAAATGTGTTTAAATACTAGTCAGTGTAATTTTTTAAAATGTTGAGTGTACTATATATCCTCCTCCCTGTGCCAGAAAACATTTGAGTAATAATATTTATAATTTCTGTAGACTTGAAGACTTCACAAACCTTAGGTCTGATCCTCCAAACACTTAGGCACGTGAGTGACTTTACACACATAAATAGTCCCATTAATTTAGGACTTGATCCTGTAAAGACCAACATGTTTTGCATAGTGAGAAGTCCCCTTAAAATCAGTGTTTGACTCCTCAGCTTCTGTAAATTTAAGTATATTCCCAAGTCTTTGCTAGATTGGGACTCATACACCTAAATGAGTGTGTTCTTTTGCACACACCCAATTTAAGCACACAAAGAACAGTACATGTGCCTAAATGGAGATTGAAAAAAACTGACAATTTTGTCTGCTTACGTGATCAAACTCACTCCATGCATTTGTAGTGGACCCAAGAGTAGAACCCACATCTGCAGTCTCAGACCTAGGCCAGGCTTTCTCTCAAATTCATATTAAAATTAATTTGCCATTTTTCAAAATGACACTGTATAAGTAAAACTGCTGTTTTGTAGAATTTCATGATATTAACTAGATTAACTTGAGTGTGGTCTTCTTTTGTGTAGACAGTTAGCACCAGAGTTACAGAGACAGTTTCACAGCAAAAAAGAGATCTATAGTTTAATGCGCAGATCCTGTGCTGTAGTTAGTGTTAAGAAGTCCTTGTTATGAATGTGCATTATGAGTATATTGTACACAGTCCTGGTATGCAAATGTGTAGCATTCAGAGAAGTGAAATAATTTTGTGTTATTATTATCTTTGTAAATTACATCTTAAAAGAGTTTTGAGGACTTTATGATGGCAGTTTTCTATAGTCACAGTCACACAGCACAAAGTGTTTCTTTCATTATTAACAATAACTGAGCCAATGAAAATGCTTTTAAATATACACCAGGCAAGCAGTTATCCAGTTCTTCCTTCTTACCATCCACAAACCATCTTTTTAGCATCTTATAAACCAGTATGTAAAATAGCCTTGTAAACATCTGCTTTTCATTGTTAATTGTCAAGGAAAACTAGAAATTTAAATGCCTCTTTTGTAGCACTCCTTAATCCTATCAAGTAGAATAGCTTTAGTCTAGATGTTTCTTTTTTCTGTACTACAGATAGCTACTTTAGTCTCTTTTTAAAATAATGTTATTATTTACTTGAAGATGACTTATTTCAATCCTTAAATAATTTCAGAGGTATTGGATATGAGAAGCTGTGTAGCAACTCATTCAGTGTATCAGTGTTCTTAAATACTTCCTGTCAAATAAGAAATCCAATATATTTTTCTCACAAAATGTTGCTTAGTATATTCCTTCATATCCTCACTGTTGAATTGGATATTTTATGAAACATGTAATAAGAAAAATCACAGTAAATATTGTCATTGCTCCATAGCATAGCAAAAGACAGATAAACCAAGAGCTAAATCTTCTTACATTACCAGAGTGTGATTATTATTTTTTTAAAGAACACTGCCTTTATTTTGGTAAACTTTTCTGTTCTAATAATCAGTCAGTAATGCTAATTGAGTGTGTCTGGCAATGGTTTGCTTAAGGTAGCATTCATAACACACAGTAGCTGCATTATAGAGGAAAAATAAATCTATTCATGTTACGTTTCCTACCTTTAAAAAATATTAAATTGTGTTATGGCTCTGGATATGCAATGTTAAACTTTTTCACTCTTATAAATACAGAAAGAGTATTCATAGTTTAAAAAATATTGTTTGATATTTCACATTCCTTAAACTGGAATTGATCATACAGTTTTTTTAATATGACCAGATCTTGTTCATTGAGCACAGATAATTTTTCAGTAAGTAAATGGTTTTTTAGCTTTTTTACTTTTAATTTGTTTCTTTGAAATAAAAGTCTACTCAATTGCATACCGGGTTGTAATTTTAACAATAAGTTGTGCTTCCCATTTTTTAAAGCAAGTAATAACTTGAAATGTGCTGTTTCCTATTTATATTTATTTTCCTTGCTTTTCAGTCTTCTTTTGGAACTTGGTTTATAGAACTGATGTAGACATAGACCTTATCATCTCTGCATGGAAAATTAATTTAAATAACATATTGTTGCAGTTTCTATGACAACCATACCATGATGCTGATGTTCTCTTAACATTTTATAAACTACAGTTTCAAGTATGCTAATACCAGTGAATAGGGTTGGCATTTATTTACTTAATACTCAGCTGAAAACTATACTTCCTCTACTTTGTAAAAAAGTTAAATGACAAGAGTATGTACTTTTAAGTTATTGTAATTGAATTCTTATTTTTATGTACAATTTTTTGTTTTAACTCTGCTACATATTGTAGTCAAAAACATTATTCCATCAAAACATGGAAAAACTATATATCAGCAATTAACAAACTTTAAAAAGTGTAATATTCCAAAACAACTGTCACTATTTACTACGTACAACCTTGTTCCATTTTGGGATAAATAAAGCCCATTTAGTCCTATCTCTACATTCATAGGTCCCAGTCCTGCAAATTTTGGGGCATTTAAGTAGTTTTGCTTTACTGGGATGGCTCACCTAGGTTAAGTTACTTGTATAAATGTCAGCAGAATCTGGCTCATAGTGACAGAATCATAAGTGAGCCTTAAAAAATTGTCTACTTGAAGTCCTTTATTCTATTATCTAAATGTTAAGAAATTGTCTTTTTCTAAATTGCATGATTTTTCCATATTAAATATCCATCTTCAATCTAACCATGTGGTTGTATTAATCTGGAACTTTTTTGGATGCCAGTAGTGAGCAGAAAGCATTTGACTGTGTACTCTCTTATCCCAGCAAGATTCACATTAAAGTCAGAGGGTGTTTTGAGTAAGATGTGTAGGACCAATTTAAGATGCCTTGTTTCAAGTTAATTTATAGCTCTAGATTGTAAAAAAATGTTAACAGAAGTTTTGCTATCATAGCACAATTATGTTTTCTATTCTAATTTGCACTAGAAATAAACCAAGTGTGTTTCATATTTCTAATGTATATTACTTGTGCATAAGACTTGTCAGTCATTGACACAGATAAAAAATAAAACACTCTGTGGGCCAAATCCTGCAGTGCTTGCCCTCAGCAAAAGTCCTAATGCAGTCAACATGAGGTTGAATTGAGTAAGCACTGCAGGATCAGGCCCTGAACTTGGTGTCCACAATAAGAAAAGTTATGAATAATTGAAATGTTAAAATAGATTGAAATTGTGTCATGTTTCAGTCTAAAACTGTCTTTTACTTTCAGCAATGTCCATCTAATGTTTCTGGTTTAGAAAACCATTTACTAAATGTAACCACTTGCCAATAGATTGGTATGTGACTTCCTTTTGACTCAGTTTTATTTGTCTCAGCAAATTCTAGTAACAAAGTGTGGTGAAAAAAAAATTAAAATGATGTTCTTTGAAATGAAGAAGAAAAAGAAACAGTCTTGCTGTATTGATTTATGTATCTCATGCAAAACTCATCTGCTCAACTAAACTTCCTAATGTTGTGTTTTTGTGCCCCAATGTATGATCTCTTTTGTATATCTGTTCAACTACTGCAGTGATTCTAACTCTGCTAATAAAAAATAACCTTCCTAAGTACACGGAGCCTGGACCTTTTAGTCCTTAACTCAGGATAAACTCCCATTGAAATAATGGACAATGACATGGGTTTAAAAGAATTGGGCTCATACTATAGCAAATGCACAAGTACAGCTTGAAATCAATGTAATATGTAAGTGCAAAGTGTTGTTATGAATGGTGTGGGGGACAGAACCATTGTCCTATACCTGCCAGATGCTTTTCTTCCTAAAATATGGCTTGTGTACATATGTAGCTTAATGGCAGTGCCAGTATTTGCAATCTGGGCATGCCCTCAGTTCAAAGATAGCTGAGCGTATTTGTTCTCTCATTTGAGCTTCTTTCTTTCTACAGCCACTTGTTCATGCTTTTTGTAGTTTTATCAGTCTCTTTAAAATATATATTTGTTCCCTTTTGATGCATGAAACAAACATACACCAATGGCCTAAAACTTAAGGGTATCTTGTAGGCAGTGTGTAAATACCCCACTACGTGCTTCATATTGCATCTTAATGGGCAGCATTAGATTAGGACATTGCCACTAATAAATAAGGCACTCTGTGTACTGATAACACTTGGGATCTTTATAGTGGATCTGAATAGATCTTTTTAGCGCTGTCTTTTTAGTAATTAGGGTTTTGGGGAAAAATATTCTGTAACGTTCATATTTACACCAGTGATCTACATTTAGCTCACTGGCCTGTAATAGAAATATCGGAACAATGGGTTACTCAGTGCTTACAAAATGGTACTTTCATCCTGTCTTCCCTCTCAACCCCTTCAGTATTTGTGTGTGCAAAATGAGGGAGTATTTCTTCTGGCCTTTCTTTGTTAAAATAATTATTTTCTTTAATTATTATTTGTTTTGCTTTGCAAAGTGCTAAAGTCAATGTCAGTACCACAAAACTATCTCTGAAGGTGGGAATATCTTATAGAAGAACAGGCCACACAGGTGAATAGTGCAGGAGCATATGACAAAATCTGTTTGCAGTGATGGTTATGAATCCCTAATACATGGTCTTTACTCTACTGGAATATGAATGTTAAATAATTTATCTCAAAGTACATTTTTGTATATGTTAATGTATTATGTAGTTTCAGAGGGGTATATAAATGAAAATAAATTAGTTTTTACCAAGAAGAAGGACTCTCACAAATCTAATAGTAGCTGAACTCCTCAGAGTGGGAGTATACAGCTTCTTTTTAGAAGATTTTTTTTTTTCCTTCTTCAGCAATCACATTAGTTAGTCCCTTTGTTTCTGTACCTACTATGTATCAGGAATTCATCGGTAGTGTTGATTCCAGCCACTTGAATTGAATGCAGTTTGAATTCTTCTTTCAATTAGCTGAGTTTCTTACCACCCTTTTCAGGATTCATTTGCAGGAGACACTAATTCACTAGTCCAGACTGCAATTAAGAGTTTGTTCTGATGACTGTAAATTTGCAGACGAAGTTACTGCTCTAACTGTTGAGACTGCTTCGATGTGATGAATGTTTTCCTGTGGTTTAGCGAGGACCTCCGTTCTATAAGAGGCCAGAAAGGTCTCAGCTGCTAAAAGTCACCCTGTATTTCTTTCTTCATTTCGATGTAAACTTAGTGGAAGCAGGGCTGACAGTTTACAGGATGCCTGAACACACTTCCATAGCTTCTTGGAGCAAAAGCTGTTCCCTGACGTTGTTTTAGTGTGATCACTTTATGTTTGGCGAATTGAAAATAGACTGTGTGCTAATTGTTGTCGTCGACCTAAGCCAGCCTAAGGATCATAGCAACGTGTCTCCATAAGTCCCTTTTCATTCAAACCATTCATTAAAAATTGTGAACCAAACTCAGCCCAGCCTCCAAATCAAGACAAACTGCAAGGCAAAAATCTCTCAGGAGACCTGTGCAGCGCACTTGCCTGGAGTCTGGGGGTCAGGCACTGGGAGCAAGAGAGACACGTGCTCTGAGGATGGGAAGGGAGTGGCGCCTTATAACCCCCCGGTTACTTTGTGAAGAGGTGTTCTCCTGATCAGGGGCTGGTTTCTGCCAGGGAGAGCAAGTGGCGTTGATGTGATTCATAGAACAAAAGGTGCGGAAGCGGGATTTGGGAGCTGGGGGTGGGGAAGTGAAGGGGTGGAGGCTTTTCAATACTCCTATCCCCCCGTCACCTGTGACTCTCCCTCCAGATGTTGCCCGAGTCTATGAATGTGGGTGAAAGTGAAGGACGATCCTGCTGGATCCTCGCCCTGTCCTCTGGCACATTCCCGAGGAGAGCCATCCGGGCTTGCCAACACGAGACTCTTCGCTGTTCCTGACACTTTGTTTTGCTTTGCAAAGTGCTAATCCGAAAGCTCCTGGGCAGGTTTTTGCGTTGGCTGCTTTATTTGCTCTGACCTCAGGGTGGCGTTTTAAGCACATAAACAAAGCCCCGGCAAGCAGGGAGCCTGGCAAGGGTGGCTGGTAGTTTACCTTGATTGGAATAACAGTTCCATGAATGTTTCGGATAAATCAGCCCTGCCTAATAGGCCGACCTGAAGTAGGCAAGCCGCGAGTCCTCCGTGTAACTCGCTTTAGTGCAGCAGGCGGGTCTGGGCTCTCGAGGGCCATGGCAGTCCCGTCTCACCTGGTTTGCCGGCAGCGCTTTGCAGAGAGAGGGTGCAAAAGACGAGGGCTGTGAACTAGATCCTAGCGGGAGGGATGGGGGGAGAGACATCCCTAAATCGCGGCCCCCCTGGCCCTGATTTGCACGGGGAGAATAAACACAATAGTCAGTCAGCTTACCTCCCAGACGAAAGGGCCAGGAGCACACGGAGCCTCCGTCCCATCCTAGGTCAGCCTGCCGCAGGGCTTTCTTCCCAGCACTGCCGCCTCCTGACTCACTGGGGCCCGATCTCGAGCGTGTCAGACCGGCCCTAAACTCTGCCCAGGACCGAGCCAGAAGTCACCTCCAGCCTTTCAGTCAGCCGCTGCTGGGGCAAATCCCTCGCAGCTTGTCTTAGGCAGAGCGCGGAACAAGTTGCCGCCTCCCCTGACTTTTTGTAAGCCTTTATCTGAGAGCCAGGAGCAGGTAAGGCTGCCTTCACTGCGCGATCCGCGCCGCATTCGCGGAGGGCAGCCGCCGCCGGTGGCAATGGACGCGCGAGCTGCTGTTCCCTGGGGGTGCGGGGGGAGCCGTCCCCTGGAGATGATCCGCTGAAACACTTCACGCCGTGGCACTGTGTTTCACCGATCCCCCTCTCTCTGCTTTTGTGACACTCACCCCAAGCATTTGCAAACCCAGCCGAATAAGTTCAGACCCCCCTCCTCCCGTTAGTTTACATTGCAGATGTCAAAGGATTAAGTAAATGAAACTTTATTTGACCGTGGAGTTTCCAGACCCTGGGATCCCTCCGCTCTTTGGCCTTATTTTAATGCCATAGCGGTAATTACCCTTCGTTTCTTTAAGTGCAATAGATTTATTGCCTCAGAGACTATGCACAGTTTGATTGAATTATTCATTTTTTTCTTTGGTGTAGACTGCATCTGGGGACTCTGATGTGACGTGTAGATTTTTTTTTTCAGGAACAAAGGGAATGTGGAAATGAAAGAGAGAGGGAGAGAGAGGCTGGCAGATGTGATGAGATGCGGTGAAGGTGTATCCAGCTTGGCACTCCCACTCCTCTCCTCTCCTCTCATTGCAGCCCTGGGTGACTCTCAGGCTAACACAAACAGCTTTTCTTCCGCAGCCTGCCCTCTGTCACTGTAAGTACAACAGCCTTCTCTTATCAGCATGCAAATTCCAGCCACTCACTACCTTAGCCTAGTGTTTGCACTTTAAATTTACAGAGGAGACCTTTAAAATGAACTTTCCGAAACAGGAAGGGGTTTCATGTCAAACTTGCTTTGATTTTCTTTGTAAAAGTTTATGTGGTTTGCCGGCTTGGGGGGCGGAGGGGTTGTTACTGCGGCTTTTTTGTGTTTCTCTCTCAGGGTGATGCACAGTTTCAATGAAATTAAAATGTTCCCTTGATCTACTTCCGCCAAGAGGACAGGAATTCAGAGGTTTGTTTTCAGTTGGGTCCCCTCCTCGCCGCTTTTTAAAAAGACTATCCTAATGATCCAAGGGTGCTGCTAATGGGGAACTCGAGTCATCGGGTGGGTTTGCCTGTAAAGAAACGTGTGGTCATTTTGGTATCAGTCTAACAAAACTTTTCTCCCCCTCGGATAAGTTTTTAACTCCTTTACCTCTTTCTGACACTTCCTCGTTCATTTTGTGAAAGTTTCTCTGAACTCTTTGAATCCTTTTTAAAAAAAAAAAAAAAACCCACAAAAGTCCTCCGTGTCGGAGTGTGTCACCAGTGAATTGACAAAGCACGCCTGCTAATTGTCCGGCTTTTACCGCTTAGTGAATGACCTCCACTATAGAATTGCTGCCATTTGTCTACAAACTTTCGACCACCCCAAGAACTCTGTAGAAGTCCTAGGCTCTCAGCTCCTCTCTAGGAGGTGGCACAGACACAGGTTGTTTTCCATGCGTGGCTCAGATGAGTGGCACAGCACAAAATGCAGTGACAGCTGCGAACAGGTAAGTGCTTCCACGCAGCTGAGTGCTGCTAATTCCTTCACTCTGCCAGCGCGAGGAACCAGCGCACGAGATGTCCAGCGTCCCTCCCAACATCTGGCTGCGCTGCTCCCGCTATCCTTAGCCTTTAGCAGCGAGAGGCAACCAGAGTCATTTAGAAGGAGCTGTAAATATTTGTTAACACTAAAAGTAAAGGATGTTTTCTCTCTTCCACTGCATGTGGTTACATATCTAACCAGCAGATGAGCGCTTATTCGCAAACAGAGATAAATACACAATTGTTATTCGCAGGGCACAAAACCACATCTGCATACAATAGAGACGTCTTCTTTCCAGGCGGTACATCTTCTACCTCTTGTGTAGATTTACACCTGTAGCTTAACTGAAAGGAAGCAACAAGCTTTATTGCCCAAGTTATTTATTTGAACGTAACCCATCTGTGCCGTGCATTTCTGCCCCGACCTCATTTCATTCTTTGTACGGTATTGTCGGCGGTGCAGAGATGCTCTTCAGCTGAAGGGCTAGTTGGGCTTTGAAAACTTCCTAAATTCCTCTGGCTTTTTAATTGCTTGACGTTCATTAGCACCTGCCACTTGATTGTTTCAGCTCTTCGAAAGAGAGGATACAACTGCTAACGTTGTTTAGAAAGAAAAGGGAAAACTTTCAGCAACAAATTGATAGGACAGTAGATAGCATCCGAATCTTCTCTTTGTACTTAGACTAGATCTCGTTTTCTTACAGATCTCAATTTCTAGTGCCGATATGTTATCAACTATGCAAAAAGTCAAGGTGTCTTCGTCACGTGTGAGCTATTTCAATTTATTACAATAAATGCATTACTCTCAAATTCTGGGCTTTCTTACACTTTAAAAAAAGACCTTTGCGGTACCCAGAAAGCAGTGGTATTTCCTGTTGCTAAATCCTGTTGCACAAGGCAACTCAAGGCAGGTGAATGGTTTGAATTTGCTGAACCCAGGTGAATGTACAGTCAGTCACACACCTTTGAAACTGCAGTCCCCTTGCCTGGCTGTAGACTTTAGCACTTTTATTTAAATGAAAAGAATACAGGAAAATGAGCCGTAATGTAGTCTGTCAGCTAATTTGAGGATAAAGCATTATTAGAGCCTCTGGATAAATTAAAAGTTCTGTTTACAAAATATGTTCAATATGCTGATTCCCTTTATATTGTGGGAAAGTGCCTGAAATAAATAAATAAACAAACATGTTTCTGTTATTCCTACAGATTCTGACCTTAAAACTAATTTCTCCAGGACTTGACTAGAAGGGCGATACCATAAAATACTTCGCCTAGCAAGGAAGCGGGATGCTAGAGCTGAAAGTTGTAAACCTGGCAAAGAACATCAAATAGAACCAGGTCTAATCAATCAGGTGCCATCACGCTAATGCCAATTTTCAGCACGCTCCTGAGGCGCAAGGTTTATTTGCAGTAGATCTGATTGTCCTTCCGTTTCGAACCTGCCCCGCAAATTTGGGCTCGTGTGTGTGAATGAGAATGCGAATTCAGCCTTTTCTTCTCATCTCCCTGGCCTCTAGAAAGTATGAAGCCCGTTTAAAATTAAAAAGTTTCTCGATTACTAACTGTTCCAGGCGCCTTCTGGAAAATGGAAAGGGTTGCCAAAAATATAAAGAGGATCAACAACTTTTTTTCTCTCTCTGCCTCTTTCCTATTTTGTGGGCTAGAGGGTAGCTTTCCGCACTCCCAGACTTGAAGCAGTTTAGCGTAGGTGTGGACAATAGCAAAAGGGACAGCCGCGAGTTTCCAATTTTGTTTGCCCACCTGATCCTCGAGCCCCCGACAGTTGGTAAAGCCTCTCTCACGTTTGCCTTTGAGAAGTAAATTACTGAGCCAGCACTCCCCGCCACAGGTTGGGTTACTCCTGAGTCCTTCATAGCTGTGCCTGTCTTCTCCCCGATTTGCCTTTTCATTGGCACTTAGAAGATGCTTTAGTTCCTAAATCACTTTTCAGTTCCTGTCTGTTGCATCTTTGTAGCTGTGCCTATTTCGCCGGAGATCAACCTCTCGTCCTCACAAACAGAACCAGAACTTCAACCTGAAGCTGTTCTATAGCTGGTATTTCCTCCCAGACCATACTTCTCCTTTTGTTTTAAGTCGGAGCATCTTCGCCTTGTACTTTGCACTCGCCCTTCCTCCGTATCTCTCTCTCTCCTCCCGCCCCGCGGGTTAGCTTAGCCTGTATCTGCATTCCCGTCTCTAGTGGAACTTGTACTTCACAGTACATTTCATCTGGTTTCCCCCAGCTTTAGCTTTAGGAGAGGGCTCCTAAGAACCCCACTTCTCTGACAGTAAGCGTTTTTGTTTGGTTCCCCCCCCCCCCCTTTTCTTTTTTCCCTGCTTTTACTTATGTTTTATGCCCCATACTCCTGATCAGTCCCACCTCCTGATTTCTCTCCTTCTATTGAATACTTCTCCTTTCTGATTTTTTGTGCGTGTCCTCCTAAACACATCCTTAAAAGCACTTGAGCCGGGTGTTGTCGGTGTGTAACATGAGTCTTTTCTCTTTCTTTCTTAATTCTCCCAGGACACTCCACACAGCCCTCCTCCTTTTCCGGCCCCCCCAGCCGCTCGGTAACTTTGTTACCTTTCCTAACCACTCAAGCAATCAGTGGTCATTAGGCCAGAGAGGTGTAAGGTTTCATTTGGCTAATAGCAATGTGAGCGAGTGGTGAGAGCTTCTCGGGGATGCGGCTGGCAGCCTGGGGCGATTTCACTTTCTGTTTTGTGCTCACTTTCTCTTCAGTTGTTGCGTTTCTCTCCCTCTCTCGCTCCCTCTCCCTGTGTTGTCTCATCTTGCCTCGGCTGTCTGGGAGGGGGAGCTTTGCCTTCCTCAGATCAATGCCCTGGCCACTCACTTTCTGATGTTGCACGACGGGAAATGCTTTGAATACTTACGACATGGCCGCTCACATTGATTGCCAAGATTGACAGCAGTAACCATCGCCTTCACTTGTTTCAGGAGGAAAAAAAAAATAATAATGAACCTGACTGTAAGCAAATCTCCAGGCGACCCATCAGCAAACTTCTAACGATCCGGATCCTGACAGCCATGGCCCGGAGAAACACCAGCAGACTTTAGTGCATTTATTTTGATTTGCTTTGCTGAATTACTCCCCATTTATTTCTCTCCGTCCTACACCCCCTTGCCTCTTTTTTTTTTTTTTTAAATGAAAATTACTGAAGCGCGTTTTAAAAAAGGGTGGGGGCGACGCTCCCGGTCTTTGTGCCACACCGGATTCCGAGGAGGTAACCAGGAAAAACAAGCCCTATTGTGTTGTATACCTGTTGTTTACTATGGTGTGTAGTGCAGCGTTGCGTGGTGGTGGTGCTGTTTTAATGGGTTTTCGCTGGATTGTGTCGCTTTGCAGAAGAGAATCCGGTTTCCCGGGCTCTGTCTTTAATGGGTTCTTAGCTGCAATTGACTAGAGCAGAAGCGTCCGGAGGTAGATTGCTTGTTTTAGCTTCTAACATCTCCGAATTAATCCCCCAGCGCGGTTGTTTACTTCTGTACCACGAGGTTGTTTTCTTTTAGGGCGAATAGTCAGTCTCGTCCGTGTGTGAGGTTTCCAAGGCTGTGAAATCTCGAGTTTTCAGAGACCTTAAAGACTCCACTACCTCGAAATCACAACACTTTCTCATCCTCCCCGAGTTGAGTCTATTTTAAAATGTAGTGACAGATCAGCGTTGTATTTTAAGATCACCCACGGCAGCACACATGGTGCTAGGAAGATAGTGTCTTACGAGAGAGACTAAGAAACCCTAAATCAATCTTGGAGAGCAGAAAGCTGCTTCATTACTCCGTAGTGTTCCCATGGGCTTGTCCTCGTGCAGAGACCCCAAGAAACAGAATGGAAGAGGATGCAAGGAGTTTTTATAGCGCTTTTACATTCTCCGTTAAGTTTGAGGTGGGTGATTTGCATTGAAGTTTGCCACAAATGTGCTATTCGCAGAGCGAGTTGTGCAAAGATACTGGACCGGTGGGTGGTGATATTGTGTTTGCCCACAGAGGGGCACTATCCCGAGGATTTGCAGTTCTTGCGGTGGCGTCTTATCTCCCCAGCCAGAAGGCTTGGATAAAGTTATACTGAAAACTTTAAAATTGATATCCCACCCTAATTTGTGATGCACGAGGAGGGGGAAAATAAGCACATCACCAGAGAGCTCTGTTTACACCATGAGAAAGGGAAAGCTCTGCTGCTTTGTGGGCTTGCCCAACGTTCAATTTGGGATTTCTTGCTGCCTTAGCTCTCGCCGGAGGTCATGCAAATCGACCTTAAAAGAATGCATAAGCCATAAATTAAAATAAACCCTTAGCCAGGGGCTGATCCATAAGTAGACAATACCTAACCTGGACAAAACGACTTCCTTTGCGAGCTGAAAAAAGAATAGTGCCTAAGATAAATGCAACGTAAGTTTTCAGGAAGTATTTCCCTTAATTTTTTTTTTTTAAATAAATCGCAATGCAACTGCATGTAGCAGGTTATAGACAATGCTTTAGAATCTGCATAAGGCAAGGTGTGTTTGTGGAGAGCTTCTTAGTTTTCACTCGTTCAGAGCTGTTTGTGTTTTTGATTTTGGAGAAGAAACCTCTTTATGTAATCAGGTTTGGTGTTTTATCTTAAATAATTACCTTAAGTTTATGAAAACTCTGAGGTGGCTAAAAATGTATGTAAATAGGCACACACACACACTGTATCTGTATATAATTATGTCATGAGTGGGTTTTTTTGCATTTGTTGGCAATTGCTCCATTCAGGGTTCTGAAAAGAATGATCAGTAAGAACTTATAATTTTTCTCTTTCTTTAGTTCTAGCCTTTAAAGTAGGAGGTACTGGACGGGATGGTGATTATTCTTGTGTATATGCATGTATGTGTGCATCAGTGTGTGATACCGTGTATGTGTCTATGATCACAAGCGTTATATTATCACATGCATACACATGTACATTAATAATTTAGCTGTCAGTGGATAACTCTTCTGAGGAGATCTTACCAGCTCAGTTTCTTACTTCTATTTAACAGCATTGAACAGTTAACCCGCTTTGCAGCTAGGGCTGCGTGCTTTAGGAGAGCAGGGCCTTGAGGTGAATCAGAGGCACTGATCATATCAATTTGATTGTTGCCTTTTCTTTCCACAGGACTGTTTCACAGGGTTTTTTTTAAGGATGAGAAAGAGTGGAAGTGGCAACATGAAAAGACAATTAGTGTTGTGTCTGAGCATCAGGGGTATTTTACAGGAGAAAGTCTGTTTGGGGAGCCTGGGGAGGAGAGATTAGCTGTGTCCTAGGGGTGTTTCCCAAAAACACAGACAGTGAAACTTTCAAAGATAATGAAGCATGTTTTCTTCTGTTGTATACAGATAAGGTATAATGCCTGTGTTCATTTAAATACCCTCAGCACATGATCAGTGACATTTATTTAATAATTTTTATTTGAATTTTTTGACATTTTTAATATTTCCTTCTTTAAAACCAAGCAGAAGGATGTGAGAGAAGAGCACAGTCCTTAACACAGGGTTTCAGCAGAAATAAACAAATTTCCCTTTCTCATATTCATGTAATGGGGTAGTTCTGAAGCCTGTCTTGAGACTTTAACTTGACTTGACTTGTTTTATTGACATTCCCACTCACTTAATTAAGCCATTATACTAGAAAGAAAATAGTGGATGAGATATATGAATATAGTCTGCTATTACATACAAACACTGAACAAAAAAGACGCTGCCTTTTTTACTTTTCCACAAGCCCGCTGCACATCATGAGCTCTTTTCCATTATTTTATTGAAGGTCCTCCCCCCCTGAGATTTCTTGTGTTCAGTATTCACAATGCTACACATACACTACGTGCACATTATAAATAGTGGCCATACTTAGCATTTCATTCTAGTACAAATAAAAATAATGTATTTGTAGTGAGTACATAGAAAAGAAAAATAATTAGGTCACTTAGATTACGCTGCAGTTTGAAGTAGCACAACACCTGGCAGGAACTACTTAACATTTTCTTTTAAACTCTGTACTAGCCATAACTTTGTTTCTTATAATACATTCTTGTGTTAAGTGAGAAAGGCTGTTTGTAAAACAATCCCCTGGCTTGTCCCAGTGTTGGGTGAAGTTGATCCTGTAATGGCATTTTGTTTTGAACAGTTGCTGTAGTTGACGTTCCCTCATAAGGTAAGGTGGCACTGGGTCTGAAAGGAGGTCCAAATGCCACATTTATAATTAGACTGCCAATTCAGCACATTGTATCCATTGCTATACAGGGATATACTGCTGTGTCTGGTCTCTCAATAGCCTGTATTCAGAATTAGCCAATTCAACTGCTTAAACTTTGGAGTCAAATTTAGAATAGGCAATGAGAGAAGGAAAGAAAGAAAACAATAAAGCTTTTTCTTTTCCTCAGCTAGCTATTAAAAGCCAAAGAATATACGGAAACCAAACCATGCACTGTACTTAGAATCAATACATCAAATGTAGTTTGGCCAGAGTGTGCATTTTTTTTTTTTTTTAAAGTACACTTGGGAGAGGAGGAGGGGTTGGGTGACACAAACTAAAAACAAAAACAAAATCCCAGCCCTTTGCAAATCACTCCGAATGGGGTGTTAATCCAGTCAGGGGCAGGTCAGAAGGTAATTGCCCTGCAAATCGGTTGAGTTTTGGAGAGGCAGCCTGTCTTAAAGTAAGGACCTGAAAGTGCAGCTGGCCCTGAGTTTAGAGAGTGAGAAAATTATTGCTGAGTCTGAGTCTGGCCAGAGGTGCTTGGACAGAGGTTGGGCAGGGACTTCCCCAAATGTAAAGGCCCTCCGATGCAGAAGCTGCTGTTTCTCCTGGCATTTCTTAGGCAGCTGCCTGCCTTATCTCGACTGCACTGAGTCCGCCGGGCAAGGCCGTAGAGATGCTGGGAGGAAGCTCTTGCTCCTTTGTAGGGCGAGGTAGGCGAGCGAAAGGGGGCTGGAGGGACAGTAACTCGCCCCCCACAGGAACAGTTACCTGCTGATTTCTGGGCTGGGCTGAGGCTGCAGCCAGGGCGTGCAGAAGGCGAGGCACTGGTTGGCTTGGAGAAGTTCATGCCTTCCCCGCCAGCACGGTGGGGACGGGATCAGACCGGGCAGTGCCCCCAAACTGCAGGCCCGGGACTCCCAGGCGGTGATCCCCCCCCGAAGGCATTCGCTGGTTTCCTCAAAAGGCGGGAGCCGGAGCGATAGGCGGCTGCAGGGCGGACAGAGCGAGTGAGCAGCCCGCGCAGGCACGCGCTCACACTCCAAGCCCGGCGGCTCCCCGGGACCGCCAGCGCCGGGCACTTGCTGCTGGCCTGCCCCGCGCCTCTGTGCCTGGAATGGATTTCCAGCGCCCGCCTCCTCTTCTGCTCGCTCTGATTTCCCCGCACCTCTCCCAGAGGTTCCTTCCTATTCAGGGAGGAACACGAGGGGCCCTTGCCGGCCCCCCCCTGCCCACCGCATCACTACTTCTCAGCCCCGCCGCTGCACTGAGCATTTCGCTGCTGCTGTTTGGGAGACTGCGCGAGAGCTTGTCTGGCTCTGTTCTGTTGGCTTGCAGAGTGCAATCCACTCTTATGCATAGGCAGCGAGATAGCTAGATATCAATGGATCTGCCTACGGGCGAGTGTGCTCTCTTGTATTTGTGTAACTCTGCTTCCTTACTGTACCAAAAAATAACTTGAAAAAAAGGCATCCACCTTCATGGAAGCAAAGGGAGAGGAGAAAAGTAGCTAGCAGAGCCGCCAGGCCAGGCCACTAGCATCTGACTTGTACGAGCTAGGAGCCAATGCCAAAAGTTAGTTGCGTTTGCTTGTCAGTTTGCTTTTATTCATAATGTTGCTCCACTTCCCCTTTGCTGTTGGGGGCGGGAATAGTGGTGTTTTTAATATGTAGCCAATAGTTGGTGGTCAATTCAAGCCAAACTTTTTCTATTTAATGAAAAACAAAAACAAACTCGAGGTATTTTCCAGATCCTTGCTCATGTTATGAGTTGAAAGGACTGCATCTCTTAGGGACCTTGGAATACCCTTCAGAGTGATGAAGACCAGGACTTCCCATGGCGATAGCAAAACCAAATATTTTCTTCTCAGTGGGCATTAGAAAGTTTCTTCAGGAATGACCTTGTATCTATTAAATAACTTAATCATATTGGGAGATACTTTTTCAGGAAGCATATCCATTAATTTTTTACAGTTGGTTTGGTTCTCCGCTAAAATTATGTGGACCAAAAGTAGAAGGCTACTGATATTTATTTTATTTATTTTTTAATAAAATGTTATGGAAAAGAAGTAGCAATATTGCTTCACTATTATATGTACTGTGGGGTCATGTATATTTCAGTCTCAGTATGACTCAAAAGATCATTGGGTGCATTTGGCAAAGGATACTTTTAACAACTTGCTCTTTAAATGTTACATAAATTGTAAAAAGTGGTTTATTTTTGTATGTGTGTATAAACTATGCCCCCCTGTAATGATACCAGGGTGTATTTTTTAATGTTTCTGGTGACAATGTAAATCATGAAAAGAGTGCTTTGAGTAGCTTGTAAATTATGCCAGAACCCCAAGCTAAAATATAGCTTTATAGCATGTGCAGTAGTTTGCGTGTATCTTGTTACTGAAGTAGCAGCAAAAGACACAGATACTATTGTAAAGCTTTTAATCTTTTAGAAAATTGACATTTTGTCTTTCTCTCTGTTATTTATTTGTTTGAGTTTACACAGGGTTTTTTTTGTATTTTTTTCCAGGTAGACTATCATATATGAGTACGTTTGGAGACATGTTACTTCAGTGTAACACATGAAATTCCTTTCACTATTTAAAACATATTAGGTTTCTTGTATAACAAAAATCTTTAACTATTTATTGGTATATAATTATGGCTCATGAGATCACACTGTAAAAGACAAGGCTGTAAAAACCTATGATTTAATAAGGCTCTTTCTGACACCAGTGTGTTGTCTGTAAGTGCATGTTTGTGTATATATGTAACCATATTCAGAAGACAGCGATCATACAGATGTGTTGCCTAGAAAAAAACTCATTTTACAGTGATAAAACTGGATAATGACATGTTTTCAAAGCATGTCCATGATATCAATAAATTATTCTTTTAAAACATTATTCTATAGCAAAACCAAATATTTGTGACATGACAGTGAGAAATTTCCTGCCATTTTTTAGTTTACTATTTTTTAGAAAGTCTTGAGTTATTTGGCGTTGATGAAACTGCTGCACATACCCATCGTATATTCAAGTATTCAGTGAAGTTTTAAATAATTCTCTTTCAATTAGTACTACAGGAACTTGAAAATGGATTTTCTCTTAAAGGAACAAGAATCAGTACATATTGGTTTCTTTCCTCCCCTTGTATATTTGAAAAACCACATATAAGTTTTATGTTTTGTTTAATTTTTCTAAATAAAATTAAAAAAACTCAAATATTACCCTAGCCTTCCCTCATTCCAAGTTTGAAAATGTTGTGTGGAAATGATTGAACTGTAGAAGTATTTTTTTTCCACATTTTTCTTGAGGTTTGCAAATTTGATTGGGTAATATAAAATAGTGTACATTATTGAAGTTGGTTAATCAGAGTCATTTATTTATAACACAGAATACATATATATCAATTGATGTTTTTGAAGTCAAGCGAAACATTCCATCATGTTAATGTGTTTAAGGGTATCATATCAGGCACAGACAGGTACTAGAAATGATAAAAAGCAGATAACCTGCAACAAAATGATTTACAGATGGGTCATTATCTACTATAGTGAGGTTACAAAGATCATATTCTTTATGAAAACAGAATGTAGTTTCTATAGAATTAGCAGAATTATTTAGACAAAGGTGAATAGTGGATGTTTTCTGGAGGACTGGTAGAATTTGTCAAAAACAGCATGTATTACAATGCTAATCCTTTTGTAGCCTGCATATTACTTTAAGATATGGAATCAGACCAGCATGTGTTTTAAATACTTTTTATGATGGAGATCCCTAAAACAAGTTTGCTGATAAAATGCTTTTTTATGTTTTGAATATATTAGATATTTACACACAAAGTTTTCATAAGAACCTTTGTGTGGAGTGAGAATAAATAATCCACTCTTCAGTAAGAATATAGCACATTTTATTTTACCTGCCCTTAGTGGTATGGACAAGTGCTTTATCTCTTAAAAGGGGAACATTTTAGCACAGTTAGGAAACGTGTTAAAAAATATTCCTGAATAATTTTTTGTAACCTACATCTTAAAAGAAAACCCCAAGTCGTGGGAAGGTTTTTTGATTTTGGGGGTTGCTAGGTTTAAGAACCTGCTCAGTGTCGTGGCTGCCAGGGATACCTTATCCCAATTGGTCATCTCTTCTATAGATTGGTAGATAGGGCCCTAGGTTAATGTTTGCTGTTCACTTCCTCACTAAAATACAGAGGGGTGTACACCCATTGTTATTTCTCCAATCTCTGGTAGACTGATAGAAGGCCATATGAAACTCTAAAACCACAGAATTGCAGTATTGATTTGATTCTTAACTACAAATCCTTCATATCATTGCTCAAAATATCTAACTTTACACCAATATTAGCCATTCTTTTTATAGTGACACCATGCTTAGTAAAAAACTTCTAAGCAGTGAGGTCAGGTGTTGAGATTGGATTCTAGTTTATTTTTTATGAATCAGATAAAGATTTCTGTGCATGAGACCATATGTGAAGATGAGAGAACGAGAACATTTCCATATCAAAGGGAACATATCTGAGGCTGCATAGTAATTAAAATGCAGTGGTTTGGACTCTGAGCACTAGCACTTAAGCAGAGCGTTATTGGGACTTTGTGCAGCATGCAGGCGGTTGCCACTTGCATACTTCTAGAAATATACTTATAATTTTGTACAAACATTTATGCCAGTCCACACTTTTCTGTGGATAATTTGTATTTCACCCAAACCATTCAAAGTAGAAGTTATTTTTTGAGCAACCCCTTCATTATGGCTTTTGTGCATCAACTATTTTTATTCTGGTTGTTTGTATTTCCTCTTACCAGAATGATGGCTTGTTTATATCCAGATTTTTTTCGGTTTCTCTAAGACCCCTCTGTATATCACTCAAATTTTTCTACTTGAAGAGTCTTTTATTTGAAGGGGAAAATGGAAATAGCTTCTTAGATTAATTGAAGGAAGCATGATTTATTACATGTTGCATCTTAGAAAAAATTCACTATGTGCATTGGAACAGAGTACTTTACTGGTAAAATGTGCATTTAAAAATTCTGACTAATCCTTACCTGATACTAAAAGAATGAGGAAATTACACCAAAGGTTCTGTCTACATGGAGAAATTGACCAGCATAGCTATTGGGGGTTAAACTATACTGTAACAGCTATTCAGGAATACCTGCCCAGGTAGTGACTTTATGCTGAATAGTTACTCTGCTCACAAAGCAGAGTAATTCTACCAGAATAAAAATGACCTTTATTCCAGAATAGAGTGTCTGCACAAGGAACTATTCTGGAATAGTTGTTCTGGACTAGTTTATAATAGCTATGTCAATCTATTTCCCCATGCAGATAAGGCCTAAAAGTAGTATAAGCTCAGAATGCACCTCCAGTGTCCTCATCACCTTAGCCATCCTTCCTAGAGATTCCTATTATTTGTCACTTCTCCTTAGTAACCATAACATTGTCAAATTATTAATTAGAAGCCACTAGGAAACTTTCTATTTAAACTTATTTTTGGATCTTGGAAAGTGTTCTCATCTGTTAATCTTATTAGAAGTCTTGCTTTGGCCATTTATTTTCCACTTTTAGACTGTGATTGCCTTATGAGTATGATCCTTGAATACAAAGTACCACGTGACCAGGGTTTTACAGAATATTGTATATGCATGTGACATCTGTATTATTGTGGATGAGCTATAAGACTGAGGTCCTGAACATTTAGCAAAGAACCCGTGCTATTATTTTGCAAGAATTAGGGGTGTTAATCTCAGTGTCATGGCTAAATTCCAATTTAGATAGGTTGTTACCCATCTAAATTTCCCCTTGCAGTTTCAACTAGCTGAGTTAATCCTCACTTCCTCTCCTGAATACAGTTGAATAGTGTCACTGGTGTAGAACACAGATTGTGTTTTACCCTATCGGTGATGTAGTTTAGCAATTGGTGAGGTTATCACTAGAGGTATATAATCTGCAGAGGCAGCCTTTGGCTATTGGGGGCCCTAGCCAAAGGCCCATTGTGGGGCCTCCTATAGGCCCACAAGGCCCCCATAGGCCCCTCTGTGACCCTGCCTCCCCTACTGCCCCAGCTCCCCCCACACGGCCCCGGCCCCCTGGGCCAGTTTCTCCTTGTGCTGCAGACCAAGGCAGATGTGGCTTTTGGGGTAGGTGATGGGGCCCTTTGCAGCTTGGGGCCCTAGGCGTGCGCCTGCTTCACCTACCCCAAAAGCCACCTCTGATAATCTGTAAAGTACTTTGGGGGCCTTCTCAAGTACTACATGGGATTTATTATATTTTATAGTTAAGATGAGCAGTTTGAAAGATTATATGCATTCAGTCTTTTAGTTCTTGAGCTATTCTGGAAGAAAATAGGGGCAGATTCTCAGCTAGTGTAAACTAGCATACCTCTGTTGACTTCAGTGGAATTATGCCCTTTTACATCAGCTGAAGATTTGGCTCATAGGATCTGCTCCATCTCCCCCGGCAGTCAGTGGAAAGACTCCTCTCGAACTTCAGAAGGACCTGCTGCCACTGAAGTCAATGGCAAAATGTACATTGATTTTAGTGGATCAGGGTCAGCATGAATGATGCTTTCTTTGCTCTTTGGATGAAAATTCACTCCCCACCCTTTGCCCTGAAAGAATGGAATTTTTCTCTTTAAACCACCTCTTGGGCTCTTCCTCCATAGCAGCTCTTCCAGTGGATCAGCTAGAGTAGGGGATGCTGCAGCTCCTCACCCGCTATGTGGGGTTTCTGGGCTGCTGAATCCATATAATAATTTTAGAGACTGTGGCTGTGCATACTCCCTTTCTCAACCACATCATATATATGCAGTGAAGGCTCCCTGCCTGCAGATCCTCATATGCAGTCTCACTGCTGAGGGGCTTTATGCTGGCTCATACAGTAAAGGTGAATTTCACTTCATTCTCAGCTCAAGTATAGGGGGTGTACACAAGCACAGTTGTTATTTATATGCAGTGATGTATAGTTCAGGGTATTTCTGTTGTTTGTACTAGCAGGAGTACCTAGATTGAGACTTGTATGTTCAATTTTGATTTACTTAAGTACTTCTTTAAATTTAATACTGACTAAAATATCTTCCTGACTTGCCCAAAATTTCAATAGGCAAGCTTCTAAAAAGGCTTTCATGTTCCCAGGCACGGTTTGATATTTTAAATACAATCACCTTTTTGTCTGTAAATGTAGATTTTACTTGCTTTGATATGTGCATTCAGTTCTAAAATGGGATTTTCAGCCCCAGTTGTAAACTTAACTATTGTTGGGGTGCTTGTTGTTGGTGTGGACAGACATACGTTCATGGAACAGGATTGTTAAATTTTGGGTAATGTGTCCACCCTGAAATGGGTATCATCAAGGTTTTACTCTTGTTTTTTTTTCCTTAGTGGAGGGTGGGAAAAAGAGAGAGGCAGAAAGGTAAATGCCAAATGAATCTCCCTTCCCGACCAGCTTCCCCACTCAAAATAAGCATCAGAAGAGGGGGAAATGTAGGTAGGAGGGACGTAAGTGAGAGACCCTGTTGCATTTAATTTGTACCATTGAAACGGAAAAGTTACAGTAGATGCAGCTTTAATTATGGAGTCATTCATTCACTTCATAAATATGGTAGTGCCTTGCTGTAGTGCAGGATTATGTCTCTACGGGGCTTTGTGCAGTACAGACATAGAGGTAGACACAGTATCCTGTAGTATTTCTCCTTTTGGTTAGCGATTAGAACTTCGAAGTTTAAAACAAGTTATCGAGTTTTTTCATCTTGGTCTGATGGGAAAGAGCATAGTTAAAGGAGGTGGTGGGTATGTGTCAGGTAGGCCATCAAGACTATGTTTGGAGAAGTGTAAGGAGATGGGAAAACCTGTAGGAGAGAAAAGGAAGCTAGATCAAGGAAGGAAAGGTCTTTCCAGTTTGTCCTTCTTATTGGGGTGAGACCACACGTAACTTGTTCTTGGTTCTGCTGCATGATAGTACAAGAAAGCATTTGTTGTGCTGTCAGTAATATTGTTTGTCTTTTGATTCTTTTTAGAGCTTCCCAGTTTACAAGTTTGCCAGCATGCCTGCTGGAAAAAGGAATGCCCCAAATTTAAGACTATTATTCCACACTTTTTCTTAGCAACTCTTTATTCCCTCCTACTCCCCCCCGCGGTTACTTACCACTAGCCTGTTTCCTCTTCCTTCCTCACTTCTCAAACATGGCAGGTGTTGATCACTAAAGTGTTTCTTGTGCTGTTTAACACCAGGCTACTTTCCTGATACATGCTCAATAAATTGCTCTTGCCCAGTATGTTGGACACAGCTTGTGGGTGCTGATGGCTGCAGTGAGTGAGGGAATGAAGTAGGCTGATTTCTTCAAGGTGGGCATTTCAGAACTAGCAGAATTGGGGGTTAGATGAGAACTGGTTAAAAGGAAGGGCTGGCTCAGAAAGAGAATCACAATTGAAAACTTGCTCCAGCAAATCTCTTTCAAGTCTCTGACTGAAATTGGGCAGCCATTGCTCTGTTGGTGTTTTTACATCTTCTCTGAAAAGTAGTCCCTCCAAAAATAAAGTAAAAGAAAAAGTAGTAGAGTTTTGTCCAAGAACTGTACGTTGTAATGGAAGACAGAATTAAAGTTCTCTTATTGATTATGTGAGATCATGAGTCTGATTCAGCTTAATACAAAAGAAGGCTCTGTTTTGTTTTTGCTGGGAGTAGGCCCATTTATCCTAGTAAATTAATACAATAGGTCATGTTCCTAAAAGCTCTATATGCACTGAAAGAAAGCAAACCTGATTGGGAAGTATTAAGTGTGTTAACAGTCAGACCAGGGATTTCCTCAGCTTCAAAGAGAAAGAAATGAGCTCTCACTGGCCTCCATCACGTCTTGCTTTTATGGACTTGGAGTGCAGATTCACATTGGCTTCTCTACCCTGTGACTTATAGCATTATTGGAGGAAGCAGGCCACATATTCCATGCCTATTTGTCGAATTACTGCTACTGGGGTAGGAGAAATGAGTTTACCCTTTATCATGCCCGCTAGCTTCCTTCGTGCATTTAGGCTCTTTCTGGAAAGAGAGTGAGTCGCAAGGAGCTGAGGTCGGACAGAGATGCAGCATTGGCGTAGCAGAGTCAACTTGTCTGTTCCTCTGCATTGTCCTGTCAATACTCCTGAACAGACCACCCTTAAGTGAGAGAGGTCAGAACAATAACAAGGGATTCTGGCATGTAAATGGGGTTCTAGATTCAGCTCTAGAACAGATTTCTTCTGTGGCCTAGCACAAGTCACTTCATCCTTTTGTGCCTCAATTTTTCTATTTGTAAAATTGGAAATAACACTCCTTCCCTATTTGACCAGGAATGGTGCTAAGGTGTTCAGGTATGTGTTAAAAAGGAGTAAGCATAAGGAGAAATGGGGCTGGTGAGCGGAAGGAGCAGAGTTTCCTTCCCATTGCAAAGGTTGGGTAAGCAGTGATCTTCCATAGCTCCTTGTCCTCCTGGACCAGTGAAAAGTCTCCCTCTTGTTTCAATATACTTTAATCCTAGATAATAAATAATGCTGATTCAATTCTTGACCTTTATATTGAGATTGTGACAGAGGTGCTAATTACTATGGTGGGATTTTATGGTCAGAGAAGAGAGAGATAGGTAGGCAAGTGAAGGTAAACTGCAGTGACACCAAAAAGAATTATTGATGAAGATTGGCCATAATACCTAATTTTTGAAGGGTGGCCATAGTTAGGCTGAATATGAGGTTCTGTGGTCTTCATTGCACAGTGTGACTAGAAGCAGAAATACAAGGAAATCTTCCTCCAGAGGACAAAGTGAGTAATAATCATTGATGGGAATGTCACATTTGGGGGAGGAAGGATAAACTGTTGTTGACCACTCCTGTTAAGTTTTCAGACAAAATGCACATGAAATAACATATTTAGGGACAAAACCCAGCCTAATTTTGTGTGGTTTTCTTTAACCTGACTATAGATTTTCTTTCACTTTCAATATATCAAAGCGTGGAAAGGTAAGAGAAAAAGGAGGAACACTTGCTTCCCCTCGTGCTGCCTTACTGTAGCTCCCACCATGACATTTCCTGTCCTCAACATATTGTATCTCTAGTATTAATAATAAGTGAATGCAAATCAATGTGGCATCTGCTAGACTAGTCTGAGGCTAAACAACAGATATAGAATTTATCTCCCTGAGATTGTACCTACTCACACCCAAGTGGTATACCCACCTGTAGGTAATGAAGCACCCCTACTAAGTGTAGCTAAAATCCAAATCCACATTAGAGTTGTTATATATAACATACATTAAAGTGGTCCCTTGCTTTATTTTTTTATTTTTTAAAACCTCTCACTGTTGTAGTTGGAACACCGGCTGCTGCTGGTCTCTGCTGGTATCACACTGTGCTGAATTGGTCCTTCTTGGAAATGTGTGGGAGACAAAAAGGAATTAAAAAAAAAAAACAAAGAGAAAGGAAAAGGAGTGGAAAGGACATGAAAGGACAAAGATAGAGAAGATTGGAGTGCATTTTTTTAAATTATATGTTCAGTGACTAACACTCTTAGGGCTTTCGGACATACATATGACGATTTCTGTAGTTTTTCCACGTGATTGTTTGTGTAGCTTAAAATATTTAAATATTTTATTATCTTTATACTCTGCATAGTTTCAGTCTAACCAGTAAAACAAAATAGTATACTATACGTTAAAGGAGATCCTCTTAGTGCTTTCTATTCTTAAGGCTGAGTTCCACATTCCTTCTCAATTCTACGTAACTTCATAACAAGTTCTTTAAGGCTGAAGGTGTCCATGTTTTGGTCTTGTCCAAAATTTGATCAAATCTGTTCAGCCATTTTTGACATATCAGTCTATTTTTATGTGTGTATAAACATTGTATTGTGTGTGTGTGTGTGTGTGTGTTGTGTGTATGTGTATACATGTGTGTGTGTACACGCTCTATAGATGTGGTGAATGTTTTAAATAACAGTTTGGTGTTTTATCCATCATTTTTAGAAACTGCTAGTAAGATATTAAAATCTTCAGATTCTAAAATATTTTAAATTAGGAGTCCCATCAGACTTTTGCACACAAATTTGTGGGTATGCAAACAACTTTGAAATTTGTATGAAAGACACTAAGCAAGGTGAGGTGGTTGTGATCTGAGTCTGTAACTTGTGAAAGGCAGGGAATAACCTGTGGATCTTGCCAGAAGGGCGGAGTTGATCTGACTGGGAGCAATATAGAACTGAAATAGGAGTTTTAGGTGTTAGCAGGCAGAAGATTATTCACTTGGTAGAAGGAACTCAGTTTCTGGAGTGTGGAAGGGAGTGTGCACTAGAATAATAGAAAAGGGGAGAAAAGGAAGGTTTGGAGGGACAGTGAGCAGTGAGGGAATCAGAGGAAGAAAAAGTGGAAAGAAGGTCTCAGAATGAAGGTAATGAATGAGGCCCATCCTGTTATGGGGGATGAATGCACCAATGGTGTTTCATTGATGACCCACAAGGGGCAAGAACTTTCCTTCTCCTACTTTCCTACCACTCCTCCCTCCCTCCTGAAAAAGAAGTTCAAAGGACAAGACGCTGAATCCATCCATTCTACTCCCTACAATCAAACAGGAAATTATATTATCCAGGACATGGATTAATGACTGCAAGGCTGTACAGCAGTGGGTGCCAAGATTCTGTGGTCCCAAGACTGGGACAATCATGGTGTGTAGGATGGAGTTCATTTGCACAAGTTCTCAGCTTCCCAGGAATCTGTGCAACTCTCCTTTGAGTATGGAATTTTTTGGACTTCCACAGCATGCATCCCTTTCTTTGGCCTGCTATAAAGCCGTTGCCTTCAGACTTGTATGAATATTGTTGACTGGCTTGAGTCCAATGTCCTGCATCTGTTTAAATAACAGGGATCCCAATGCTTGTAAATAAATGGATGAGATGAAAATAGGGGGAACAGTCTGTAAGTAGTACAAAAACGGGGCTTCTTCCTGAAAGGCACTGAGCTATGGAAGAAGTTACAGGTGCTTCACATGTCTAAGGATAAGGCCCACAGGGTGCATCTACACTTGAAAATTAAGTTGACTTAAGCTTGCTTAAGTCAACTTAATCTACCCCGCGTCTACACTACAGTTTCTTTAAGTCAACTTAAGCAGCTGCTTAAGTTGACTTAAGGAAATTCAAAGTCGACTTTATAACACCTTGTATAAAGTTGACTTTGAGGCTTAAGTCGATTATTTAAGCTGACTTAACCCAGTGTAGATGTGTGGTAGCCCTAAGTCGACTTAGGGCATGGGTCCCTTCTTGCCGGGACCGTGGGGCTCGCTTCCTTCTCCCTAGGACCCGTGCTCCAATTGCTCAGCAGCTGGAGCGTGGACCCTGGGGAGAAGGAAGCCCCACGTTCCCCACACTCGCTCCTAGCCAGAACCCTGCGGTCCCAACGAGGAAGGAGAGCTGGAGACTCAGCAGCGGGCAGCTGGAGCGGGGATCCAGGAGTGAAGGGACCTCGGGGCTCCCTTCTCGCCGGGACCACTTAGTAGGAAGCAAGAAGGAAGCCCCACAGTCCCTTCTTGCTGGGACCTAAGTGGTCCCGGCGAGAAGGGAGCCCTCTGGTCCCTTCTTGCCAGGATCCCCGCTCCAGCTGCCGGCTGCTGAGCAGCTGGAGCGTGGGTCTCCGGCTCTTCCTCCTGGCCTGGACCACTCAGGTCCCGGGGAAGTTCTCCCCAGGACCCAAGTGGTCCAGGCGAGGAGGGTTCCCTTCTGCCCGGGACCTGGGAAGTCCCGAGCAGAAGGGAGCCGAGTGGTCTGGGGCAGAAGGGAGCTTCTCACTCCCTTCTCCCCCGGACTGCTCAGGGGCTTGCTGACCCGAGGAGAGCCAGCCCCATGGCTCTCCCTGGACCGAACAAGTCGACTTAGAGAGTCCAGTGTAGACTCTCTAAGTCAAGTTAGTAAGGCCCCCTTAAAGTCGACTTATTAAAGTCGACTTTTTTAAGTCAACCTAAATTCCCCAGTGTAGACATAGACGCAGTTAGTAGGGTTGTCCATTGCTGTGGCTTGATAGGAGTTCTTTTCACAGTACATGTATACCATTCATTGGGGGAAAAAAAAAAAAAGATTCAGACTGTGTTTCTAACTCTAGTGATTTCTGTTGTGAGAGTGGTTTGAGCATCCTAGTTTCAATTATCTAGTGCAGCAGTTTAGGGCCTGTGGTCCTCGCACCCATGAGAATCCACAGACTGCGTTAAAGATTTCCAAAGGGGATCACACCTTCATTTGAAAGATTATAGGGGTCCACAAATGAAAAAGGGTTGAAAATCACCGGGCTAGTGATCACAGTTTCTTTCTGTGGCAGGTTCTGCATATTTATTAGCACCTTTCTGTGTCAGTTTTGTGCGGTTGTTGAAATGAGGCAAAAGATAGCTGATACATTGAAATATCGGTTTGACATTGGTCATGTGATAAAGGTGTGTTTTCTTTCTTGATATTTGATTTCTTTGTGTAATTTCACACGTGACTAACCTGATAATGTCTTGCCAAGTGTTGTTTTTTAAAAAAATGTTCAAATCTGATAAAATCTACTCCCCTGCCTGATGCTTAAAAAGTCTAAAACATGTGAGAACAAGATAGGCATTTTGTATATAAGGTTTTTTATAATGAATAAGGCCCTAGGCCTAGAAAAATTCATTGAGAAAAGATACATAATTTTAACATCAGTACTCCTTGCCTGATGTTAGAAATTAATTTTGTACTTTTACAATTCTCATTTTACATGTCTTAAGTCATTCTGTATGGCTGAAAACGTATTTCCCACAAGCCCAATTCAGGCATCAGTCTGTGAGTGAATGCCAGAAAAGCTGTGGTGGAGAAGAACTGTAGGGCACTAAAGTATATCCTCTCCAAAATCTGGGAAGCTTACATGGAGATTCCTTAATGCTGAAGCCTCAAAAGGGACATTATATAATAAAATATATGAGAAATAGATTTTTTTTTATTTGTCAGGGTCTTCATATTAAAATAAATTGTAATGATTGAGTAACATTCTACTCTACTAGCAATAATTCAAAAAAAGGTGATTCTTATGATTAAACTAAGGAGTAAATTTTCAGTGCTGTGTGTCTGGGGTCAGCACAAGATGCACAAGTTTCTTCTATATGGACAAAGTTTGAAATCACATGCCACATATCCAGAAACTTTTCAAGGACAAAAGAAAAATGGTTGTGCATGAGCTGAGAAAGGGCATATCTAACTTCCACTTCCCTTGGACATCTATAACAATGCCAATGGTTTTTTTTTTTTGTGTTTGTTTTTAAACATGGTTGGGAAAAGTTGGAATTGTGCTGTATTATAGTGTGTTGAAATGCAGATAGAGATGTTGCAGAGTGACACAGAGAGTATTTGGTCTGGTGGAATTTTTGTCTGTTTGTCCTGGTAGAAGAGGATAACTGTTGGAAACAGCCTCTGATGCCTTAATATAAAAACCCAACCTCAGATTCAACAGAATGTAGCCTGAACTGTCCAGTGGACACCACATGCATTCAAAGAACTATCCTTGAAATTCTGTTTTTAAATATTGGCTGCTGTGGCTTGCATGACTTCAGGAATAGATTTTTGTCAGCCAGGGAAGAACAGTAAAGCTGCCAGTCATGGTAATGAGATTTATAAGACTAAAGAGGAGGGCATTTGGAAGCTTCTTTTTTTTATCATCTAACAATCAAAACAGAACATTGCAATGGATCAAAAGATTGGCTGCTCCGCCTTCCCCCGCTTGTGGTTGTGCAAGAGAGTTAATCTGGACTCACACTTTCTGCATGGTTGCATGTCAGGGCTTTGAAATGAGGATAGGGAGTTGTTGACTGTAGGGAGTGAAAAAATCATTTTTAGGTGGTCTTTATTGCTGGCTCTCAGTATTTAGGAATAAATCCTGAAAGGTACTGAGCACTCTGACCCTTATTCCGAAAAGTATTTGAGCACATGTTGAGCATGTTTTTAATAATCAGCCAGTGTTTAATATGAAATAGCTAAAATTTTAGATGAAATTGAAGTGCTTTGGGCCAGATTATGATCTTCAATTTGTTTTGAACCTTGCCATTGATCTCCCAGTCGGTAATGTGCTAATACAATGAGCGTGACAAATAACACTTAAGATACTAGCTGTTTACTTATTACTCCTTTTACTTCCAGTTTTTCTCTGCCTTCTTCCAGATATTTTTTTGTCATTCTATAGCAGTATTTTGTGCTACTCTTCTAAGGAAAGGCAGCAGTTGGCTTTCTCTCTGTACAACCACAGTGTGCAGTTCATTATTTTGACAGGATGGCTCTGTGATACAGTATCACTTCACTTGACTAGTATCAAAATGTTCTCTTTTCCAAGTTGGAAAGTAATTCAGAATGGTTTCTTTCGTCCTCTCACCTCAAATATTATTGAATATAATCTGGCTTCTGCTTTTAGTTTCTTTAACTTGAATCATGGAAATTAGAGAAAGGAAATAATCTAATCCTTTCCCTGGCATTGTAAAATTTTTCAGAATAATTTCTATAAAGATTATTGGAAACAATCTTGCAATGACGGGGGAAGAGATTTTTGTATGTGTAATTTGCCCATTTTAATCTCCAGATCGGTCAGCATGAAGCATCACTCACAAACGCCAGGAAAACTCCAATTACATCTGTCAAAGGACGAAGTGCATAGGTAAAGTTTCAATTGTGTCCTGAATATGAACGAACTTTGACTTTGTCAGACCAGTGGGGAAAGAGAGTTTCACTATTTCAAGAGCTCTCTTCCTGCAGCCCCATGGAATTCAAATCTAGGGACTGTTAACAGGAGGCTTTAGCTGAGCTCTGACTTTCTCATTGTGCACCATTCCAACAGCTGTCTCTGAAGCAAGGGCAGTCAATAGGCAGAGCACAGGCTAAATCCAGACATTTTTAAATGGACCCTGAAATCTTTTTGTTTGTTCATTATTGTCATTATTTTCTTTGGAGTCTGGATCTTGTCTACCTTGACCAAGAAATTTGGATCTTGGTTTAAAAAAAAAAAGACCATTTCTGCTGTAAGACATCCAAAGTATAAGAGCATGTAGGTCTTACCGCTGTAATTGGAGAGGTGATGCGGTCTAGTGGACCGGACACTGGTCTGGAACTCAGAAAACCTCAGTTCTCATGTTGACTGTACCTGGACACATCACTTCACTCTCTGTACCTTTTCTTTTCTCCTGCTTTTGTTTATCTTTGTCAATTTCAATTGTTAGGGTAGGGACTATCACTGTGTGTTTGCACAATGTGAACACAGTTTCAGTTGGGTCCCATGGGCACTGCAATACAAATAAGTAAGTAATAACGATAAATATTGCTTGAATACGTGTGAGATTTTTTTTATACTGTTTGTGGTGGTGTATGCTGTAAATCCTAGAGTAGAATCTCACATGTAGTTCAGTGTCTGCAAGTCGCTATATTTAATTATTACTAATTATTTTGTGTCAATACATTGAAGATCCAATGATTCAATATGAGAGTATTATGAAGGACAAATATTTGACATGCGTTTATCATCTCATGACTACCAAAATTTAGGGGGCCCATGATTGCCTTTAAGAAATTTGTGTGCTGAAAGTACTCACTATTATGTGTTTAGTTTCAAAACCTCTTAAAAGTTCTGACATTTATTCCTTTAACCTAAACCCTTAGATTGAATACTATTAATGACAAGGGTTTTTTTTGTACTTTCACTATTATTCTAGATGTTTATTAAGCCTGATAATGGTAGGATTAAGCTGTACAAACAAAGGATAATATATTCTATGTTTACAGATAAGACAGAGGCCAGGTTTTATAAACTTTAAAAAAATACTGCTATTGCTGATGTATAAAATAGGCCAGTCAGCTTTCCAAGAAGGAAAATAAATCCAGCAGTGGAGCTGGTTTGTTTGGGAGTTTGGTACTCTCGTTCGTCATAATTTGTCGGGTCCTAGACCAATGTTACATGGGAGACTTAAAAGCATTTTGAAAAGAGGTCAAATAATAAAGCTTATTCTTGAAACACAGAAATATAGGGCCCAATCCTATCAGGAGCTGGCTGCTTCCTGCAAGATGTAGAGAATCTTTCACTCTTATCAAACTCAGCAGCTATTGGGCTTGGTCTCGGTCTCATATAAGATCATAAGGCCTGATTCTGCAGACGCTTGCTATCTATTGTGTGTAGTACTTAGTAGTAAGCTCAGTGCTTGGCAGTGAGAGTTATACCTCTTAGCAAGCTGACGGACATGCTGGTGGCTTTTGACGTAGACCAGAATTTAATTTGATGCACAAAACAATAACAATCCATATGATAACCTGAATCTACCTTGATTTTTGGTGAAATAACAAGAAATTTACAGCAACCAAAATTGCTAATTCTCCAGCAGAATCTGCCACTCAGAAGCATTAGATGAAACAAGTATCTTTAATTATAAATGTATTTAATTATTTGGGAAATTCCACATGAAGATGTTTGTCTTTCTGCACTGCAAATGATAAAACAAATACAAACTAACTGTAAAATATTTGTATTCTTATACATTAGTGCTGCCGTGCTTAGTATTTTAATTTTGTGTGTGTGTGTACCTTGTGTTTTAATGTAGTGGATAGTGTACTTAAAATGATGGAATTGGATTTGACAATAACTCTGGTGCACAGGGTCTCCTGTAGCATTGAGGAGGTGTTGCCTTGCTAGTTCTCAATCTTGTCACTTCTGGGGAACAGCAGTGAAACTGTTTGTTCCTGACAGCAGACAGCCCCACTGCAGGGCCCTGGTTTCATGTTACATTAAGTATTAGTGCTGTTCTTTCAGGAGCTATTATGCTGTGACATCAAAGATTTTCTGACAGGGCAGTTGTAGGTTAGCACTGAAGTTGTCTACTGAAATTTTTAAGAATTGAATTAAATATATATGATCAGATTTAATATGAGAGATAGGAAACCACATATAAAATGCAGCTAGCGGTTAAAGAAAGTTGCAGGAATGATTATTTAGTCTGACCCATTTGTCCTAAGGAATTTTTATTACCTTTAAATTTCTACAGCGACTCCAAAAATTTTGCCACGTGTGTACACTTTTTTTGTGCAGCTGATCTTTTTTCTGAAAGATATTGTGAGGGTGGTAGGGAGACTTTTATTAAATAAAATGCTTAGCTTAGTTTCTGAAATGTATGGTATAAATTAAGCTATGAACAATAATTGTAATGGCCTGACTTCTTTTTTTGTTGATAGCCTAATTACTTAAAAGGATCAAGATACATATTTTTATATGGTTAGAAAGCAATTTAGATGACAAGCAAAATCATGGTAGTGATTTCAAAGGTTTGAAGGTTTACATGAGAGGCAGAAATCACAGAATGAAGATAAACTGTAAATATTTGAATTGGACGTTTATAGGCGATGTTGTTTTTAGGAAACTCTGAATCCAGTTACTGCCTGACTTCAAGAGAGGATGATAGCAACTTGAAACAGACTGGTTCTGTAGCTGTTCTGGACAAGAAAAAAAAATTACTGAACATAGGCGGTCTAAAATGTTCCTGTGGACTCTTATGTAGTTAAATCAGCATTTCTGTAAAATTACAATTATGTTCTAATAAAGCAAATTTGGTAACAGGAAATATCAAAATTAATTTTGGAAGTGCAAGTCTGAATACTTTTTACTAGCTTTATGAAGACATTTGTTTGTTTAGTATCAAGCAAGTAAACCATCTATTAAAATTTTTTAAAAAGTACATTAAAGGGTAATACTTTTCCAATAACAAACAGCAATAAGCTGAATAGTCTTAAATAATATAATACTGATTTTTTTTTTTGCCTTTTGAGGAAAAAATGAATATAATTAAATAAAGGCTTTTGGGGGACTCTGATAGTAAAATTTGATCAATGTGAACAGATTTTTTGTATTGGTATAAATCAGTTGAAAATAGTTGACATGTATTTTAAAGAATTCTATATATTTTATATGCACATTGAGATGTAAAATCCACATGATTTTATGATGTAGATTTCCTCAGACTGAACTTTTTATTTTATTTTATTGGTACAGCCTAAAACATGGGACCTGATTTTTCAGACTTACTCAATAAGCCTGTCTGTTGACTGCAGGGTGCAGTTTACTTGACTGAAACCTGCAGAATTAGACTCCAAGTTTGTAGGATACTATAATGTGCTATTTATACTATGCTAATCGACCAAAATTGGTTATTCTTGCTATAGCTGTACAGTAGCTTTGATCATACACAAATGTTTTTAATTTATTCTTTATTTAGATGAAATTGCTTGACTTCTCCTTTGATTTTCCTGCACTGTGGAACACATTTTTCAGCAAATCAAAATCCAGTTTTATGTGAATGAACATTCAGAGGTAGCCAGTTTAGGATGAAAACTAAACTCTTTCTGTTCAGATATGTGAAGCCTTTGGAACAGAGACACTACCCTCAGGTAATGTTCACTGATAGGTGGTAATGGTGGAATAAGAATATAGCTAAATCACTTTAGCTTTATAATCTTAAATTGCAGCACACATATTTAGAAAGAAAAGCATGTGAGTTACTGGAAGTCTCATAAAGGGTTGTGGGTTTTTTTAAAATAAAGTTACACAACTGATCAAAATTAAAAAGAATTATTGGATAGATGAGAATTACTACAAAATTCCATCTGGTGGCTGGATTGAAGGCTATTTTTTTTTTTTTTTTTTTAGACAGAGAAGCTGAGATCTCTGAGGTCAGCCTGATTCTATGAATCATTAGTGCTAAAAGTAAACAGACTCTTAGGAATTGTAATGTTTTCATCACAAAGATTATAGCTTGTGAAATTATTACATGAATATTTTGAAGGTCCACTGCATATCTATATAACTGACAGGATTATTGAGAGCCCACACCTGCAAAACATAGGTGCTTTTCAAATGATTATGACAACTTGTTTATTTGAACTGATAGGTACAACTTTAAGGTCTACTTAGCTTTCTGATTGTTTTTACTGAATAAAAAAAATCTAGTTAATTAGTGTATTGGTAAAACATTTGCTGTTAAATAGTTCGTGGGGTTCATAGTTAGTTTAAATAGATAAGGTTAGCCTTCAATAAGATAATGTTCAAGAAAATAAAAAAGTGTACTCCATGTGCAGCAAATGAAAAGGGGTCAGTTAAAGCCATGTTTTGAGAAGAATTCTTAGAAATCTGGTTATACTTTGACTATTTTGGTATTCTGCTCAGTGGTGTCCTTTCATTTAGCCTATAATCACAGAGCCTAGGGGCTTTATGTTAAATTCAGGTATATAATACACACCAGCAAGTCTGCAGTGTGTCCATCTTTGGATACATTTGCCTTTTTATGTTCATAGTTGAGCTTAGTGATATTTTTTCCTTGAGGTTTAGAATGGTTATTATACTTCAGAACAGGAAACTGTTAAGGAGAACATGTCAAAAGTTCTCTCATTAGAGGAGGACCTAGAATCCTTTCAATTTCCTGCATAAAATGCCTGGTGTTTGCTGCTTAGATAATCTTTCCGTTTCTATTTAAATAAACAGCAGTAAAACTGACTTGATAAGTGTGCCACTAAATAGATCATATCACCACTTAACTTGGGTCTCATGTGTAACTATTTGGTTTGTTCCTTTTTTTGGTGAGAGCATTCACATAAAGACCAAATGGTTACAGAAAAGAAACAAATAATACTATTATCTTTGTAACACAGCCACAATTATGATTAGTCTGTTATGAGTCTGAAGATGAAAAATTTCAAAATTATGTAAACGTAAATTTTTGGCAATTGTTCAGTTCTCTGGAAGGAACACAGATGGTTGATACTATTCCATACCTAAAATATGGTTAAATAACATTATTTGTCTGTCTGTGAGCAACAAAAGCCAGGAAATTCAAAGCTGCAATGGGACAGTCTATCCCTAGCTTACCCTCTTGGAGGTGGAAAATAAGAAGCACCAAAGCATGAATTAATGACTTAGTGTCAACCTTAACTTAGAATTTCCTGGCTTTTCTCAGACTCTACTACATCATTTAATCACTTTTGGGTATTCGTGTCCCAGTGCGTTACCCCACCAAAAAGCCAACAACCAGAAGAATTAGCAAGGCATTGTATCTATAAAGCACTTCTAGGCTATGACTGTAGATACTCTGCACCAACAATGCACCATCTTCTACTATGCTGCCTGCACAAATCACTGGGTTATGGTTCTTGAACAAACTGCTACAGTGAAAGCAGGAAGACAGACAGCTGGTAGGTGTTGGTGAGAAACACAGTGTGGACACATAGAATTTCAAATCTATGAAACACTGTGAAATGTGCAAATTGTCCCATAGGTGTGTTTCAGGTCTTTGAGCTAATGTTCAAGGCCCTCCATGGGATTGGTCCTAGCTACTGGAAGGATCTGGGGCCTCTGACAGGCATTTTTCTACAGAGCAGAGAAACTGTTGACTGTTATGGAGAAGGCTCCAATTGTACAGTGGTGAGGATCATATGAGCACCTAGGTAAAGAAACCTCCAATACACAGGTTTTAATTAATCTTCTGCTCACCCTTGAGAGATCAGTACTATAGGCAAATATGATTAACCTCGTTTTACCATCTGGGAAACCGAAGCAGGAAGGTTGACACTTATTCAAACCCACAGAGGTAACTAGAGTCAAAACCAGGATTAAAACTCAGGAGATGTGGCTGACTTCCAGTCCTACGCTTAAGTTAGAGACTCTCTTATGTAGCATATTGTAATGGAGGTAAGGAATGACCTATTTGTTGACGTTCTGCATTGTTACTTTAAAAAACACAATAAATATGCACACACGTGGAGTTACGATATAATTCTGTATAGTGTATGTTTTAGGCCTGTTGCTCCAGTTTCATGTGTAGTTCTATGTTTCTGCATGCTTTCTGATGTTGCACATGCCTGTTCATGGAATCGTAAATAAGAGAAATGTAGGTCTTGAAGGGACCTCAGGAAGTCATTCTAGTCTAGGCCTCCTGGCTGAGGAACACGTATAACCAGGTCATTCTTGACAGGTGTTTGTCTAACCGGTGACAAGGATTTCAAAACCATTTCCGGTAATCTAGTCCAGTATTTAACTGTCCTTAGCATTAGAAAGACTTTTTCCCCCTAATATCTAACTGAAGTCTCCCTTGTCGCAGATTAAGCTGATTATTTTTGTCCTTCTTTTAGTGGACGTGCAGTACATTTGATTCATTGTCAAGTGAAACTGTGGACTGCGCGGACTGCGTCTGTAGTGTGGACTGCGCGGACTGCGTCTGCCATTTATTTCTGTTTTATGCCTATTGCTGCTGATTGCTGCTTCGCGTGACAAGTCATAGCACAAGTCCTCATGCAGCTGCAGCTTTGTCTGGCCACACTGAGTCCCAGATTGCAGCAACATCCTCTGGTGAACAGGAGTCTCTCTTGAGCTTGCCAATGTTGCCTTTGGTTAACCAGAGTTCCCACCAGAGGTGTGACTTGCTGTTTTCCCCCAGCCTGACTTCTAATCACTTCCATAGTTCAGGAGTCCTTCAATGCAGACCTCTCCCCCCTCACCCCCCCCCCCACCTTTTTTTTTGGTAGCATAGTGAAGAAAGTAAGTATGAGAAATCACCAGAAACTTTTAATTTCCTGAATTTTTCTGCATTTGTTTCATCCTTGTTTCTGTTCTGCAACTCAGCTATATGTTCTCCTTTTGAAAACAACATTAAGTGGAGTTACATGCACACACACTGAGAGGAGAATATCCCCCCACAGTGTTTACGGCAACACCTCTAGGTGACGGCAGGCAGTAAGCTCTCTTTTTATAGAGCTCTAGATTACAGATCATTAGCTTGATATGGTAGCTCAGTGGTGCAAAGTCATTTGAATATTTATTATCCTGCTTAAGACTTTTTCTTTTCAAGTGGGAAATACATGCGATAAGACCCCCTTTCTGTCCCCTTGCTTGATTTGCTAAAGCATGAATACACGAAACTGACTCTAATTGTATTTTTTTGAACCACTGTGCTCAAGAGCAGCAACTTGGGCATATTAGGCATAAAAGTGTATTGAGTGACTGATCAAGTCTACTTAAAATTTTTTTTTGAAGTCCAGCTCAAAAAAATGAGCTGAATTTTCAAACTTTGACTTGAATGTGAGTTTTATAGATGTATGCTTGAATGGGGCACTGTTAGTTAAGCAAAGTCAAGTTCAAACACCCCTGAAAACTGAGCTTTGCCAACACTCCATACACTTTTAGAAATAGTAACAAACCAAACATTGTATAAATGAAGGTTTTTGGAAAGGAGACTATTACAATGTGATTAGTAAGACATGAAAGGCAACAGAGAGGCTCCTGTATTTATTTTAAAGATAGAATGTTGTTTGTGTTTTTTCATTTAGCTATTTTAAGATGTCTGTATTTCACTTACTATAATCACAAATTCCAGCTGTGAATAATAGGAATCATTATATGAGTGTAAATGGTATATTGACTTCATTTTTCAGGTTCTAACACACCTTCCTTGTTGGCACTGGGAAGCAATGAATGAGGCATTTTATTAAAACTGGGCCTTGTGGTTCTAATCAAAGGTCACTGGTTAGCATTCACTTTTTCAGTCTCAGATTTGTCTAGATGTTTGATCAGGGGGCTGCAATGAAATTATTATGACAAAGACTTTGTACTAGGCGGTATCTGTCTGCTGAAACTTGAAAGTCTTTGCCACAGTGATGCTGACAGCATGTGAACGCTGAAAGAATGTGGAAGAAATGTTATGTCTTAAAGAAACCTTTACTAAGTATCATCTTCCTTTTGTGTTACATTTGAAATCATTTCAGTTGCTATTAAGGTACCAGTGAAAAGGTGTTTCATTGATTAAAGGTGGCGTATTTTTTTCATAGTGTACTGTGTGCTTTAAGACACTCTTCCCATTATGTTCTCTGCTCAGTCCCTGCTGCACACAGCAAGTTCATTAACATGCAGATATGCAGCGATTGAAGTCAGACTGCCTTTTACATTGGAGTTGTCCTGATATAATGAGCTTCTCTTTAATGTTCAAAAATTGTTGTTACTTTCTAAAAAGGGTTGTTTGTGAATTTCATTAAATTTAATTCCAACTTCAAACAATTTCAGTATTGTTCATTTTACTACAATTAAAATGATATTAAAAACTATTTTTTTCACAGATTCTCTTCAGTTTTTAGGGAGTGTAAGATGGGGGATTGTTTTTAACATTGAAAGAGAAAAGCTGCTATTTATCTGAGGGATTCCATATTTTAATTGATGCCTATGTGAAAAACTAGAGAGGAAAAGTAGGTTAGGGTTAGGTCTTATTGCTTTGCCTCTTGGACAAAGATAGATATCATTCTCATAGAGATAGAGAGAGGAAACACATTACCATGACAGCTATTCACCAATGCCTCATTTTCTTTGTTAAGCCACACCACATGTGGAGGAAGGAGAAAAAGCACTGGTCCAGGTAAGCTACTGACAGGAGGTCGGTGGGAATGAGACCCTTTATAGAAAAAAAATGTATTTTGCAGTTTACAGTATTTCTGCTCTGAAAAGCCCAGAAAATCTGAGTGGATACTTGCTGCAAGTAAGGAATACTGCCCCAATCCAATGCATCAGTTTCACACCTAAGCTTTCCTCCTTATCCTGCTGTTCATTCTGATGCTGATGCCTCTTTGAGACTCCTCTCAGAAAAGAATGTGGCATGGCACCAGCGAAGGGGTTCATTTGGTTTGGAGGCCTTTTTAAATGAAGGTGATGGCAGAACTGTTATCAGTAAAAGAAGTGGCTGCCAGTGACCTTGACCTTTGCTATTAATGGAGCTTCTGCAGCTCCTGACAAGCGTCTACTGCTTCAGTGTTTAAAGATGCTCTAATGGCATCCTGAAGAGCTGTATTGGCATTGTATCAGAAAGGTTCAGGAAGTGATTAAAAACTGACCCAGCTCTATAATGGAAGGGAGCAGGTCAAGTGGCAAAGCAGTGGAAACAGGCCTGCATCAGATATTGGGTGTAGGGTGGTTTTTTTTTAATAAACCATGCAATTTTTGTAGCTGAGTTTCTAGGTCCATTCTGTGTGAATGTTACCTATTCATGCAATAATGGAATTGATATTTTTGTTTGGAACTTGCAGAAGATGCCATGAATTACTCTTTAATTTCCAAGTCTTCATGAGGAAGGCATAATTATATGTGGAACCATAATCCTGTGGCATAGCTTGTGGTGATCTGGGACCTTGCTTATGTATAGTGAGGACACAGAGAAAGAGATGTTCATTCATGTTTGGAACTATACAAGGTCCATACTGGCTGTGGAAATGTTTAGCTTGGAAAGAATCTGTCTGAATTCCTGGTCTATCTAGAGGAATACCTGGTGTGGATGGCACATGGAAGTAGTTTCTGTCTACCTAACTGAAAGTAGTTTGCACCTACTATGGAACAGGATGCTATCTTTATACCAGCAAAAAAGGAATCTCCTATCTACCCATCCCACCCCATTGTAAGAAATGTGAATTATTTAAAAATGGTGTAATTCTATAAGAAACACACATTTATTATCTTTATTAACATGTGTATTATAAAAACATTTCATATAATGTCTGAAATATATATTCTGTGGTCATGAAATAAATAGTTGCTTTGAAGTTCACTGGAGTACTTGCATACAGGCTTTAAGCTTGTGCACAAGTATTTACAACATTGGGGCCTAATGCATTTAAAAACTTATCAGGATCATCTCCATCCTCTATAAGATTGTTCCCTATGACAGATTTTTTGTGTCTTGTGCAGTATACTTTTAAGTGTCCCATGTGGTGAAGTGGCTTTCCTCACTTCCCTTGGGGAAGTAGTAGTAGTTTAATAGACTTCACTGTCATGAAATCTTTCATGATATTTTATTTAGATTTTCCCCTTTCATAGTTGCATCCCCTTATTATTTCCCCTTAAAAGTGCCTAAATTATTCCTCTAGTGATAAGTCAATAATCATAATAAATTAATAATTAATAAACACAATTCTTAGAAGTTAAGATTTATCTTTTTTAAAGAAACAAATCAAAACAATAGTGTAATTTCTTTGCAAACTAAGAAACAAATCCCATGAAAAGGAATAATTGAATTCCTCTCAAAACTGCCTAGAATAACTTCCCCTTCCTCCAAAGTTGCTACATTTGTACGTGTCCTTTAAATGCATATTTTAGGGTTTTCTCTAGCTATGCAATGATATCTGATGGCAATTCTATTTGTTTAACTGGAGTGTCCGTTGCATCAAAGGTCCTATCGAAGAAGCTTGACTATCTTGTAAATTAAAATTTTCTCCTTACATTATCCTTGGTTTCTCTTTGTCCTAGATTTCCCACCTAATTTTTAGAGCTCTTGTTCTCTGTGGGTGGAAAAAGCCTAGTATGTAATTTTCATTACCCTTGTGTCATTTGTACTAGACTCTGCAACTGTTGGCTTCATCTTCTCTAGGGGGGGAAAGAATAGTGTGTTGATGCATTTTGACTATGTTAGCTAGTTTTAATGTGAGTGAACAGGTCGAAGTAAACCCTAGGCTCCCTCCTCCCCCACTCTTTACCTGTGTGAAATGTGTGAAAACAACAAACTGTCTTGTTGGCACAAGGATTTACCTCTTGTTATTTGTCATGTATTAGCTAACATGTGGTAAGAACACACTTTTTTTTCCTAGTAAGGCTGTACTCTGAGTAGTCCTATGGATGTCAAATTGGACTAATGGTAGTGAGATTCCTGGGTGATTACAGGTTGGAGATGGGGCCCCCAAACTGGTAGTAATTTAGTTTCAATAAATACACATTCCAAAAAATGAAGAGCCTGATCTTAAAATTGTATTCTTGTGGGTGGGCCCTTAGATGTTATGCATACTTATGGCCATGTGGAGCCCCACTAAAGTCGAGTGATGCTCCTTTTGGGCTTCATCATCTTCCACATGGCTCCATTTGCAAGATTGGGCCCTTAATAAATAAGTGAAGCATCAATAACTTTGTGAGAATATTAAAATTTTTCTTTTTAGGGATTTCTTCTCCCGCCTCTCTGAAAATTGACCTTGTATACATTATTTAGATTGTGAATTTTAATTTGGATTGTCATTAGACAGTCAACCTATTGTGCTAGAAGCTTTCTTTTGTTTTTAATTTTTAGGCTGTTAATGTGACTTTTGTTTTTAGGTATTAAATGGTTGCATGTAAAAATTTCATTGACGTAAACCTGCCACTGAAAGTATATGCAGTGTCTGGTTGAAAATGACTTTATAGTTTGTTAAAATCAAATGACATTCAGTACGGATACTATGAAGAGAAAAATCAAAATAGACACCTAATTATAATTACTTTTTTTTCCTGTCATTATATCCGTACGTGCAGAACAACTGATTTGAGATTACAACAGCACACTTTTGGTAGGTACAAAGATTTTTTTCCTCCCCCACTTTTGAACATATGTAGGAAGTAATAGATTTTTCTCATACTTGCCTAACCCAGAAACTTCCTCTGTCAATGCATACTTCACCTGAATTAGCAAAATTTACAAATCACAAATAAATAGCGAGAAACTGGACCCATATGAAATTAAAAGGAAAAAAAATCTAAACAAACCAGGGCTCCAGCATTTGTTATTCCAATTTTTGTAAATGACTGCTCTAGGTGGCCAGTATTCTCATTAGCATTTATTTGCCTAATGTTAATCTTCCTACCCTCAAGGCTTTGTATCATGGTCACCAACCTTGTAGCTAAGAAGGACTGGACGCCATGTACTTTGGATGTATATAAGTGTTGCCCCTTAATTAATCAGACCTGAGGAAAGAGAGGGATGCCTAGCTCCTGGTTCCCGTAGTTTGGTGCAGTGCCTTCACAGTTTTCTCAGCCCCTTGCTGCCCCACAATCTCCAGACCCCAGTAATGCACATCAGTGTCTCACTACTAATGTTTTTGTGAGAGTAAATGTGGTTGCAGAGCTAGAGAAACAAAGTTATCAAATCGAGCCAGAGATGTACATTTTTTACTTGTTCCAGTCCCTAATTCTGAGTCATTCTCAGAGTTTCTGTCCTTTGTAACAAGCATAGAGAAATAAGATGGGGCAGAATGATTTCTTAGGCAAAGGAAACACTTTAAGATGAAAGGCTCTCTCTAGTAAATCCTTCATGGTTCGTTTGGACTAATAGTCCATAATACCAGTTCCATTGATAGATGGGCAGGAGTGTGCTCTAGCTAAAATAGTCATTCTGTCTGTAGTTCTCCAGATACACCCAAGTGCACACACACATGGAAATACAAATCTATAGCAGTTTGTAAATGGGTTCCTCCCTCCACCGAATTAAATAATGATGTAGTCTATGTCTTGATAGTCTGCTTTGGTACATTCCTGGAGAGATGTTGCCTTCATTCTTATAAGGGTTAATATACAGTAGTGAAGATAATAAAATAGGTTTAATATTAGACACTGATTTGCTTCAAAGTTGATCCTTTAAAAATCCAGTTTTCACTAGGATCAAAACTATTCTAAGTTCAGTGATGTGTAAACACCAGTGGAAGTATTCTGCCTGCAGAAGTATGAAGAAGGCAGTTCATCGATGGTATAGTTTGATCAAATCAGTTCTTAGGAATATCCAAACACATGTTGGCTAGGGACATGGTGCTATAACCCTGTCACTAATAATATGATGGAATTTCCAAACTTAAGTGCCTAATGTTGTTTTCCTAAATCCATTTTTAGACACTTAAATAGAAATGGCCTGATTTTTAGTAGCGCAGACACTTACAACTCTCATTGTCTGACTCCAGTTCTGGGAAGTGGGGTTGTTTAGCACCTCTCAAAATCAGTAACTTTTATTTAGTTGCATAAAATATGGATTTAGGAGCTAAACTTTAGCCATTCAAGTTTGGAAACTTTAGCAAGTCATATTTAGAAACATTCACCATGGTTCTGATTCTATAGGGTCTATAATTCAATCTGCATCACAATTTACAACCAAATCTAGGGAGCTAGGTAAACATAGTTCCATGACATAGTACAGATTGGACAGTACCTAATTCATATCTCCAGACTTTATTTTACGGCAGTACAGCTGTGACCTTGATGTGACCATTGAAGAAACTTTGAATCAGTTAGTTGGTTTATAATGTAAAATCTGTGGAGGAAGCTGAATTGTGAATATTATAAATCTTCCAGAAGATTTTCTATAAGTGATCCTGACCTTTTGTAAATCATATAAATCAAATTATTGATGCTGAAAATTTACCTCCAACACTTTTAGTTTTTATACTCGGCCTTTTCTGCAAAATGTCAGCTATGTACCACAAATTTTTCTGTTTTGTTTAGGTTCTTTATTCTTCATAGAGATATGGGGGGAAAGCCCTTTTTATCATTTAATCTCTCTGATTCCTTTGTAATTTGTCAACAAGTACTAACTTATTCTAAAGTTCACAGCACTACTGACAATTTGAGGCATTTCTTGTGGCTTTTCCTCCTCTCCTTCTTTTTGGAAATTGACTCCAGCAAATGCACACCTAACTGGGGAGGATATGGAAGGGGAAAAGAAGCAAGTTGTTGAAATGTAAGAAAAATGTGAACTACTAATTTGGTTAACTAAGTTGATTGGAATAATTCCACACAGCTCCTTGGAATTTTTTGCCTAAACATAGAGAGAATAAAACATATTCTGTGTGGTCAAACCCTGCTTTCAAGAAGTTTTTCATGTCAAAAAATATTTACATGCCACTACTTTTAGTTTAACACTTAGTTTAACCTAGATAAAGGTTTTGGCATGCACTGTAAACAGAAGAATATCACATGGTATAAGTGTATGCATCAGATATTACTGAAGAGAATTTTCCCTGACCTAAAATGCATGAGAACTTCTTAACCTTTACCTCATCCAACATTGAGATTGACTTACCTGTGTGTGTGTTATGTATTTATGAAGCCAGCATGTCAGAGGGGTTTGAGGAGGGGGAGACAAGGGTGTAAGCTGCTGCAGAGATGCAGGTTTCCACTTGTCAAATCAGTAGTTGGATGGTTGCTGCTGTGGCTGTATTGATAGAACATTCCCTCAGAGTAGATTTCCTAAGATTGGTGAGAGAGTGATGAGTTGCTATATTTGTCTGTACCCTTCCTGTATTTCCCTATGTTTTGCTTCTGATGGCAAGTTACTGCTTTCTAGGACAGTCCTATACGTCGGTGTGTTATTCTGAAATCAGTACTTAAGTAATCTAGTTATATTGGGAGAGAATGTTTTGGGCAAATGTAATTTTCTTTTAGCTTATCTTGCAGTTATTTGTTTGCTAGATGAAATCCAGGAATGTTGCTTCTGAGATCAGGCTTCAGGATATGACAAAGGTAGGAGGGGTTTCCAAACTGTGGTACGTGTAACCCTAGAGGTACATGAGACATCTCAGGGAGTATGCAGGAGAATTTGTGTAATGGTTTATTTTATTTATTAATTATTTTTATTTATTGCATTTTCATAATAGGCTACTCAGACCAAGCTTTAAAATTGGATGGGAGTTTGTTATACAAAATATGGTAATTAATATGCTTCGGGATGTACTAATGAGAATCCAGACACACAGGGATGCTGATGTACAGCACAGGTTCAGTTTCCCAGGTACTGTCCAGTGTAATTGAGCTCAGAACTTAGGGCTTTTTGTGGAGTTTTTTCTGGTTGTATACATCTCACTATAACTATGTCTGTATGTAACAGTGAAATATGGACAGATGGCTAAAGGCAAGTTGTGTTAAGAAGAACACACAAAGTATCAGAGAAGAGAAGATTAGGGCAGCTGGTAGATCTGGAAGAAGGTATGCAAGAAGAAAATTTTGGGAACCTCTGGCTAGGGATGTTGTCTTGTCAGAGAAGCCTGTGGAAAAGGGATGAGCCATTTCTCAGTCTATCCTTCATATTTTGAAATGATTGGATATCATTTAGAAATAAAATTTAAAAATACAATTTAAATAAAAACTACAGTCAACTTAAAATATTGAAAATTATATATATAGTGAATCCTATCTTAAAATCTACTCAGAGGGTATTAAAACAAGGTTGAATAAAAACCACAAAATGGAACACTGTCTAGTTCTTGGAAATCTTGGCCTTCTGAACATGAAACTCTACAGGAACTGTATTTTAAGTAAGATGATATACACAGTGGAATTCTAGATGACAAAATTAAAATATTGGATACACTAGAGTAAAAATATCGTAAGCACACTAGAAGTGGAAACCATAAAACCCTATTTCCAAGTTAGGGTACAGCATATAGCTGCTCATCCTTAACAGGAGCTGGTGAACTGGTTTTTCTTTCACATTATTGTGCAAGGATTTAATATTTTTTGACTGCTTGACACTGTAGCTGAATTATGCCTCTACTTTAGCTTAGCATCAGAATTTGAACATGGTGGCTAGCTGCTTCTAGATCATCATGATTTGCTGTTACACTAATGACAGGAGTTACTAAATATCTTTGCCACCTTATTGACCATTTCAAGTACTTAAGATATCTAAGTGCGTGTGTGCTTTTAGGAGGTTTGGCCAGATCAACATTTTAAAATACAGTTAAAAGGAGCAGAGTAGAAAGTTTTAACTCAAGCCATGATTTATAGTATTATTTTTATAAGCAGCAACCACAAAAATAATCATACTACTGGAGCCAGAAGTAGTATTTTGAAATGGGTAGGATCTAATATATGAAGTTATTGCATATGAATGGAGAAAGATGCTATTGCAATGATACATTTTTATTACTTCTGTTTTTATTAAGGATGATGAAAACCTTGTGTCTGGCCCTGTGAACAAAACTAATGTGACCTTTCACGTGACTCACCTGTTGCGCTTTCACAATTGATAATAGTAACCTCATGTTAGGGTGATCTGGAGAATAACAGTGTGCCACCACCACAGCCGATAACATTTGTGTTTCTGTAGTTTGAATTTGCATATATATTTGGTTCAGATGTGAAATCAAAGAGAAAACTAACTTATCTAACAAAATATTTTGAAAGGAAAAAATATTATGGTAACAGCTTGTTCCATCTTTCTAGACTAATGCCTGTTTTCAGGTGCTTGCATCTTAGCTGTACATTTGGCCAAAAAGGATCTCTAGACATTTTTTCACAAACTGTCATGGGGTGAGTGGAGGGAGAGGGAATCCAAATGGCTATTTTTAAAGTTCTCAGAGTGTGGAATTTTTTTTAAAAAGTTAGGGAATATAGAGGCATATTTTGTCCTCTTTTTTACTTGTAATATAGAAAAAAATAAATACTGGGTATAAAGTCTGTAATATTATCTTTTTTGAGGGGAAATGTGAAAAAGGCTGAATGGTTCTAAATGAGATGATTTATACATGTATATTTATGTCCTGATTCTACAAACACTTAGGCAGGCCAGTAACTTTACACATGAGTAGTCCCAATGGGTAATTTTAGGACGTACTTGGGTAAATATGTATTTTGTCTCACACTGTGACTGCTCACATGCATAAAGTTATGTGCATAAGTATTTGCAGAATCAGGGCCTTGATTTCAAAGGGATTTTGCATGTGTTTCTGGCATGCATGCACAGCTGCTGGATTTGATCAACAGACCAGAAAGGCTCTTTTCCTTTGGAGCCCTTACGGTTTATCTGGTCAATGGTCTGCAAGCTAAAAAGGATTTACACATTGGGTCAATGATCCGTGAAATAAGAGGGATTTCCACAGTGTCTTTCAGTGGGGAGTTACGGTTCAGCTAAACAATATGCATTTTCAAAATGAACACGTGCCAAAATACATACTTGTCAAAGTACAGTGTAACTACTCTATTTGAGAACAGGGCCTATAATATGGTCAGCATCCAAAGGATATATAATACATGTACCAAAAAGCTTGCCATTGCTGCATATGGTTGGGGTGGGGTTTTTTTTTTTTAATTTTTTTTAAATGTGCCACTGTATACATTGTACACACCCATGTGAAAAACATAGACTGTTACTCAAAACACATTAAAAAAAAAATTCAGACCTAGTCCTTAATCAGTTAAACGAACAGGTCAGAGCTTAATTTGAGCCCAGACATCTCTAGGCTTGGTAGTGGATAGCCTGGAAGCTCTGGGATTGCCATTACAAATTAAGCACTACTATCAATACTAGCCCATCCCTGAAACCCATGTACACCCTCCTCCCAAAACCGAGGTGAATATTGATGGCCTGTACAGAACAGCCAGAAGATCAGCAGACTCTGGCTTTATTACAGGAAGAGTTGAGTGCTTAAATGAAAATGTGCTGCCAGCAGCCCTATCAGGGTTAAAGTATGGGACTGTCAGTTCGAGTGCCTGCTGAACATGAGAACAGTGGCCTACTCAATAGCCAAGGCCTGATCAAAAGCCTCTTTGAAGTCAATGGAAAGATTCCTATTGACTTAAAGGGGCTTTGGAACCAGCTCTTAATTACAAGGTATTCAGCCAGCCAAATAACAAGCATCTAATTGCTTAATTGCATACAGTAGTGACCTTAAACCCATGACCCTTATGCAGGTTGTGTAGGACCCTCAATTTTCAGTAGCCCCATACCACAACGAGAGCCTCTAGTAAGAGCAGATTCTCCATCCTTTGTATTGGCTCTTGCCTTAGGCTTCTGATTTGGTAAGATTCAGTTCAGCTCCTCCTGATAGCCTCCTGTCAACTAGTTCGTATTCTCAGACAGTTTTTCCTAATACAGGGATCTGCAACCTTCAGCTCCAGAGCCGCATGCAGCTCTTTGGCTGCCCCCTTGCGGCTCTGGGTTCCAGTCCCCACCACCAGGGATCCTGTGGAGAGCTCACTCCTGGTTCCAGGCTCCATCCCCCCATTCCCGCCAGGGGACCCTGCAGCAGTCACCCTGGCTCAGCTCCGCCCACCGGGAGGCTACACCCATTGCAGCTCTCAAAACACTTGGTTATTGAAGGAATTTTTAAAAATGACTCTTCCTATCTTTTGGGTTGCTGACCCCTGAATAGATGTGAAACCGAAGTCTATTGCAGTAGGGAGCGCGGGGCAGGGACCATTAATTTTTTGTTGTTGTTGAGGAAAGGATTCCCTGTGCAAAGTAGGTTCCATAACCTCTCCATAAATCCTGCGAATGCCCCAGAATCAGCAGGAAGCCAGGGCCATCCATAAAAAAGACCTGTATCTTTATGTTGGATCTTTGTCAGTGTGACTCTGTTTGAGCTGTGCTAGCAGAAACTCTTTGGATCTTCGCTTCAGAGAAGGCTGTACATGGAAGGCAGGGAAGCCTGGAGCAGCACTGTCTTACTTTAGCAACCTCCACAAGGCCGTTAAAGGGGGAGGTGAGGCGAGTCCCCATTGGTCTGCTGTTTCTTTCCTGTCCTGCTTTCTCATGCTGCATAAATCCATAGATGTGTGAGAATGCTGTTTCGAGGGACATTAGCGCAGAAAGTAGACTCTTCTCTGTGAATGATGAGAAAGTGTATGATCCTAGTTTTACATAAGACTTGGGGCAACTAGAAGTTTACCATGGCGCAGCTTGGACCATGGGTGAGTTGACATGGTATTTTCCTTGAAAATGGGGTACCGTTAGCACTGGCTATAGCCAGGCAGACTGTGAGTAGGTGATGTGTGAGCTTCCTCATGTGGCTCTGCAAGCTCTCTCTTTTTTTCCCCCCTGGACTGCACCATCCCCTGTTTCACTTTTAAAGAGATTATCTACTGTGACAGCTTATGTAGTTGACTTCACTCCTCTGTCCTTCACCGGGACGAAGGCAGTTAGAAACTTCAGACCAACTTTCCAAGCAATGGTGTTGCTGAAGTTTTTTAAGCTCCGTTTTTCCACCCCTGGTAACAGCAGAGCTGCAGTGTACTGTTGCTGAGCAAAGATGAAATTTTCTAGTAGAGGCAGTCCCAAACAGGGGAACAATTTAAACAGCCGTCCCTTCGCAAGTTTTTGATAGACAGCTATTTGGCTATGGTTTCCTTTTGGTCTGTGGACAAGGCCTGATGTTGGGGCCAGGAAAACCAGAAGAGGGTAGAGCATGTGCTTTAACCTCTCTTCTTTGATTTTTGCCTTTACTTGTCATGTCATATTTCTGTTTAGATTGTAAGCTCTGTATGGCTGGAACCGTGAGTTAAATTTTCAAATGACTAATGAAAGGAGCCTTAATATCTGAGACATTTAAAGGGGTCTGATTTTCAAATGATGCGTACTCTGCACTTTCTGAAAGTCTGACCGCTGTAAGGTGTCAGAAAACAGGCACCCCAAGTCTCTAGTAAGTTTTGAAAATTTAGGCTTATGTATTTTATTTGCCTTTAAGGCATCCAGTTCTTAATACAGATAATGAATAAGCAAACTTCAGATTGGCATCAGTTTAAGCAGATGAGCACTACTTCTGTCCAAACACAGTGTTGGGTGAAAGTTTTAATTAAATGATTTTTATTTATTGGAAATATTTTTATGACCCATTTATCTAACACACATTTTAAGAAGAGGATGTTCTCTCCAGCTCTTTTCCCTACTATGTCCTTAATGCAGCAATCATCAAAACTATCTGAAGAGTTTAATTTAAACTGAAATGGCTCTCCACAGAATAAACAGAATATCTCACCTGTGAAGGGCGATTACAAGGAAGTACCCTCATAATTCACTTGTCTCCTGCTTGTGTTTTTCATGTGGGTGAAACCAGACAAATTTGAGGTCTGAAAAGAAAATCTTACTACATTTGAACACTGCCATGTGCTTCCATTTTGTTTCCTGTATCGTTGGCACTAAAGGATAATTGTTAAGGTTTCATCTTGCTCTTTTTATTGTGGCATATGCTGCTGTTGTTTTGTTGTTGTTTTATTTGTTAAGCACTGATGCTGTGCTGTTATGTAGACTGTCAAGCTGTCTCGAGTAGCTCATGAGCATGAGTGCTGACCTCAGAGCAGACTGATAAAGAACAGGGCATAAGCCCCAAACTGGTTGAATGTTCTATAAATTCACTTATCGTGGAAAAATGTGAACTTTTAAAGCTCCATTAAAGCTTTAACATGGAGTCATGGACAGTCCCATTGGGCGCTCCGGGCTATTTTACCATCCAGGCAAGCCTGCCTTTGTGTCCCTTACACCTTAACTCATAACAGTCTTGAGGTTATTCTAAGAGAGTCACTTACCCTTGGTCAGTTGTAACTTAGATCTCTAATCAAATACTTTGCTTGTAGCCAATCCTGTAATAAACTAACTAAAGATTTATTCACTAAGAAAAAGAAATGAGTTATTTCAAGGTTAAAGCAGGTAAACACACACGTGCAATGAGTTACAGTCTTAGGTTTCAAAAGGTAATAGACACTAGTGTAATATGCAAGCTCCATATGTCCTTTAGGACTAACCTAGGCAGCTCAGGGATCCCTTGCTTATTCCTAGAAGTATCCCCTCCACAAATTCCAAACCACATAGTGACACTGATCCTTCTGGTCTTAACTCGGATATCTATTTTAACAATATTAACACACAAGTGAGCCAAACTAGTTTCCAACTATGCCTTTGTCCAGTTGAGTGAAACCCAGGGGCCTTGGCATGAGCTGGCACCTCATCTTCTGGTGCTACAAAGATATCTGCCCCTTCAAAGAGATACAGATAAGACCAGAAACAATTGTAGAGACTTAGTGGAAGCTGATAGCTTAAAATTCTATTACATCTTTGTGAGTGTTCCTCATCCCCTCTCTTCTGACTTGGGCTATAGCCTGGCTGTTTGAGCTGTCTGAACTTTTGTGGCCTTAAGATGTTTTCACCCACCAAGCCCTCTTAGGAATTACCTACCACACAGACAGTTATTCAGTCTGGATTGGGTCCTTCAACAATAATGGGGATTATCCAAACTATGAAGAGGTCTACACCTTCATCTATTAATAATTTAATTAACTGAAGTATTTAAAGATTGCATATAGTCTCAAATCTATACATTTTAGGCTTTATTTATATCTAAACCTACACATTTCTATTTATTCCTAAGAAAAGCCGTTGCTAGTGGTCTGAAATAGTTCTGTAGTTTAACTCTATGCTGCCCATAAATTTCTTACACAAACTTAACTAGTTTTATTATTTTTTTGCTGTCTTTAGAGTAGTATTCACAATGGACCACTTGAGGGTTTTTCAGTTGTTATTCACTGAATGTTTCTTGGGATACACCTTGCTTGATTGACAGATTCAAGCAGCCTGGCTAACACATTTTTCAGCAGCTCAGAAAATACAAAATTTTAAGTGGATCACTAATTTTGTGAGCCTTAATTTTTGATACCCAATTTGTAACACCTCACCCATGATTTTTTTAGGCAAGAGGTATCTCAAGATGAGTACTCAAAAAACAAAGATACACTAAATTAATGACCGCTTCTGAAAAACTGGCTGCATGTAATTTGTTGGGTGAATATTTTTTAATACCTGCTGCCATTTGGTGCAATCTGGTATATTGCAAATAGCAAAATATATTGCTTCTAACATTTATCTATGATTCGGGGATAAAACTCATCCCTGTCAGAGTTATTTTAATAGAAAAAGATTATTTTAACAGAAAAAGAACAAGGGATAAGCTTCAATGGAAGGGAAATTTCAACCTCCCCATCCTCCTACAGAACCTGCTTGCACTTCTTAAGACTCCCTGACATACTTATTTTTGGCACAAATTACAATATTTATTTTGTAGCTCCATGTGTTCTGTCTGCCATATATTCCATGTTATAAGAATTTCATTGTAATATTTTGAGATTTTTTAAAAATCTAATTTACTAGATCTCTTTGTTTCACCCTTTTTGCCTTCATTAACTCACTTTTCTTTTTCTTAAATAACTTGGGTGTCTCTTCCTCTTTTATTTTCAATATTCTCTCTCTTTGCCTCATCCTCCCTTCCTCTTAATTGTGTTCTCTCCTTTGAAAGATATTTGATGGCTTCAACACCCCTCATGTATTACTGATATTTTGTATAAAAGATAAAAACAAAAAAATCAAAGCCAAAACTGAAATCCTTGGTCTAGCAAAATTTATGTTGGGTTGAATGAAATTTTTGCCTTCATAAGGGGAATAGGACAATGTTTCTAGACTTTCTTAGGCTTTCCATAGCTTAGGAAATGTACATACTCATGTTTTTCATTTGTTGTACTTCCATTCAGAAGTACTGTCTGTGCATTTGATCAGTTTTAGATGTAGATACGTGAATCTGTGGCAACTCATTCTATAGTTTATGGGTAGAGAGTTGTGAAACAGAAAACTACAAAGCACCAGCCACGATAGTGTAAATGAATTGGCTCAGTTTTATGTTCTCTGTCCATCAAAAGGCCCATGAAGATTCAGTTCTGATTCAACAGTCGAACAACTAGAAACGTACAGTGAAGTCTACTGATGCTTGAACATGAACAACACAATAATTTGGCGAGACTGATATGGCTCGCTGTAACCTGATCATTTCTGGATCAATTGATTCTATTCTAGTTTAATTTACCATATGATTGATTCACAGCTCTGAATGATAGGAAAATATCCACATTAAGCTTAGTTAAAAATAGTTTAGTCACTTCAATACAAATGTTGTACAGACCAAGAATGAGGTAGATATAGTCTGACATGGAGAGCGGAGAACAAGCATCTGTGTGCAGATTGAATGTATTTTTGCTGTTGGCAGACTTCAGTTTTTATGTTTGAAGCTTAGAAAAGGTGTTGTGTACTTTCTTGTACTTTTTGTATTGCAATTGGCTCTTAGGCAAAAAGGAACTTTAAATACAGAATGAAAGCATGTGCAATAGTTTTTTACAAGATAACTGCAAATTTTAGCCACTTGGGCTATACCACTCAGGAGCTTCCCTCTCCACCCCCCCCCCTTCCCCGAATAACAAAGTCTTCCCAATTATTTAAAAAAGAGAGGATTTTGGACAGTGTGGGAGTGTTAGCTTCCATATGTAAGCTTTGTCAGCTTGCAAGCTTTTCTTGTTCACTGATGCAAGTATGCGCATCCTATGGTTTACATACAACTCTAATTCTAATCAACTTTGCAGTTATTCCTTAAATGGCCTAATTTTACATTTGATTAGCCTTTAATTCTTGAATAACAATACAAACTGCATGGACTATATTACTACAGGAGCATGTTAACACACAAGTTTTGATTAACATTAAGTACTAGAATGGATGTTGGAAGACCTAACTGCAAATTCAGCTCACCTGTGTGCAACTCCCATTGGCTTCAGTGGGAATTCATGGTGTTCACACTCAGTTGAGGAAAGAATTTGTCCCAAAGTGAATAGCGGTCCTGAATATCTAAGATATAATTAAGGAAGAAAATGATGTTTCAGGGAAAAGCAGCCTTAAGAACCAAACCTGTCCCCTTCTGTCTTTTTGCATACAGGTATTGATGGACTAATGCATGTTCCTAATCTGTAGCAGTGAAAGGCCCAAGAAACATGGTAATTGGGGTGGTTCTGCTGCATTGGGAGGCCTTGGGAAACCTATGCCAGGTGTTCTGCTCCCCATTAGGGGTCAGAGCAGAGCAAGCCAATATATCTGCTGCTATGCACACACATTAGCCTTCTCTTCCTCTGATTAAGTAGGGTGAAGGAGCAGCGATGCAATGGCTTCATGGTCAAGAAAGAGTACCGTAATCCTTACTCAAACTCCATTCCCTGTGAGATCCCTCCCTTTGTGAAATCTGGCAACTCAGGCTTAGTGGGTAGGCAGAATGTAACTTTTACAACATTTTTGATGTAGTGGTCTACCCTACCAAGCAACTAGTTGTACAGGATTTGTTTCAGAAAATGTTGAAATGGATCACCAGGTTTATAACAGAAAGAGCACAAATTACATAATTACATTTTCATTAAGAATCCCAGTGATAAGGAGACATTTGAATGCTAGTTTTTATAGCTGTTTAGTCTGACTCTCTTAGGGTGCGTCTACACTTGTAAATTAAGTCAACTTAAGCTTGCTTAAGTTGACTTAATTTACTTTGCGTCTACACTACACTTTCCTTAAGTCGACTTAAGCAAGCTGCTTAAGTCGACTTAAGGAAAATTAAGTTGACTTTACTAATCCTAATTTTAAGTCGACTTTTGGCTTAAGTTGACTTTAGAAAGTTGACTTAAGCCAATGTAGACGTGGAGTAGCCCTAAATCGACTCTAAGTCGACTTAGGGCTCTCCAGGACTCCCCCACTGCCCTCCCTGCCAGGGGGGTGGCACAGGGAGAGCCTGGCATGCCCCCCGCCCACCCTGCCCCTATGCCCTGCCAGGGTCCCTGTCCCCCTTTGCCCCATTGTACCCAGGTACAATGGGGCAAAGGCTGAGCCCCCTGGCACTTGGCAAGGGGTGCCCCTCCGCCACTGTGGACCTGTCCCAGGTCTATCTCGCCCCTAGAAGTTGACCTAGGCATTCAGTGTGGATGCTCTAGGTCGACTTTGTAGGGTCCCCCCTAAGTTGACTTAAAATTTAGGTGTGGACATGCTCAGTCTACTTAAATTTACAAGTGTAGACATAGCCATAATTTTTATGCTGTTTGGTTGCTTTTCCTTTAACTCCTTTTTGGGCTGTTGCAACATTATATCATGATGTTGCATGGCATCATGAGGACACAAGATCAGGAATGTTGCAATAATTTTGTAGGGAGACCTTGGCTAGCTTATCCTGCTAGTGCCTTCCCCTTTTCACTTGGTGGTCCTAAAGATTGGTATAAATTTTGGCAAAAGGCATGGACTCAAGAAAATCATGTGCTGGTTCAGACAGTGAGCAGAATATGACTCGTGTGAATGTGCCATTTTGCACATCACCTATAATAAGCTCTCTTAACCAGAACAATAAAATTTAAAAAAATGTAGAAAATAAGCAAGCCACAGTCTTTAAATGTTGATATTAGACACTCTGCTCTAAGGTCTTTTCAGTGGTTAAAGTATAATTTGACGGGCCCCAGAACCCTCCTAATCTCCAGGCCCCCTTCCTGTATTGCCTGGGCCCCTTCATGCATGTGTGGGCCCCAGCCCAGGTAGGCATTTGCAACCACTTCTCAGTACCACATGCATTGGTTATTGCTCTATAAAAATATTTATAATTTTATATGGCGTTCATGTCTATAGCAATTATTGTCACAAACTAGCAAACACTGCATAACACAACAAGTATTGTGATTAACAACGGTGGGGTGTAGAACCTGTCAGCAGCCAGGGCAGGGCGGAACATGCGTTCCACTGGATTTTTCTATTTTTAAGGGCCCCGGAACTCTGGCCCCTCAAATTTGTGGGCCCTGGAACTGCGTTCTGGTGCGTTCCCCCTTACTTTAACCCCTGGGTCTTTTATAAAAGCAGGGGTAAAGTGCAACTTGTGTTTGCAAGCAACTGCCAGTGGCTGAGATATGTTTTGAAATGACACCCAGTGAGATGCAACACTCATGCAGTCAAATATTTATTTACTTGCTTATGTATTACTTTCTGGCGGTCTCAAAGTTTGTTTATTAGGATGGTTACATTGTAATCTTGTAATGCAGTTTTGCAGGTTGCCATATGTATTTGAGATGGTGTATTAATGCATTTGAGTACAGTGTCAATTATGGTCTAAGCACCAGCCTATGCTAGAAAGTATGATAGGTAAACACGTAGTTTAAGCTATTGCAGTGATAATTTTAGGCTCAGTAGAGTTTTGGAACTATTTTGACTTTCCACATTAGGGATTTTCTTGTTGTTAACTAAGTGTAAAAGAATCCTAGTAAGTAGAGGTGGCCTTTGGCTATTGGGGGCCCTAGGCGAAGGCCCATTGTGGGGCCCCTTTATAGGGCCATTGCAGGGCCCCCTGTCTGTGGCTCTGGTTCCCCGCCACCAGCCCTGCCCCCCCACAGCCCCAACTTCCCACTTCCCTGGCTCCCCCTTCTCCGGCCCCAGCTCCCTACTGCTGACCCCGGCCCCAGGGGCCACCTCCTCCTCCTGCTGCTGAACAAGGCAGATGCAGATTTGGGGGTAGGCAAAGCAGGCGATGGGGCCCCTTACTGCTTGGGTCCCTAGGTGTGCGCCTGCTTCGCCCACCCCAAAAGCCGCCTCTGCTAGTAAGGAACCTTAGGTATAGTAAGACATTTGCCTGCAGTTTTCACCTTACTTACACATTTGCTAGCAGAGCCATGTAGCTATTATTTCATCACATGATGTTTTGGACATTTTGTTCCTATTATGATTTTTTTAAATCTTGATTTAAATTTTCTCGCTCTCTCTCATACCCAGTAATGGGGATAAAATATGGTACAACTGAAAGTGGGCAGCCAAGCAAAGTGGTCACACCTTTGGCTCCTGAGTGAAGGTTGGAAAAATCGCTATGTATCACAGCTTATTGCTCACATTGGCTGCGTCTACACTGGTAAATTAAGTCGAATTAAGCTTGGCTTAAGTCGACTTAATGTGCCCTGCGTCTACACTATACTTTGCTTAAGTCAACTTAAGCAGCTTGCTTAAGCCGACTTAAGGAAAATAAAGTCGACTTAAGGAAAATTAAGTCGACTTTATTAAACCACCTTTTTACGTGACCTAAGGCTTAATTCGACTTTTTAAAGTCGAATTAAGCCAGTGTAGCCCTGGGGTAGCCCTAAGTCGACTTAGGGCTACCCCAGGACTACACCAATGCCCTCCCTGCTGGGAGGGGGCACAGGGGGAGCCTGGCATGCCCCCCAAAGGGCAGGGCATGTGGGCACAGTGTGACACTGTCTGGATTTAGGGAAGAATTTATGATATTATTTTCTATGGATATCTCATAAATGCTATAATCCATAGGAACTGTGTCATGTTTGGTATCAATAGAAAGGTAGTAATTTGCTGGGAATGAT
>ML685792.1:8117593-8150552 GCA_007922175.1 Pelusios castaneus | reverse complement strand
ATCATTCCCAGCAAATTACTACCTTTCTATTGATACCAAACATGACATAGTTCCTATGGATTATAGCATTTATGAGATATCCATAGAAAATAATATCTTAAATGCTTCCATAAATCCAGACAGTGTCACACACAGGGCTCTGCCCTGCCAGGGTCCCTGTCCCCCTTTGCCCCATTGTACACAGGGGGTGCTCCCTCCCTGCCACCATGGACCTGCCCAAGGTCCCCCTAGCCCCACAAAGTCGACCTAGAGCATCCAGTGTGGACGCTCTAGGTCGACTTTGTAAGTTTCCCTTTAAGTCGACTTTAATTTTAAGTGTAGACACACTAAGTCGACTTAGTTAAAGTCGACTTAAAAGTGCAAGTGTAGACATAGCCACTGTGCTGTTGCCACCAAATACTGCTAACAGTCTTTCCAGTGGGCCAGCGCATATACACCCCGCCTTTTCTCTTATTCACACTGTTGCTGTTCACCTTTTGCACTAAGATAAGAGAGTTTGGTTTATTTCTGTATTTTTTTTTTCCTTTTTGGAATTTGTTTGATTTCTAAGGCTGCTATGGCTTTTTTTTTTTTTTTTTAAGTTCTTCTCTTTATCTCTCTTGTAAGGGCTCAGCATGTTCCTTTATGTCTACTTTTCTTTTTACAGCATCTTCTCCAGTGATTTAATATCTCTTTCTCTATCTCTGATATAGTCCATCACTAATAAGTACACTACTTTTATTGTGCACTAGGGAACTCTCAGTGAACGCCAGCAGAATCTGCATAGGCCAGTTAGTATGCAAGAACCGGATCACATTAGAATTTACATCCCTCTAATGCAGTGTAAATAAGCCTTTACTTTCAAAATCACCTACTCTGCCTCTCTTGCCATTGGACAAAGTGGTCATCTATAAATCCAGGAAGAAGCGACTGTTGAGAGTGAGGGTTTCTAGTTTCAGTGATACAAAATTGAGGATACCCCTAAGAATGTGTCTCTAGGCAGAGTTACATCAACTGGTGACCTATGGCGCTTTTTCCTTTTGTAGATTAATGGGCACTTAGTGGAACCCTGTTCTCAATGTCCTCAAAAGCAACTTGAATTTCCAGATTTGAGACTTTCTTCATGTTCTATTGATCACTATTACTTCTTTATTAAATTCAGCTGAGTTCTGTGTATTCTTTTTATCTACCCTTTACAGGGAAAGCTGAGGATAATGCCATTGTCATTGAAAGATTTCAACTTTTGGTCATAAACTTTCCTGACAGAAATTAATAAAGTAAATGAAGGGTAGGAGATCTTCAAGAAAGATATTTAATAGTGATTTTTGCAGTCCAATTGGTGTTCTTGCTGTCTCTTTGTCATCTTTACTTCTTTTTAACAACCAAGGGTACGTCTACACTGGAGGCTCTTAAGTTGACTTAACAAGGTTGACTTTCATCTTGTTAAGTCGACTTAGAGGGTCCACACTGAAAACTCCAGTCAACTGCCAGCATCCATGCTGGCAGGCGCTAGGTCGACAGAGGAGTGGTGCATTGTGGGTAGCTGTCCCACATTGCATCGGAGCCTGGAGGCCATTTAGATCAACTTAAGGGCATTCCCTGTCCACACTGGGTCAAGTCGACTTAATAAGGTTGATGTAAGTGTTAAATCGACCTTCAGAGGCGGTGTTATTAAGCTGACTTAAGGAAGCGCTCAAGTCGACTTAATAAGCGCCCAATGTGGATGCGGCAGTCAGTAGGTCAACGTAACCGTCCTTAAGTCGACCTAAGGCTCCAGTGTGAAGATTCCCCAAGAGCCTAAGTAGTAGTATTCTTTTTAGGCACATTCCAAGTTCCATGGCTTCTTTCTTTGTTTTTTAGTCTTTCTGATGTTCAGAGCCTTGCTTACACATTAGCATACATGTGCACACTGAGAAGAAAAACAAAATAGACTAGGAGATTATGATGCAATGGTCTTATTCTGGATGTTGTTTTGCAACTCTTTTGGCTCCTGTACTTTTAACAGTTTGACTTCTTGTGAGTTAGTAGCTTGGCTTTGAGGCTAGATATCATGAAGGAAACATGGTTTTGAACATAAGCAGTCCACTTCGGCTTTGACTGAGCCATGACGCTCTGACTCACCGTTTCAAAGAGAAGGAGAGTAACCAAATTGGCAACAGGAGTTCTGTGTTTGGTATGAGATCAGCAGCTGACTTATCGATGTTGTGTTTGCCAGAATAGTCGTGTAGCTTTCTGTTATTCTAGGAGTTGTCTGAGTACACCCAGGGTGAAGTCTCCATTTGAGATGATGCTTGGCAAGATGATATCTTGTTGGAGTTGCATTGGAAATTTTCTTACTGAAGAAAAACTCAAATGTTTACCAAATGCAAATACCAAGTCAGAATGTTTTCTGTAGTTTGGTAATTGTGCAGTGGGAACACCAGATGGTTCTGATGATGAAACTCTTTTGGATGGGAACATCAGGGGTCTAATAGAGAGTAAACTCCAAAGACATCTAATTATCAACTTCTGTAGGTGCATCTTTTCTATCATAGTGGAAAAGGCAAATTCAGAGACAAGAAGGGAAGAATCTGGACCACAGGAACAATGTTGTTTTAGTTTTTAAAGAGGTATCCAGCTTCTTAGTATGAATCTGAGAGGCTGAGAGTCACTGTAGCTAATATCAGGTCCGAAAGTGATTGTTTTGAAGACAAGAACTGTATATAAAGAACTCTGCATACGTTGGTTTAGTTTAAGTAGCTTGCTTATTTACATGATGGTGCAAATTTCTATGCATCTTAACACGATGCCTTTAGTATGCCACACCATCAGCTTCCCTCTCTTGTGGCACCAATATTCCATAGTGATTTTGGCCTAACTAAAGAAGCATATCACCAAGATATTTATTGTTTCCTACAGTTGATCTAACCTGGTTAAGAATGATCCCCCCCATTCAGAAGAATTGCCTATCTGAGGAGGAAATGAACATACTAAGCTATTAAATGAGCAAGAGCAAATAGAAAAATGAAAGTACAGTAACAAAACCATACAGCACGCTCATTTGACTACTAAAGGGTAATTTAGTTCATTGAGATAAACCTGTGTAATTAAAGACAAATTGTTGATTGATTTACTTGCTTCTGCAGTGTTAAAATTCTGTTTGTGATCTAAGAAATTCCAGACAGGCCTCAAGGCTCCATATCAGAAGTTTGTCTGTCTCAATCATCTGTTAGTTTGTATGCAACTGAGTAAAATATGTTGCACATTATTTTTCATAATATTTTTTATGGCAAGGTAGTGTAATTTGCTGGACTACTGAAACTCTAGTGACTTAGCCTTTGGTGACTTCTGTCACCATCTTCTTATTTACATTGGGCCCTTTTCTCCATGCAGATTATCTTCTATAAAACAAAGATCCAGCTTTTAATGTCACATTGCAGTGAGGAACAAAAAAGACTTTTGGGCCATGTCTTCAGAGCACGTTACTTAGTCTGTCACTGCAGAGGCTTGCTGCAAAAGGTTGCTATTTTTTCCAGGGATGGAAGTAGGGGTTGAGTAGAGCTTCAGATATGCTAGATAAAAGAATCTTTTTGTTGGCATGAAGCCAATTTGTACATTTTCTTTGTTCAATTATTATTTTAAATTTTGTACATGTGCTAAGTCAATATGGCTACAGACACAGTTACCTAACTCTGAGTTATGTGGCACTGTTTTTTTTAATTTCTAACAACATTTTCTAGTATTCTGACCTCTTTTGCAGTGATCCAGACTCTCTGCCTTCCTTGCTCACAGAAGCTATATCTACACTGGCAAGTTAGTTCGAATTAAGGAAGCTTAATTCGAACTAACTAAAGCCATGGCTACACTAGGCTTTCATTAGTTCGAATTAAAGGCTTTCTTAATTTGAACTAATACTTCTAATACCCTATTCCAAGTTAAGGGTTAATTCAAACTAGTTAGTTTGAATTAATCAATGTGGCCATGTTAGTTGGAACTAATTTCTTAATTCGAACTAACCAGCCCATTGAAATCAATGGAGATCGCTAATTCGAACTAAGCAAGCACCACGAATGGCACTTGCTTAGTTTGAACTAATTTCCTCTAGTTCAAATTAAGTTAATTCAAACTAACTAAAATTAGTTCGAATTAGTTAGTTCGAACTAACTAATTCAAACTAATTTTAGTAAGTGTAGACATAGCCAGTGACTAGCACCTTATTCATGTTCACTAGACTTACTGATTTTGAAGATATTACTTGTGGCGTTAAGGTACTGCTCAACTGGTGAAATTTTTCCTTAGTGCAGAGGACCAGTGTAAAGACTATGCATTGCATAAGCACTCACTTAGGCCCTCAGAATATGGCTTGTGTAGCGTGTTAGTCCTTTGCACGGGTTGACGTTAATTCAAAGTGAGTGTAAGTCTTTAGTTAGTTACTGTTTGTAAAATGTTTTGAAATTCTAAGTAGAGAAGTGCTATATACTTGTGTGTGTGGTGTTAGTTCATTGCATCACAATAACTATCAGATTTTAGAAGCTCCCTAAGCAGAGTTCTGAAAATATCCATGGTTCACAATGTCTTACCATAGTTAGAGGACAATGGGTGAAATCCCGGCCCCATCTAAGTCCATGGGAGTTTTGCCATGGACTACAGTGGGGTCAGGATTCTACACAAAGATCCAAATAGAGTGTCCCACTGTCTTATGACATGAGAGCCCCAACATCTGATATGTTAATCTGAGGGACCATATTTAGTCACATGGAAGAGGATGTTTAATGAGATTTGTAAAATACATATTCTCTTATTTAGACTGTATGCTCTTTGGGGCAGGGGTATTCTCACACAATGTTTGTACAGTGCCTAGCACCATGGGGCCCTGATGTTATGTGCCATCTCTAGGTGCTACTTTAAGACAGTCAGGTCCAAACAAAGGAAAGGAGTCAAGTCACTTGGAAGGAGTGACTGTTTATCACTGAAATATCTGAATTTATAATAGTATCCATTAAAGCTGTAACCAGGACTTTTACAATTTCAGCATTGAAGCAATGGAAAAATAAGAATTGGCAAAAGTTCATTCTATTAATATGGGTGTTGCACCTAAAGGAAGGTGTTGATAAAGGGCCACAAACTACTTTATTCCTTTGATTCTCTAAAGACTTCTATCTTTGTACACAAATAGTTAACTATCCATTGCATTCCCAAAGGATGTGTGTGTGCCAAAAAGAGGGCAAAAAGAGATATTTCTTGCTCAAGGAAGTAAAGTATGCCTGGTTAAAATAAAATAAAGAAGTCAGAAAAATTTACAGAAAAGGAGGGATGCATACATTGTACCTGCCTGGGAGTAGTTATAACTTGTACTCTAATCATTTATGTGGGATGTTGCTGTAGTGTTTACTCTGGTATTCATTAAAATAAAACAGCCTAAAATTCCATAGCAATAGCTGCTTCCTCTAGTACAACTAAGGGGCATGTTTGAGACACTTCTTTAAGACATATTTAAGACGCTTCTTTACGAAGGAGCATATTTGAGACATTTTGTTAAGAAGTTTCTTTTTATAGAAACACAAGTTATTGTCAATATATATTGCTTCCCCCCACTCACTATTTCTTTTGTTTTAGTTAAAACAGTTACAGTATCTTATAAGAAATATCATGCTGATATGTTACCTTGAAGCCTTTTTGTTTGTTCTACAGACCTATGCTACCCTTTTGTGTTATTTTAAATTATATCACAGAATATCATCCTTAATACTCCCATTAGTCACCTCTCTAGCTGTCAGCTTTGCATCAGGGCTTGTCAATTTCATACTGGGGACAGGTGCTGGTGGCCTGGGGCACATCAATTGCTAGTAAGTGCCTTCAAATGTCTGGAATATAGTTTAATAAGATCACAAAGAATCTAAGAAATATCCCTGAGTTTGTTTTCAGTATTTATTTAAAAACTTTAATTTAAATGTTTGTAGTTTATGACTCAATATTTTAAAGTGCTGAATTCCTTCAACCCCAATGAAGTCAATGGGTGTTGAAGAACCACACTTTGAATATGTGGCCAGTCTTTACAGACTGATAAAAAGCATTTCTTCATGGCCACATGTTGATTTTCTTATGCACCCAGCTTTTTCAGGTCTGATTTGCTATTTTAATGTTTTAACCTGTTGACTAGTTAGTGCCCATAGGTGCCTTTGGGGCTGGGGAGAAGGCTCTTGTGTTATGTTTATTTGACAGGTAATATTGTCTTCCAGAAATTCAAACTCAGTTTGCAAAAATCTCTTGCACTGGCCCAGTCTGAGAAGAGTTAGAAACCAGAGTGCTTAGCTAATGAACAACAAGAATAGACATGCTTTTGGCCATGATAGCATACGTGAAATTCTAGAGAAATAGGGATTTTGTTTGGATAAGTTCCCAAAGTCTGGATCCCTCTCTGATTGTTATCATTTGGGGCCTTTCTCCATTTGCAGGGACAGTCCTTTCCCCCAGTGACTGTACTATTTTATATCAATAAACCACAATTATCCACTAGGTGAGGAGGAGGTAAGACTGAAAAGTTTTTACTCCTGAGAGTGTGACATGTTTTCCTCTAGATTAGTTTTTTCTTCCAGCACATGGCTAAGAGTAGAAACTTGGCTAAATGCTTTGTTTTCAGAATTGCCTTCCTGGTGCAGTCACAAAAGAGATGGTCCACTGGACAAAATGTAAAAAGTAGTGTCCTTACTGATATTCCTGTATACCATGTTTTCAGTGTTTTCTGACTCAGGTTATATGTACTAGGTTGGATTCCTTCTGAATGAGCTGTTGAAATGGAAGGTTTTTACTTATCACAAGAAAACTTACATGCTTTAAAAAAAAAGATTAAAATAGGGCACAAACAGGCCTTCCTTTTCTATGTCTGCCAGAGAAATTTGCTTCATAAGCAAGAGTTTAGTTGGATAGCAAAAATTTGTCATTTCTTCCCTTTTTAAGACTGGAGAGTCCAGTTGTATTTGTGTGTTTTTAGCAAAACATAGGTGATGGGGCACCATGGAGAGACATTTTGTCCTTCAGGGACTCTATGAAGTTAGATCCCTGTTGTAGACATGTAAGCTGAGATTTTAAAGGCTGTCTAAAGGATTTGGATTCTTGATTCTCATTAAAATTAATGATAATTGGGTGTCTGAATTGTTAAAATGATCTCAGCTCAGCTTCAGTGAATTGTGCGCAAAAAAAAAAAAAAAAAAAAAGACATTATCTCTCATCAGTGCTGGATGTCCTACCAGGAAATTATTTTTTTGGAACATTCTTTTCAAAACAGGTTTGTCAAAAAATTTTTCTTAAAATGGACTTGAGGCTACTGCACACTGCAGGCTTGGCTAACAATCTGCTTTGATTCTGCTGGGCTCAAAGTGTGGCTGAATCATCAGGTCTTTTTTTTTTTTTTTTTTTTTTTAAATTCAAACTGCTTCATCTAGCTTTTAATTTTTGGTTTCTGAGGGCTGAACAGCTGAGACAAGGAGATTCAGCACTATTCTGACAGGATAGGGGAAAATTTTCAGACCCTAGTCTCACTCTCTATAGGTGATATGCATATCCCCACTTTTCAGTTGCAAATATCTGCACTTGGATTTTTAATATGGTAACATCTTTGCATGCACAAGTGAATAATCCTTATGAAAATGTACACTACACCTCTCCATACTAGGCAAAAATTCAGGGTATCTCCTGAGCTTCAGTTTCCGTATGCAGTAACTGGAGTCCTCACATTTTATTTTACTGACCACAGGTTTGTGTAGTTTTTGATGCTTTGGACTAGCAAGAAGAATCTTTTTTTTATCTTTATTCTCCCTTCACACTTGCCCCAGAGGCCCTTTATTTGTGTAGAGGATGTCCATTATAGTGGGTATTTAGTTATCCAGAAGGATACAGTGAATTTTCATGGAATATCTACTTTTAAAGCTAGATTAAGTTGATTTGAAGTATGTTCAGGCAAATCAATACGATTGCATTCTATTGTATAATTGAATTTTAATTTTGTCCAATTCAGAGCTCATGAAGCTCATTAAAGAGACTTAACTGCATGTTAAATTACAGGTTTGAACAAAATTTTATACTCTTCATTGTCAGGTTGCCATGTCTCTCTGTTTGGTATGAATATGATGGGGTGAAAGAGTACATCCTCTTTTAAAATAAAGTAAGCCATTCCTTTAGCAAACCTATTTCAAACATCATTCTAAATATGAAATGTCAAAAAAGCTGACACATGGTTCAAATTCACAAAATAAAAAGAGTCACAGTCTCTAACAGTATGTTAATTTTAATACCATTTATCAAGAAAAATATATTAGGGTATTAAATTAACAAAATCTGGGTATGTGTTGCTGTTTCGTGTTACAGTGATGCCCGGAGGTTCCAGCTGAAGATCAGGACCTCATTGTCCTAGGCTCTATGCAAACACATCGAAATAATCTCTCTGCCCCAAAGAGCTCACTGTCTAAATATACAAAACAAACAAGGAGTCCTGTGGCACTTTTAAAGACTAACAAATTTATTTATCGCATAAATATACAAAGGTGACTAAGACCAACATTTACACTATGGACACTAGAGTGGCATAGTTGTGGTGCTGAACGTAGGCCACTGTTGCGTGGAGGTTTCCTACAGCAAAGGAAGGGGTTTTTCTATCGTTGTAGGAACTCCACCTCCTCAAATGATGTTAGCAGAACAGAAGTGTTTTTCTGTTGACTTAGCTGTATCTGCTGAAGGTTTGTTTGGTATAGCTACAGTGCTCAGGGAATGCTGTAGGTATGTTGACATAACTTCTCAGTATAGACTAGATCAGTGTTTCTTAACCTTCAGTGGAGCAGGGAACGCTTAAAGGTATTAATTACTTTACACGGAACAGCTGATGAAAACTTTCTCGGGGAAAAAAAATATATACTGGCTGTCATGTTCATAATATCTATGTACTATGTATTCCTGCAAAAATGATTCAGGAAACTGAATTAAATACAATTTTACAACTATAACATGCATTTATTTCTAAAAAATAGATATGTAATGATTATGCACACAACTGAAAACTAAAACTTGGGTAATATCATTTTCACTGGGAATTTTGGGCCTGCAGTTCATCTATTCTTGGAGTAAGGTTCATCAAAGAAAGTCTTACTATGAATTACCAAGCTCTTTCAAGGCTGGCAGTACAGCAGTGGGAAATTTAAAATGCCCCAGCCACAACAAAGGAGCAAGGTAATGGTGGATGGTGATGTGCGCTTAGAAGCTTTGCTGTGGCTGGGGCATTTTAAATTTCCCAGGCATGCGTCAGCTTGCCATATTGCTTCTTATTCAGTCCCCGCTCAGCCCCTCCACCCCACCCCAACAGGGGATAGGTCGGTCATGGAACATCTTCACCGTGTCCATGGAGCACCAGTTGAGAAACACTGGACTAGACCTAAGGGTGAGAAGGAAAATGGAGAGGTGAAGTGACTTGCCTATGATCACACAGCATATAAGGGCAAGCACTTGTGAGTGGAACTAGGACACAAATGTGCAGCTTGTGCAAACTATCATAGTTCCGTTGACTTCAACGAAGCTATGCATTTTTCACCACCCGAGGATCTGCCCCCCCTCCCCCTGTAACCTATCTTCTGAATAATGCTTTTTCTCTGAAACCAACACTATCTATGTGACATGCCTAGAGTAAGATCCAGAATAATGAGTAATTGTGAACCTCCAACCTCCAGCTTGGGATGCCTTTTCATGGATGTAGCTACCACTCCTGATCTGCTCTCTCTCAGCCTCCAGCATATAAGGCACTCCCAGTTTATACTGAGTGAGTGCTGCAACCAGGCACTCTTGAATTACACTTCATGGTGATCCCAAGACACTTCCAATCCTGGATCCCCCCTCCATCCCTGAAATATGTGTCTTGAACTGCCCAGCCCTTCCCTTGACAATACCATCTTATATAAAGTTTGTCATTAAACTGATAAAAATTATATGTACACTCTTCCTGTTCCAAATGGAGTTTTCCAAACAGTTCAGTTTAGACGCACTGGATTAGATAAAACAATACAACAATTTTATTAACTACGAAGAAAGAGATTTTTAGTGAACACAAGTAATCCAGCATAAAAATCAGAAATTAACAAGAAAAAAGTAAAAATAAAACACAGCTAATGCCTAACAAAACCAACAAGATAGATTCAATGAAAAGGCTTCCTCACTACATTTTTTCAGCAGCTCTAATGGCTGAACTTCTTTCAGTCAGGATTCTTCTCCTAGTCCAATAATGCACTGTGTTGTTTTGGTGTTGTGAATGCCGAAGGCAGAGAGAAAGAGAGAAATGTGTTGGGGTATCTGCCCCTTCTTTTTATAGTTCTCTCGCCTCTTTGAGAAGTGTTTTCAGCTGAGGTTCAGGAGACAGAAAGTCTATGTGGACAGGAACCCTATGCTGATTCTTTGCTAAAATGTAGATTTTTTGCCCATGTTCCTTTTCCTTTTGAATAGCCATTTAGCAGGGGATGACCTGTCTGACCTTATTTACACCTGGCTGTGTCATCAGCTTGCCCTTTGTCTCTGAGGAACAGGCTTGTCATTCTGTAGAGTTGGAACATGTTTTGGTAACACCATACATAAAATGTGTGGCAATATTGTATGTAAAAATATTATCAGGCAAGAGGTGAATACAGAAGTAAAGATTGGCACAATCGATAATAACTTTCCAGATACATTTCATACTGCTCTGTATTTCAAGCTACTAGCATCACTATATTGAAGCATTTGCCCATCGTCAAACAATGAATCACATTGCTTCTTGGCTTTTGGCTAAATTCAAGTGTAATTAAAATAATCAATTATGTTTTTAAGGGTTTTATAATTTTGCCATATAATCTGGGTTTGTGATGTAATCTGAGAAAACTTCCATTTTGGGAATCATCCTCAACCCCTCCTCCCCAACCATGTTCTCTTAATACACACACACTTTCTCCTCTTCATCACAAAAAATTGGTGTGGAATTATTAATCAAATAAAGGTTGTAGAAATTTACTAATTCTGGATACTTTTCTTGTTTGCTCTCCTCCAATTCAAGTTTATACTATTTTTAAATGAAATTTCATAGGCCCCTAACTCACAGTATGGATGAAGACTTTTTTGATGTTTTTAAAAGTTACTTTATAAAGGCAGATATACTAACATCTTTAAATTGGGTGTTGGGCAATGCACAGTAACCTTTGATCAAAATCCCTTTTAGTACCTGTATTAGCATTATGCTGGTTATGTATTATGAAATTGCATGATAAGCAATCCTTAATTTTGTATCTAGCACTTAGATCCTACACTGACTGGATGCTTTATAGCTAGACAGGCAAAGAGCAGAGACACCTTATTTTACAGAAGGGGAATTGAGGCACAGAAGTACTAAGTAAATTGCCCAAGGTTATGAAGGAGGTCTATGACAGACAAAGAATTGAATCCAGATCTCCAGAGTTGCATGTTAATGTCCTAATCACTGAACCATTCTTCCTACTCCACTATGATGCAACATGTTGTTTGCAAAATTGTTGTATCTATGTAGGTCCCAGGTTATAAGAGAAGCAAGTTGGTGAGGAAATCTATTTTATTGGACCAATGTATGTATGTCATTTCGAATGGCTTCTTGCAGCATGTTAACTCCTTATGTTTAACAATCTGTTCCACCTTGTGTTTAGCTGTGACACACTTTTACAGACCTGAAAATAAGTTCTGTGGTGCTCAAAAGCTTCTCTCTTCAATCAACAGAAGTTCAACTAAAACACAAGGTGGAACAGATTGTTAAACATAAGAAGTAAATATGTTGCAAGAAACTATTGAAAATGAAGTGGGCAAGTAAAACCCCTGCAGTCAAAGGGCAAAGGAGAGTTAGGCCATCTCTACACTACAGAGTTAACTTACATTGACAATCATGTGTCACATTTGTCCGCACAATGCTTTTTGTGTTGGTGGAGTGCTTCCACAGCTTTTGCAACGATAGAGAGAGCATTGCATTGTGAGCAGTAATCCCACTGGGCAGCTCCCCACCTGTCACCCTCGGCCTCTGGGATTTCTGTGAATAGATCATGGTGCATCCTGGGTATGTGCTCATTATCCTGTGATGCTGTTTTTTTCTGTCCCATCATTCCATATGCTGACCAGTCTTATGAACACAACATGGCTGCTCCTGCAGTATTTCAAGAGCTGGGAAACAGAGAGTGAATCAGTGGTGCCTGCTATGCTGTCTGTCATGGAAATGAATAATTCAAGATTGCTGCTGGCATTCATGCAACAGCTTGCCATGGTGGACTGTCAGTATTGGGCTTGGGAAACAAACTCTCAGTGGTGGGATTGCATCATGATGATTCATGGATGGGATGGGGAGCAGAGCTGAACTTTCAGAACTGTGTTTGAGCTCACTTCAACTGCAGTGCAAGGTTACCAGGATGAGAGCTGCCTTCACTGTGGAAAAGTGAGAGGTGATGGCTGTGTGTAGCCTAATAATTCCAGCTGGCTGCTGGTCAGTCACGAATCGGTTTGGAGTTGGAAAGTCCACCGTGGAGGTTGCCATGATGCAAGTGTACATGGCCATTAAGCGCCTCCTGCAGTGAAGAACTGTGACTTGTGGTAATGTGCAGGAAATAATAGATGGCTTTGAAGCAATGGGATTCCCTAACTACGGTGGAGCAATAGATGAAATGCATATTCCAATTTTGGCTTGCAAACATCTTGTGTTGGAGTATATCAATGGAAAGGGCTACTTCTTCATGGTCTTGCATTCACTGGTGGATCACAAGGGCCATTTCAGTTACATCGCTGTGGGATGATCAGGGAAGGTGCATGATTTGTTCACCTTTAGGAACACTAGACTGCATAGAAAGTTGTATGCTAGGACATTTTTTCCCGACCAGAAGATTCAAATGGTGTATGTGGAAATACCAATAATTATCCTTGGAGACTCTGCCTATCCCTTGCTCCCATGGCTCATAAAGCCTTTCACCGGGAACATAGAGCGCAGCATGGGAGTGCTTCAACATCAGGCCCAGCAGGTGCTGAATGATGGTTGAAAGTGTCTTTGGCCAAATTAAAGAGTGCTGGCACAGTCTTTTTGGGTGGTTAGACTTCAGTGAGGAAAATATTCTGATGGCCACTGCGGCCTTCTGCACTATATAATCTTTGCAAAGTGAAGTGGAAAGGTTTCCCAGGGATAGACCATTGAGGCTTATGGGCTGGCAGTTGATTTTGAGCAGCCAGATACAAAAGGAATTAGAAGGGTGCAGTGGAAGGCTATTAGAATGAGGGAGTCTTTGAAGGAACTTTTTGACAGTGATTCCCAGTACTGTATCTTTGCCTGGCAGAATGCACCCCATGTTTACTTGCTGCTTTGAATTACCCCTGTAGTGCTTATTTCCTGAGCATTAATTGCAGTGAACAAATATTCCTCCCTATAGCCAATATGTGCCAATGTTAGCACTGGGCAATGTACGGATGTCACAAATAAAGACTCATTTTATTTTCATGGCTCAAGTTTAATAACAGGAGGAAACACAAATTTTTGGTCAAACAGGATGTGACAATGGACCTTATTAAATTGACTTAACAAAAGTCGACTTAACTTTTCAAGTGTAGACGTGGCTCCTTTTCAACCTTATTAGGTCGACTTAATGTTTTAAGTCGACTTAAAAAGGTCCACCTAGGCACTACTCCGCGTCTCCACTGGCTTAATTCGACTTAATAAGTCGACTTAAGCGCTAGTTTGAATTAAAATGAGGTGTTATTAATTCAAACTAACTTCTCCTTAATTCGACTTAAGGAGCAGCGTAAGTCGAATTAAGGAAAGGCCAGTATAGACGCGAAGTAAATTAAGTCAACTTAAGCCTCCTTAAGTCGACTTAATTTGTAAGTGTAGATGCACCCATTGATTTCTTAACTTCCCTTTAATGAACTGTCTGTACCGTTCTGCACTGATGGGAAATTAGTTCCTGTCAACACAGCTCTATGCATTTGGTTTAATTGAATCAACTTCTGAATCAGTTGAGTGAGTCTTCACTGTGGCTCAGTCAATCTGGATAGATTGATCTGATGGCAGTGGTGAAGATATGGCCTTAATGATTTCCATCATTCTGTTAGCTTTTTTTAACTGCCACTGCACATTGAGTGGATGTTCTCAGAGAATTACCCACAATGACTACAAAAGCTTTTTAATGCTCCCTTACTTAGGTGCACTAACTTCACACCTTCAGTTAATTTGCCCTAACTTTTCTGAATGTTTACACTGCAGCTGAGAGTGAGTCTCCTAGCCTGGGCTGAAGACTTGTGTTAGCCATGGGAGCTCATACCCATTTGGTAGTGTGGGTCTGGATTTGGGTTGTTTGCCTAAGCTTTTGCCAGTACTGTAATGTCCACACAGCTGTTTTATCGCATGTAAGGACTTGTCTACATTTAAAATGCGGCAGCAGCCCAGGTGTGCTATTGTAGCTGTACCACTGTAGTGCTTCAGAGTGGATGCTATCTATGCTGATGTGCGTGTGGGTAGGGAATTCTCCCATTGGGGTAGGTAATCCACCTCCCCAAGAGGCACTGGCTAGATCGATGGAAGATTTAGCACTGTTGACACTGGAGGTTAGGTCTATGTCTCTCTGGGGGAGGTGGGTGTTTCACACTCCCGAGATACATAGCTATACTGATGTAAATTCCTAGCGTAGATCAGGCCTCAGACTTAGCCACTTTTCCTGTGGAGGTGGCAGAATATAAACCAGCTAACTGATGAAAGATTACAAAGAGAGACAATAACAGAAATTCCCTCTGGTTATGTATAGGAGAGTCTTGTGAATAACGATATTAATTACTCTATTTACTTTCCTGTCTAGAAGTCAGGGCTGTCCCTGTGGAGTGGCGGGGCCCAGGGCCAATTGGCCTATGGGGGCTCTGCCTTGCCCCCAGCCGGAGGGGCAGGACTGCCCTGGGCCAGAGGCTGGGCTCCATGCTCCCATCCTGCCCAGCAGGTCCACCCCTGGGGGCAGGCCGGCACGTCACTCCTCTCTAGGGGTGGGGCTGGAAATGCTGCTGAAGCATGGGACTGTATGGCGCCCACTCAGCATGGGGCTTGGGGCAGTAGCTCTGCTTGCCCTCCCCTAAGGATGGCCCTGCTGGAAGTGACGTTAGTCTATGAAGCATTGCCCATATCTAAATAGAGCATCCTTCACTGATTTATCTGGAAATGGTGCCTTTCATCTCCAAAAATAAATGTCCAAGGAGAATAACAGAACTCCAACTCAGAGGAGCTCATCACCATCAACTTAACACCTCCTTCATTTTTATTATTGTGATTTTAGCCTTCTAGGTCATTATTGTTGTTTTAATTGTGCAAGTTTGCACATACAGGGTGTGAAATTGCTATGTGAATCAGGCCCTAAATGTATGAGTTAAATGTCTGTACTATACCTTTTTCTCGGCTCACATCATGGTGTAATTTTGAAAATAGGTTTTTAACAGTTGTTGAATGGTACAAAGTTTGGTCCACGCAGCCCACTGTGATAGGCCATGTTCTTAAATAATATAATACGATACCATGCTTTCTTTTAAATAACTGCTCAGTTTTTACATGCAGGCTTCTTTCATGCTCACTGATGGTTGTCTGCAGAAAATTCATGCTACCTTTAGAATCTGGGTGGCTTAGAAGAACCATGGTCCTTTATTGTTGTTGAAAGCTTTATTAAATGAATATACTCTCAGCTTTCTGTAGGGAAATGAGGTAAAATCATACATTAATACAAGCTGTCTTCTGCTAGGAATTACTAACGCTATTGAAGAGGAAGAGGGCTCACTTAATATCTAAAAAAAAAAAATCCTATTTTTCTGGAAGTTACTTTGGTTGCTGGTATTTATAGTGATACTTTAAGTATTGTAAACTTGATCCTGCAAACCTTTGCTCATGAAAATAATCTCTTTTGTGTCCATGGTTATTCATGTGAGTGTGGTTTTGCAAACAACGCCTGACTTTTATAAAGCAAATTGCTCTGAAAGTTTACTTGAAATTCTTGGTTGTTCATGCATGGCTCTTATTGGAGTCAATGGGAGACGTGCTGATGCCTATAAGAGCATAGATTGTCACAGTAGTCTTTGTATATAAAGTTGGAGTGAAATCATACTTAAATGAGTGGCAACACTCTCATAGACAATGAAGAGTGCTAGGATTTCACCCTATAAATGTATTCATGTATGTGTCTGTTGGAGACATAACAAACTTTCCTTCAAACCAAGCCCATTGCATTTTGGAGTTTTCCTTTCTGAAAGTCTGGAATTCTGTACATCCCTTTTGACACCTAGATCCCTTGGGATACATCCACATAGATCACAGCAGTGAACTTCCCAACTTTGATCAATAGATATGGGTTTGTAGGACTCAGGCTAGTATTCCAAAAATTGCTGTATAGGCCGCAGTTGTTGGGTATGTCTACACTAGCAACTTAGATCGACTTAAGGCTGCTTAAGTCGACCTACAGAATGCCGCATCCACACTTGGCTTTTAGTAAGTCGACTTAAGCACTTCCTTAAGTTGACTTAATAACTACAACTCTTTAGGTCGACTTAACACTTAATTCGCCCTGTTAAGTTGACCTAAAGCCGGTGTGGATGCCCTAGGTCAACCTTATTACTTAAGTCGACCTAAGGGGGATGGGCTGGGGAGAAGGGAGCCGCGGCTCCTCAGGGGCCGTGGCTCCCGGGGGAGAAGGGAGCCGCGGCTCCCTTCTTCCAGGGAGCCACGGCCCCCAGGGAGCTGTGGCTCCCTTGTCCCAGGGGGAGCCGTGGCTCCCTTCTGCCAGGCGCGGCTCTGTTCTCCCTGAGCTGCCCCTCTCTGTCAACCCAGCTCCTGCGTGTGTGGATGCAGGCAGTCAACGTAAGCTTTTAGGGTAGACGCTGTAAGTCGACTTAACAGAGTCAATTTTAGCTTTTTCTAGTGTAGACATACTGGTTAAGTTTTGGCTCAGACTTTGAAGGCCACCCCCCTCCCTAAGCTTTAGAGCCCATCTGACAATTTCAGAATGTTGTCTACGCAGCTATTTTTCGAGTGCTAGTGCAAGCCACTGGAGCCTGAGTCTATCGACTCGGGCTAGGAGGCTCACTCTTTTGGGCTGTGTAGTCACACCCTGATTGTTTTCAAGGGCAACTTTTATCCTGTTTGCCCTTGTGTACTCCCTCATGTTTAAAGATGCCATTTTGTCGATAAATCCAGCCTAAGACGCCAAAGGGGGCTAAGAGGAGTTGTGTACCCAACTCCCATTGACTTTCAATGAGTCTTAGGCACCTGAGCTTCTCTTTGAAAATCCCAGCTTTAATTGTTTGTTCTTCTGTTTTCTTAGTATTTTAACTTGTGTGTTTTTCAGCTGATTTTGTTCCAATACATTGCGAGATGGGAGTTCAGAGGGTGCATTCAAAGTGTGTTTGTACTAGTGAGTGTGCTGCGGTCCTGAGCAATGGATCTAAGTAAGCACTGTGCCGATCCACTGTACCGCGTCTTCTCCGTGTTTCTTTCCCTGCATGCCACCATGCCCCAGCTGCATGTTGGTTCCTGCTGGGTGGGGCATCACAGGGCCATGATGTTGGAGTTGATTGGTATGTGGAGCAAGGTTCTTTTACTCTGTTTTTTATAATGAGGTGGTGGAACAAAAAGTCAACAGAAGAAAGCTTATAATTTATTTGGTTTGGGGAGCGGTGGGCTGTAAATATGTAGTGTCTTTTGGCAAATGGTCATGAATCTGAGTGCAGGAGGTGTTTTGTTGTTGTGTTTGTTTTTTTAAGCTGCACTTTTGTCCCTTGAAAATAAGAGCAACCCAATCTTCAGTAAGTATGCTAGTATCTTTCCAAAAAGGTGTGTAAGAATAAGCTCTGATATCAGTTTATACAGCACTCTGACAGCAAACACACATTTCTTAAGTTACTGATATCAGAGGAATCCATGGGAATGCTTAACTGAAGAGCAGCTTTTACTTATTTTATGCAATGACCATTTATCTTGGTCACCACTGGGACTGAACCAGAGACTACTAGATTTGAAACACAAACAGCCTGTCTCATCAGGCAGCAGCGGAAGTCCTCTCTGGAGTAGGTATAAAGAGATATACATATTACACACGGACAAGTGGGTTACCTTGAGAAGTCTGTGCAATCTTGTCTAATCAATACAATTAAATTCATTTTTAAAAACTGTATTCAACATGAGTTTAATACATGCTAACTTTTTTATGTTGGGGACAGATTATTTCACTTTCACCGCTTCATCTTTAGTCTTTTTAATTGGAAAAATTGTCATCTATTAAACCATGTAGGAAAAGAGTAAGGGGCAGTACTCCATGGTAGAGCTTTTGATTGCAAATACAAAAAGAAAAAAAAGGCTCGAAACCACTTGAGTTAATTACGTCATGAGATGTTGTTTTGTATTTGTAATATTCTTTTCCTTGTGATCCAATAATGATGCATGATAAAATGAATCAGGATTTTAGTAAATGTCTCTACTTTTCCTTCATTTAAAGTCAAGGTACTTCATGTTTTGAATTTGCACTGTAAATAAGTGTTTCAGGTAGGCTTGAGTGTTTTCACTATTGTTACTTATGGTCTGACTGCACCGGTAGACTGCTGCTACATTACTGCACATTTAGTTGATTTCCTTTGAATGTGTTATATGTGATGCCCTATTTTACTAAATTAACCAAGAAAATGTGAGGGTAGGGGAAAAGTCATTTTTTTTTATTATTTTGTATGATGTACTAAATATAACTGCCTAGCTCAGATGAAAACATTTTGTATAGATTGGGCTGTTTATTTATTTTTTTTCAGCCTGACTAGCTACATAATGGTGCAGCCTGCAGCTGATTCCCAGTTTTGAGGTGTTATCTGAACAAGGGCTTTAATTTGCTGAGGATCACTGGGCACAGTTAGCCTTGTTCTGTTTTCTCACTTACTTGCATTGTTGCAGTAAGCATTAGGTTTTCACACGAATATTTCCAGGATAAACTTTTTCTTACTGTTTAAATTTTAGCTAAACTTTGAGACCAATTTGAAGTTGTGTGTATTTTAACCTTCATCCTATTTTTTGCCCACTGTAAAGTGGTGGTGATTCTTTGTTCCTAAATTCTCTGTATGAGGTGGTATGCATTAAAAGTGTATTTGTACTCTTTCAAATTAATTAACTGTGACCTTACGAACCACTGTCCTTGTTTAATTGGTGACTCCAAAGCACACTAATGGCATAAATCAGCTGATAATGAGATTCAGACTTGCTTTTAACATGTATAACAACACTGCAGTGATATGGCAAGGGAGATTGGCTGGCTCTATACTGGAATAACAGGAGAGAAGACACAATTCCATGTGTACTTTTGGTGTGGGGGAGGGCTTCACTGGAATGAATAACATGCAGTTTGGAGTGGGTGGATGGGATAAGGAGGATATTCTACATCAAGATAACTTTGGTATTCTCTTCTTGTCTCTAGGCAATGTGCAATATTGTGCAATGTGCACTTTAGGGTACAGAAATGTTGTGGGAAGGTGTTTCTTACAGATTACTGCAGGGTAACAAAAATGATAATTTCTCTTCAGTCTAGTTGCATGTTTTTAAACTAAACGTCTGCTCACTATTTTATGAACTGCAAATTAAGCAGATAGTTCCCAAAGAACAGAAGCAGTTTTGACCTGTGCGAGTAGTCCAACTTCCATTATTATTTTGAGTTTAATGTTACCCATATCTATCCCTCACATTTTGGAAAGAAAGCAAGGGCTTTGAAACAAAGTTTCTTTGTTTTCACAAGAACTAAAAATGTTCTGTATGTAGACCAAACAATAAAAATAAACTGCCGAACTACCTTCCAATGCATGGGGGTTCTGCAGAGAGGAAACCATGGATATTTAGAGGCATAAAGTGAGTCATTGTGCTAGTTAAAGAATTTTATAAGGCAAGCTCTGTGGGTTTGAGTTGCATCTGTTACCTTTCCAGCCAGAACTGAGGGGTTTGGAGGAAAAAGAATGCTGGATTGACTCATGCCTTATACTGAGTACATTGTACCTAAGTTAAGCTTCTAAATGGGATCTAGACCTTTAGGTAGAACAAAACATTCTTGTGTGAATTTTACCTTAGATGTATTCCAATTTAGAACACCTAAAAGATACATTAAAACAGTTACGCTACAAACCAGTATAACAAACTGATTTTTCTAAAGTAATGTATGTTCCCATAACCCTTTAAAATTTGTCTTTGTTGTTTTCCCTATTAAAAAGATAACCATGCCTGTTATTTCTGACAGCTCTTAAAAGCCATAATGGACTGGGTTGCTATGGTGTAAGATGTAGAACAATGAAATAATTGTTTGTCATGGTATTGGCTTCCTGGAAACAAATTCTGTGTAAATTATTCGGTTGAAATGGTGACAACAGTGCTGGTTGTAATTTTGTTTAGTTCATCGTTAGAAAATGCCTCACTTCTATAATAAAAAATAAGTAAAACGTGTCAGTTTTTATTGTTTTTCTTTGCTTTAACTTTTTTCTTTCTACATTTTCAGGTCAGTTTCATGAATTCAAAAGCAACTCACCAGTGATTTCTGGGTGCTGGGGCTGATTTTCTTGTGTGTTTGTAAGTATTTATTGATTTATTGTACTACTTATTTACATCTGGTCTGAAACAGTTTTAACATAGAAGTAGGTATAATATTAAAGTACTGTCCTGATAACTCATCAGTCAGTACGTGCCACTATTTAGAGATTTATTAAAGTACTTAAAAACATTTTCTTTCTTTCTGTGGTGAGAGTGGAGGGAGCGAGGGGGTGAATCAGTCTCTCTGCTGTTCTCTCACAGTCCTGCATTTCAGTCGTTTGGGGTGGATCTAAATATCTGAATTAAGGAGTACATATATACTCCTGCCCTCATCTTGGAGTGGCTGTTGAATTTCCTAATAATTATTAACATTTTATAACATCTGTGAGTCTGTGCTGACCCTCTGGCTTACATCAGAAGTACTTCTTGCTGCGGTGATGGTGATATGTGCCTGGAAAAAAATTGGGGCCACTGATGCTAGAATGGTGGAGTTCTTGGAGGTAATGCAGATAGGTTATAGGGGAAAATGCAAGGGCAACCTCTGTCATGTTTAACTTGAAGGAGGCTGACATTTACAGTTACAGCAAAAGGCTTGAGAATACTGTCATTTAGGCCTTGTCCCAAGAAAGCACGTCAGTATGTGTTTAAGTTTCAGTAAAATTAGTGGAACTTTTAAGCATATGCTTAAATACTTTAGAGACAAGAAACTCACTGGTGAAGAAAAGGTATCTATGGAATGAAGACACAGAAAATCTTCAGTACTGTACTTTGGCTAGTGTTTTTGCATGTTGCCAGATGGGATAAGAGGGAACCCATGGGAAGGGGCAAAAATAATAACTAGCAAACCCCATGTCTTTCTATGAGTTGCTGCTGCATAAATCTACACAACACAACTTTAAATCATAAAATCTTTATAGCGCTTCAGCTAAAGTTGTTTGCAAAATTAGGATGAAATGGGAGAACAGCTGTTTTTTTCTAAATAAAGAAACACGATCAAAATTACAATTTGTGATGGACAGCATTCAAAGTATTATCACTTTTTTCTTGTGAAGGATTGCCTTACCACTCATTTCTTGGCTGATGCTTGTATTTTAAATTCCTTTCACTTACTAATCTATTGCCTTGTGTTTCTTTTTAATGAAATTTATTAATCAGAATTGGAGAAGATTTTTAATAGTTGAGAAATAAAATAATTAATTTTAAAACAAAATGACTAAAATCTTAGAAAAATAGCTTTCTTATGTTTCATAGGGGACATGGACTGAATGTAGAACTGAAAAGTAGAAACTCAATACTTTTAATCCTGACTTTACCAAGGACTCACTGCATGGTTCTGGTCAAGAAAATCACTTCGAACTTCTGTGCCTCAGTCTCCTCATCTATAAAATATGCATAGTAATAAGACTGTCTATATGTTCTGCAAACAGTAGCTAAATTCAGAATAGCATCTATGGTATTTTTCAATCTAAGTATAGGAAGTACCATACGTGATATGGCAAAACAAATATTGTGGGGTGATAAATGGTGCCATTTTTCCAAGTGTTGCTCTTTGTACAAATCTAACACACTGAAGGGCTGTGAGGGTTATTTAGTTAGTCCATACATTATCCTATAGTTGCACCATGGTATAAATATGTGTCATAGTCATATTTTAGATCATTTGTTTGAATCCTGCCCACATTGATAGTGACCAAAAGTTGTTTAAAAATTATCATAAATAAGCCTTTAAAATACGATGTACAAGTAAAACAAGAAGTCATTCAAATCACATAAACGTATTAGAAAGAACTACATTATAAACTTTGTAGTAAACAGTTTAAGTTATTGCCATATGACACTTGTAAAGTTGGCCTGTGTTGAATGGAAAACAAACAAGGAGTCCTCTGGCACTTTTAAAGACTAACAAATTTGTTAGTCTTTAAGGGTACGTCTACATAGCAATGTAGGTCGACTTAAGGATGCTAAAGTCAACCTACAGAATGCTGCGTCCACACCTGGCTTTCATTAAGTCGACTTAAGCGCTTCCTTAAGTTGACTTAATAACTACCACTCTTTAGGTTGACTTAACGCTTAATTCGATCTGTTAAGTCGATCTAAAGCCAGTGTGGACGCCTAGGTCGACCAAATTCCTTAAGTTGACCTAAGGGGGATGGGCTAGGGAGAAGGGAGCTGCGGCTCCCTGCCGAGAAGGGAGCTGCGGCTCCCTTGTCCTTGGGGGGAGCTGCGGCTCCCTTCTGCCTGGGAGAAGGGGGGAGCCATGACTCTTTGTTGACCTAGCCACCTGCGTGTGTGGACGCAGTTTTTAGTGTTGATGCTGTAAGTCAAGAATTTAAGTCGACCGTGTTAAGTCAACTTTATAGAGTCGACTTAGCTTTTCTAGTGTAGACATATCTTAAAAGTGCCACAGAACTCCTTGGTTGTTTTGCTGAACTAGACTAACATGGCTACCCCTTTGGAATATGTTGAATATGTTGGTGTTAGTACAATTCCTGGAAGACAGACAAACATGTCACAGTTCTGCCATGATCACTGCTAACAAACTTGTTAGCAATCTCAGCAGAGAGGTCAAAGACTGAATGACTATATAAACTCAACTATCATCTACTCTCCAAAAGCAATCTCTGTAAATTTGGGCTGAGGCACATTGACAGAATGGTGTGGGGAAGCTAACCCTGCTTCAGACTGTCCTTGTTCTGTGGTTAAATGGCTTATTTTAACATTTAGGATTGTCAATACAGCAGCGTTCACAAGGTCTAAATTCACTTAAGTTAATATAAATTCTAGACTGTAAACTGACTTGGTACAGTTTCTTTTCAGATACTATGAAGAGTATTGAAGTAAATGTTCTATATTAGCTGTGACTGAAGCCTTCTTAAAAAAGCTGCCCTGTAGCTTTCTGAAATTGCAGATATTTGAAATGTAGCATAGACCAGGTCAATTGATAAATTATAATTATTTCTACGTTGCAGTAAGGATTCATAGTGTGTTATAGACAAAATAAGTCAGGCTGCTGCCTTAAGTAGCTTACTCTTTAAAGTCTTGATTTCTGCAAATCTTAACTTGTGCAAGTAGCGCCATTGATGATAAGAGGAGCAGAATCAGGACCTAAGTTAGATATAACACAGCAAGGTATGACATAGAAAAGCTGGAGGTGTGAGGGATTGGTATAAGAAAGACAAGGGCTGGAGCTGTAAGAGATCATGAGATGTTTTAGTTGCATACAGATCTCATTGGTTCACTTAAAAAATTAAGATGCAATAGTGAGATATGCTAGAGTAGTCTTTCACTCTTGTAATATGGATAATTTGGTGAGTCAAAGACTGGTGTAGGAGTAGAAATCAGTGCTTGAAAGGTTAAGAGTAACCTCACTTACTTTTCAGTTATAAGGCAGTGTCCCTTAAAAATCCTATTTATGTCAGTTCAGAAACTGTTTCAAGGGGATACAATTTTTTTTTCAAATTTTTGAAAATTTTGTCATAAATGTGCTTATACTTTAACATATAATTACTTGGATCACCCAGTTCACCCGGCTTTGTTGTTATAGCTGACCAGTTTTGTTCAGGAGAAAACAGGAATGATGAGTCATACAAATTGCATAGAAAATACGACTTTTTCTTTTCCACAATTCCCACAAAGTTATTGTCATAACTGAAGGTTACTTTTGTGGTCCTAAAGTGGTTTTATATTTTGAATTATCTTCATAAGCAGACTTGTTCATCGGTGAATTATGAGTCATTTAAAATGACAAAAATTAAAACAGAAAGATATTCTTTAATAGCTCTGAGCATATGAAAAGATTTTTGTGTGTACTTTGTCAACTGTACTTGCATACTTTCACGAGCAGGTAGCCTCTAGATTTTTTTTCCTCTGTATTTACATTTTTATGCTAACCTGTGTATGCAAGAGATGATTTTATACACATACAAGTGAATGAGAACACCAAAAAAATGAAGAAAAACCTCTCTCAAACGAACATCAGAAAGTCTAGGAAATAACAACTCTTCAGTGAAGGGTCTTTTTTGGTAATATGGTGAAAATATCACATAATTTTCATTTAAAATTAGATGGCTTTAAAAAGCATCTAGTAAAATGTTTGTTTATTTATTAACAAAGTTGGTAAACTTTAGGAAAGGGATAGACAATAAGATAGAAAATATCTTATTGCCCCTTTATAAAGCTATGGTACATCTACATCTTGAGTACTATGTGCAGATCTGGTCACCCAATCTCAAAAAAGATATATTGGAATTGAAAAAGTTACTGAAAGGAAGGACTAAAATAATTAGAGGTAAGGAAAAGCTTCCATCTGAGGAGAGATTAATATGACTTGGACTTTTCAGCTTGGGAAAGAGATGACTAAGGGGAGATATGATAAAGGTCTATAAAATCATGAATGGTGTTATTTATTCCTCACAAATAAAAAACTAGGGGTCAGCAAATAAAAGAAATAGGTTTAAAATGAACAAAAGGAAGTATTTCTTCACACAATGCACAGTCAACCTGTGGAATTCCTTGCCAGAGGATGTTGTGAAGGCTAAGATTATGAGAGGGTTAAAAAAATAACTAGATAAGTTCCATGGAGGTCTATCAATAGCTATTAGCCAGGATTGACAAGAATTGGTTTTTGCTAGAGGCTGGGAATGGCTGATGAGATGTATAGTTGATGATTACCTGTTCTGTTCATTCTGTCTGAAGCACCTGGCGTTCCTTATTGTTGGAAAACAGGATTCTGGGCTGGATGGACCCAGCAGGCCAGTATGGCCATTCTTGTGTTCTTATAAACGTTGAAACAAACACTTGGAACTTGTGTATTTAAACAACCATGTACAATGTTGTCTCAAATTTTTTCAAACCTTTCATGAATTGAACTAAAAATGCTGTCAATAACGGATTAAATTTTTTGTATCAGACTCAACAATTTTATGTTTTTGAAGACCTATGTTTTGCAAAATAATGTAGTCAAATCCTTAATGTAAATCAGCATGGGTCCAATAAAGTCACTGGAGCTATGCTGATTTACTTCAACCGGGGAGCTGGTCAAATACATTCAGTCTTCTGTGTCTGATGCATTTTGATCTAAAAGATATTAAGCTATGAAATTCTGTGACTAGTTTTATATGTCTTAAGATGCAACAAAGATACAGAAGTAAATTAAGATACAGTATCTTTGCAGAAATCTTTGCGTAAAAGATTATCTGCTCCTTAGATGTACCAGATCTACAGTGTATACCTATGCCTGGCTCCTTAAAAATCTGTTAAGTCTGTTCAAGGTAAAACAGAAATGTCACGAAATAAGTACAATCCCTAATAAAGATTCTACAATGAAAATCCCTATTTTTTCTAAAGTTAATTGAAAAAGCTTTTAAAAGTGCAGCACTTCTAAAAAATGTTGCTCTAAAACAAAGATGAGTGAAAGCACAAAGGTGAGCTATGAAAATCGGTGCAAATGATTTTGGAATTCATTTCCTGTTACAGCAGGGATTTTCCCCCTTGAAAGCACTTACGTTAATGCTGAGAAATTAAAGACTCTGAAATGAAGCATTTTCACTTTCAATACGTACTGTGATGATATTAAGTGCAGATACACTGATATTTGGAGTCTATCCGTTAACATATTGAACACAGTTAAACATTGCTGAATTGTGTTTGGAAATCTATTTAACTGAAAGCAGGTTGCTTATCTGAATATGAGCACTGATAAAATTTCAACATGTGGAGTTCTGGGAACATGGGAATCATCCATCCTGGGTGAGACTCGTGGTGTATTCAGTATAGTATCCCACAGTGGGCTGCAGCCAGTGTGCGATTCTTCAGAGGAAAGTGAAAATGCTGCATAATGCACTTGGCTCGTTGAATAATGCTGTGCTGTGCTGTGCTGTACTGTACTGTGGGAAAGAGATTCCTTTTGAACCTCTGCTATATTTTTTAAGATAGTCTCCAGAAATGAATGCAATGTTCAAGGAGAGGGCTCACCATTGCTTTATTTAATGGTGTTAAAATATTTTCTATCTCAATCTTTATAGATTTTAATGTTCTGTTTGTTGTTTTGACTGCCTCTTCACATTCTTAGATGTTTAATTCCTTTGTTTGCTTTTTCCTGAATGTTTCAAGAATATTTAAAATCCAGTGATAAGAATAAATGGTAATTTTTTCCCCCCCAAAATGTATTACCCTGTATTTTTCAACAATCGATTTAATCTGTCGCTGCGGTACCCATACATCTACCATTGTTTAAGTATTGTTGACAAATATCATCATTTTATGGGCCACTTCTTCCTCCTGATCATGATACTGTTTCCAGTACTAATAGATGGTCAACCACTTCCTCCACAACTCTATAAACGTTTTGCATTCTGAGGAACAGCTGTTTGTTAAGACCCTTTGGCTTGCTTAACCATTTTTTTTATCACTGTCAGGACATAGATATTTATTTTTTGGTTATATATTTCCCTGAAAAGTGTCTTAATCTCTGCTAAGGCCTTGTCCCATCAGGTTTTCTTTTTAGTTTTGTTTTTTGTTTTTGTGTCTTGGAAAATGCTTTTGTTACTTCCTTATCATCTTATGCCTTAAAGTCTGACAATATACATGTAGAATTTTTTTGCAAACGCTTCAACCTCTTTAGTTGCTCTTTCATTTCTTGTTAGACTATATGGCTTACGCAGGGACTGTAGGCACAACTAGTAGATGTGAGTTGAAATGGACAAAGCCAACCACATTTTATCTTTCCTTCGCTGTACTCTTCAGTATAGCTGCGGGACTTACTCCGTTTCATTGCAGATTTGTTTTATGTAGGTGGTCTGCAGGAAGAGTAATGTAGTCTCTTTGCTACTGGTATACTCCTGGTTACCTCAGTTTGTCTAAAATTCAAAGCAGGCTATGTGCAGAGTTTCTCAGCTGTCCTGTTAAAGTGGCAGAGTTTGCATATTCCAAAGGCTGCCTTTTAATGTTGCCCAGACTCCTTGTGCTTTCCCCAGGAACATGCTGGATTCATTCTCCCTCTGTTAGTGTTGGCTGTTTATCTCAGCAGGTAAATAAACTGTCCTGTGTTTCCTGAACAGCCTCCAGCCTGCAACAGCAGATTTTTATGTTTTTTTGTGTTACCCATCCACCTGCCGTTAACTATTTCATCACCACTGAAAAACCTCCTCCGCTGAGGCTTCAAACCTTATTGTCCTACGGTCACTGTTGCTTAAGGAAACAGCCATACTCGCCTCCTGTATACAGAGCTAGAATTGAGCAGAGCTTCTCCTCCTGTGTGCCCCAGAAGGAGCTGCTCCAAAAAGAAGACATTTATAGTATCAAAAAGCTGCTTCTCCAAACCATGTACAGATGTGTTATTCAACCAGTTAATATTGGGGTAGTTAAAATCACCCATTATTACTTTTCTGGCAGATTTTGCCACTTCATTAATATCTTTCAACATACTGAGTTGCTTGGCTGCTCCTTCTTTTACATGGCTTATATCATATCATGCCATCACAGCATATTCTGTAGTTTCGAGCTAATTGCTCAATTAACAGTGGTATTCATGAAGTGCTAGGAAAATTCCACAACTAATGATTTGGACAATTTCAAAATAGGTTGGTATTTCATAGTTTTAAATGTCAAACACGCCACTTTCTGCAGGCATACGACTGTGAAGGCTTAGAATTCGATAGCTCAAAAACTCTCGTCTAAAAATCATAGTCAAATCATCAGGTATAAGTAAAGTTCCCACTATTCCTATGCTAGGAAACTCTGTGCCAGCCTGTTTGTTCTTCAGGATGATCAGGAAAGGGAATTAGGGTCACGGAATAATTCCTCATTCACATCATGGGTGGCTCTTGTGAGGTGCAGAAGAAGGCAGGGGGACAGTGCTAATGAGCGGCTGATCTGGCCTGTGAGTCTTGTTTATGAAGTTTTGTGAAGGCTGCTATAATAACCATCGAATATATGCTTGCAGACAGTGTGGAAACAGTGGTGTGTGGTGGTGTTGGGATGCAGATTGAAAGTTTATAGGGGGGCTTTCTCGTCCTGTTGTGGTCCATGACAGGGTATAGGTGCAGAACAGATAGTTAACTCTGATGGGCCGTTGTTCCCAGCTGTTGTTTGCAGCTGCCAACTAGCTCTCCAGGCAGTGTGCTGATCCTTTGTCTCACCAGCTGCCATGCAGGAATATTAGGGGCTGCACTGCCTTTCCCATTTTGCCACTTCCCCAGCACCTCCACTGCCATTTATAGCACTGGGGGAGTGAGGAGGAGTCATGGAAGTCGCCTGGGGAATACATTGATGCACCGTGACTGCAGAATAGCTTCATGGCCACTTCCAAGTAGGGAAAGGTATTCCTCTCTGGATTCAGGTAATAGATCACAGATTCAGGGATCAGATGGCTGCAGGGCTATGGTCAGCCCTGCACACTCAAAACAGAAGTGACAAAATTTGTCACCCTGGCTTTTCTCTGATTTTTTGTATGTTACTTGTTTAATTAATTTAAAATCTGTCTGTACTCTGCTGATGGTCTGATGCAGGACTGTACAGTGTTGTAATGGTTTGCATACAAGAATGAGGCTTCAATCCAGCAAAGCACTTTAACATATAATTTCACGTGAGTAGCTTTCTTACAACTTCAGCTACTGAATAGTCCCATTGACTGTATGTGCTTAATTCCTTTCTGGAATAGTACTGATTAGGTGCATATTTGTGCTGATTTGTTCAAATTTAAATCATATAATTTTAAAAAGTGGTAGAAGATAAAATGATGTTTGGACTTTCTCTTCTGTCCTCCTTGGTGATATTGTGGATGCCTTAAAGACATTATAATTTACATTTTATAACAAAAAACATCGTGAATTGTCTTATTCCTCTTGGCAACTCAGCAAACTATCATTAAATTTTTTCAGCAGTATTCTGTATAGAGTTTTGTAAACGGAACACTACAGTGCTAACAGCTCATTTTTAGATGCTTATTATAGTTCTTTCACATCTTTATAGTGCTATAGTGAAGTTGAATTTACCAGCTATGTTGAAAGTAGAGTAAGGCAGCTACTAGAATCTACATTAAAGTGATTCAATACTCTTTGGAGAAAAACCTTCTTGACTTGAGAGCTGATACACTATGTGGTTTGGGGGCAGTTATAAAATTGTTGCCAATAAGCTTGAATGCTAGCAACAAAAGCTGTTTACTTCACATTGAAATTTAAGGCTATTTTCTTTTCTCAGTAAACACACGTGACTAACATTAGCATTAATGGGAGTTACATGTACAAATGGAAGGGAGAATATACCCCAGAGAGTAATTTGATGTTTCAAAATTTAAAGATGGGGTGGATCAATTTACTTGCAACTCATTTCAGCCTAAAAGTAAATGCAAATACCTGATCTCCTTAGATAAGTACCATTCTGCCTATAAATTACTCTTAAACATTCTGCTCTGAAGCCATTAAGCTGTACTTTAATCTGAGCAGGGGAGCAGAAAATATGGATTTGTTTATAAATGTGTCTATGTAAACAACCAAACAAACCCCACCCCTACCAAAGTTTTAGGAGTTTGGGTCTGGTGAATTTAGACATTGTGTGGTTGAAAGAGTAGGGCACTGGATGAGGAATCAAAAGACCACCTCTTTTTTTTTTTTTTTTTTTAATTCTTGGTTCTGCTGGGTGACCTTGGAAAAGTCACCTCCCTTCTGTTTTCCTGTGTTTCCCTTCTTCTGCTGTGTGTCTTATCTGTTGAGACTGTAAGGTAATCAAAGAGGCTGTGATCTTAGTGCGTCTAAGTGCTATTGTAAAACAAATAATATTAATAATAATTATAAAATTCTGAAACCATACTAGTTGAAAATTCTTCCTTTCTATAAGGACATAGTCCTTTATTCAGGACAATAAAATAAGTTGGCTTTTTTTTTTTTTTTGGGTGTAATCATTAGTACAGTGGATTTGTTACCATCTATCTTTATTTTGCACAGCAAACTTAATTTCAAATTATAATTGGGGTATGAAAATGATTTAATCTACTTGGTTACTTATATTTTTCCCATAATCATATTAGACTTTCCATAGCAACATATGAAAACATTAACACAAATAGCTTTTTTATGTTATGCGGTTGAACGTTTCCTCTGTAGACCTATGCAGTATGCATTCACCTTGATTGCTACTTATTGTTGCATCTCTAAATGTTTGGGATAGGGTGGCCGGATGTCCCAATTCAGTAAGAACAGACCTGTTCTATTCAGGACTCTTTCTTACCTACGATGCTCACCACCGATCATCCTTTGTCCAGAATTTTTACACTTGTTATCTGGTGACCCTAGTTTGGGATTAGCTATTTTTATTTGCATTTTTTTCCAGATCAAGTTTGTGACCCAGTAACCACCTATCTCTGACATATAAATGTTAAGGTAAAGGAGAGACTCCCTTTACTGGGAAAAGTCTCTGACTTTATTAACATCATTGCTTTTATCCCTCATTAGAAACTATAACATTAAATGAATAAAAAAATCAGACCTTTTCATTGTTGGATCGCTGGTATGAATCCTCAAACTAAAAAGTGACAGTGACCTAAAAAAAGGAGGTATCATATGATGTTAGTTTTAACTACAATCAGATGCCACAATGATGACATGGAATAAGAACCTGAATAGGATAGAATTATTCTTACATTTATGGAAATAAGAATTAATGTACCTTGCCCCCCCCCCCAATTTCAGTTATTTATCACTTAAAGTAAGATGCTGACCTATTAAAATAGTGCCTGGCAATTGGTATAATCTCTATAATATTATGGGGGAGATATTTAATTTTTTCCATCTTTCAGTCAAGAAGAGTGAAACAAAGTTGTGAAGGAAAATGCTTCTTTACAGGATAATATTATTAGCAATACAGATACGAAAATTTAATGTATTAATTTATGTGTTGATAATCATCTGCACTCTAAGGACCTCAGAGATTTCAGAAAGATGCATTATGCCATCATTAATTAGAAGTTTTCAGATAGTCACACATTGCCATGAGGCAGATATTGATCCAAAATATCAGACAAATATTGCAAGTGAACAATGACCAAACACACAGTAGATACATCTAATTTTGTCTGAGGGAAGTCTGAGGGTCATCTTTAAAAAGGTAAGTAAGCTGGTTAAATAAGAGAGTTTGCAAAGAAAGATTGTTTGTTTTTATGCCAGTCTGTGGATTTACCAGAAAATCTGTTATGTATGGGGTTGTTAGTGTAACCCAGGGGTCCTCAAACTACAGCCCGCGGGCCAGATATGGCCTGCCAAGGTCATTTACCCGGCCCCTGCCCCTGCTGCAGCCGCGGGCAGCGCTGCGTCCAGTTCCCCAAGGGCAGAACAGGCAGGCTCAGGGCTGGGGCATGTGCGTGCGCCTGCCTGCCTGCCCCATGCGGCCGGGGCAGCGGGGTGGCCGCGGCCAGGGCAGGCTCCCGGGCTCCTACCCGCCGGCCGCCTCGACTTCCCGGCCCAGAGCCGACCCGGCCCCGCTCCTCCGACAGCCTCGGCCTCCCAGCATGGGGCCAGGATCGGTCTCCGTTGCTGGGGTTTGCTCTGCCCTCCTGGGACCGCGTTCGGGTCCCCGCCAGTGTTCCCTCTAAGCTGCGGGCCGCGCAACCCTGCGCAGCACTGAAGGACCCCTGCGCAGGCTGGCAGCCCCCACCAGACCCCCGGGGCTGTGGCTTTGCCGCGGCAGACCCGACCTGAGCCCGGCCTCTGGGCTGGCCCTCCCTGCCCCCAGGGCGGAGCAGGCAGGCTCAGGGCTGGGGCATGTGCGTGCGCCTGCCTGCCTGCCCCATGTGGCCAGGGCAGCAGGGTGGCCGCGGCCGGGGCAGGATCTCAGGCTCCCACCCGCTGGCCGCCTCCACTTCCCGGCCCGGGGCCGGGGTTGGCTCCGCTCCGCTGACAGCCTCGGCCTCCTGGCACAGGGCCAGGATTGGTCTCCAGTGCCGGGGTCTGCTCTGCCCTCCCTGGGCCGCGTTCGGGTCCCCGCCGCCAGCGGCCTCGGCTTCTTTCTTTCTTTTTTTTTTTTCTTCTTTCTTTTCTCGGCTTCTTTCTTTCTTTCTTTCCTCCTTTCTCTTCTTTGCCTTCCTTTCTCTTCCCTTCTTTCTCTTCTTTGCCTTCCTTTTCCTTTCTTCCTTTCTCTTCTTTGCCTTCCTTTCTCTTCCCTTCCTTTTTCTTTCTTTCCTTCCTTCTCTTCTTTGCCTTCCTTTTTCTTTCTCTTCTTTCCTTCTTTCTCTTCCTTCCTGCCTCCTTCTTTCTCTTCCTTCTTTCCTTCTCTCCGCCTTTCTTTTCCTACCTTCTCTCTTTCTTTCTTTCTTTCTTTCCTTCCTTTCTTTCTTTTCTTTTTCTCTTCTTTGTCTTCCTCTTCCTTCCTTCCTTTCTCTTTTTTCTTTTTCTCTTTTGTCTTCCTCTTCCTTCCTTCCTTTCTCTTTTTTCTTTTTCTCTT
>ML685792.1:8061167-8117583 GCA_007922175.1 Pelusios castaneus | reverse complement strand
TTTGTCTTCCTCTTCCTTCCTTCCTTTCTCTTTTTTCTTTTTCTCTTCTTTGTCTTCCTCTTCCTTCCTTCCTGCTCTTTCTTTCTTTGCTTCCTTCCTTTCTTTCTCTTACCTTTTTCTTTTTCTCCTCCTTCCTTCTCTTTTTTCTTTCTCTTCCTTCTTTTTTTAAAAAGCTTTTTAAAAATTAATTTTAAATAAAAACCTTTCTAAAAATTAAATTTCAATTCAAAATTCATTCAAATAAAATTAATTAAACACAATTAATTAATTCTATTTACAATCACTTTAACTGCAATTAATGCCTATAATTTCTGTCATGTGAGTTTGCACAAAAATTTTATTCAGAAAAAGTTTTGCACACGGCTTGAAAATTTTGCACACAAGCCGCCAAACCTAGAGGGAACATTGGTTACTAGTTGCCTACACAACAGCAGGCTAAAATCGGTCAGTCCCACACTCTGGGCCTGGCCGGAGCCCCACAGCACCAACAAAAAGTGTGTGGATTCATTACCGCCTGCCACCCAGTACCCAGAAACACAGGCCAGCAGCAGACGTGATAGCTACGTGTTCATGTTTTTTTCAAACTATAGTACAGCCCCCCAACAGTCTGAGGGACCGTGAACTGGCCCCCTGTTTAAAAAGTTTGAGGACCCCTGGGTAACCCATATGCCTGAAAGAGGTTATCTCTTTAAGAGGTCCATTGAGGGTGGGTTACTGTTGCTGGGCAGATTAGCTGCCCACAACTAGAAACTCCTGGGAAACAGGGAGTGGTGGCATTTTGAGTATGCTCCGCAGGGTTTCCTGTTGGTGTGGTCAGACCACAGGAGAGTAGCAGACTGTGCACACAGCAGGCAGGAGCTGCAGTGAGAAGAGCCCATGTGCTAAGTGTTCATTAAAGAAGCTGAGCCAGGAGTGGACAGCAAGATGTTTTCTCCCATCTGTGGAGTCTTCTGCAGCAGAGTTTGTGCAGATGCATATGGTACGGAGGGCTGGTTAACCAGTAGGCTGACTGGGTGCTGGTCCCAGAGGAGAAAGAAAAGCCTGCATGGAGTTCTACTGAAGATTCCTGCAACAAGAAAAGAGGAGGATAGCTACTTCTCTCCACTCAAGCCTTTGGACTTGGTCAAAGACTGTAGCTGAGAGTTGGGTGAACTCCACCTAGACTTTGGGATTCTTGGGGATTTTTCTCACAGTGTTTCTGTGGGGACTGTTCTGTTTAACTTCATTTTGTTTTTTTAGATAAGATTATTAAGTTTGTAGTTAATAAAGTTCATTGTTATGTTTTGTTTTTAGTAGTATTTTAATGTGGAGTAGTAACTCTGAGCAGTCTTTGCTGTGAGTCCCTTTGAGACTGGATCCTGGGTCTCCAGCTGCTTTCGCCATAGGAGTTGGGGTTTATTTCTGTTAGATACTGGAGAAGGGCAATTGAATGAATTTTAGCCCACCCAAAGGTTACATTAGCACAGATGGGGAGACAGCTTCTAAGCTTGGGACAGACTGCCAAAAGCCTTCCTCTCTGTTGTACCCTAAAAAGTTCTCTACCTACAAAGATGCAGGATGACAATTTTCAGCCTTTCTGCTGTGATATGAAGGAACAGCTTGGCATCAGTGGGGAAAAAGACTTTGTTTATAGCTTATCTATTTGAGAGATGTTTTTTTTGCTTTAGGAGGATACTTCTCCCAGCAAAATCATATTGTAGAGTAGCCCTCATTGTGTAGTGAGGATAGCAGATAAAGATCTACAATATCCTAAAAACAATTGCTTCATAAAATGTTAATGACTTTTTGCAGCAGTCTATTTGTTACTTTCAAGACTCAGACACACCAGACTTGGTGATCCTCTAAAGAGTTAAGGTGAATCAGACATCCTCTCTCAGTTAAAGGCTTTACTGAATGTATCACTTTGCATACATCACTGCTAGGACAAAAAGGGAAGTGCCTTTCCATGAACTGCAGAAAAAGAAGGGACGCTGAATACTAATGAAGGATTGAGGGTTCTGTAACAGAGAAATAGAGGCTTTCTAGATAAGCAAATATTTTCCCAGGTCTCCGTCTAAGTTTTTGTAACCAGAGTAAGTAATATTACTAAGGAAGTACTTAAATGTCTTTTAATAAATCTTTGATGGTGAAGTGGAGTAAACATGTGGCATCGACACTCCAATTTGAGAGAGGTCCATTAAAACCCAATTTTTGAGAGCATCTACCTAATCTGTGAGTCTAGAAACAAGATAATTTTGGCATCCTGCTTATCACCAGAACTCCAGGCACAAAGCGGGTCCCAGAGGAATTAATACAGTTGCTGTCTAACATGGCAGCTCATTGTCTTGGGATTTCTGAACCAACCCGGATATCTCTGGCTCAAAGGCACTGAATCTTCTGTCTGACCTGTCCAGGCATGGGCACATTCTAGACCTACATACCCAGTCCAGATGAGGTGACATGGGTGAGGAGCCCAAAACGGGGTGGGCTCATCACCACCTACTGTCCAGTACTAAACTTCCCTTTTTAAAATGAGCTCACCAATAAGCTAGCAACAGGTTTAGTATGGCAATTGTTAGCTTACACAGACAATACTCATCTCTACATTTATCTCACGGTAGATTTAAATGGCACCACCTTTCGGCTTTCTCAGTGTTTTAGCAGCTGGATGAGGATAAACTTGCTGAAGCTGAACTTAGGCAAAATAGGTAATACTGGTAGCAACAAGGGAACATTTTAAAGAAACCCCTTTCTCCATTACATCTCCCTTTACTGAGTGCATCTGCCACTACCATTGGTTCATAACCTGGTGTCTCTTTTTGATTTTTCAGTATTTTTGGATAATCACAAGTCAGTTCCACTTGTTGGCCAGAAAATTGCTAATTGTGTTGGTTACAGTTTTCCCAAGACAATCTATATATTGTTAATCACCCAGCTTGATTACTCGTATCTAATGAAGCCACACACCTGAAAAAGCACTAGCTAGTATATAATAAAGCAACATCTCCTTAGCAACACAGATTCATGTTAACAAATTGGGTTCAGTTTGCTTTGGTGGCTCCTCACTGAATAACTGGACTCACTGGACTCTAACGGGAGATCTCTCTTAATATTCAAAGTACTCCAAGAGTTTGGACTGAGCTACGTGAGAATGTCTTCTTCCATCAGGGTGACCTTCCTTGACATCTGTGTTCCAATGAGCAGTTAAGTGCTGAATAATGTGGGGAGGCTTGTGTGTACAAGAGACAGAACTTTCCTGAGAGTCAGATCTAGACAACAGAATGCACTCCTACAAAAAGTAATGGCCATTGGCCTCACAGCATTCAAAGCTAAATGCAAAACTTGTTTCTTTAACTGAGAATTACCACAGCAGCTCCTTGTGCACGTATAACATAGTTATTTACACCCATCTAACACATATTCAGAATAAACACATTCTTCCGCCTGTTTAACCATTAGCCCAACAGGCAAGAGAGAGAGAGGCTTGTTTTTTGCTAATTATTATTCTGTCCTTTTTTATAATGAGGAAGCCTGAGATACTGTGTTGATGATGGTCACTAAGTAGCTAGCTAGAGAGAGGCTGGGATAGTTACCAGTAAGCCTCTGCAGACTAGTGAATTCCCACATAATTATTTTTCAAAGACTCTCATCCTATTTAGATGAGCGCATAGCAGAAATTAGTTTCCAAGGGAAAAAGGACACAATTAAATCCCCTTATCCAAGAGATCTAGAGTTCCACCACCCTCCCCTGAATTAATATTAAGAGTTCTGAGTTAGAGATACATTTTTCTTCTTTGAATTGTCTTAATCTTCGTGCCCTCTGGAAGGGTGGAGAATTCAAATTCAGATTTTGTGAACAGTGATTCTGGGGGTTTTAAGTTAGACTCTAAATACAGTGGTCAAGAAGCTAATGAAAATCTGAGGAATTCAAATAAAGGGAAAGAAAGTTAAATCTGGGAAGTAGTTTCTGGGGGACTTTGATTTGTGAGAGGGAAAACTTGCAGCAAATGTCACATGCTAAAGAAGCAACAGATAAAATATTAGAGATTCCAGAAATCTAATATATCCAGTATAGAAACACTGGTTATGTCCCTCACAAAGGACACTTGGATCCAAATAGCTGGTAATTTCTTTCCAAAACAGCAGTTCAATAGAAATTAGAAATGTAGAAATTATGAGCCAGTTGCATGGCTGTTGACTTCAGCACAGAACTGAAAGGTAAACAAAAATGTAATTATCATTATGATAGTATGTGGATATCTTATTCCTTTCCATTAGATCCATCGTATATATGCTGTTGCAAGAAGACACCTATGGTTTAAACCAAGTCAGGTCTACGCACAAGCTAAGCAACACATCTTTGAGTGACAGGTTCCTAGAGCTTCGAGCCATCAAACTGGCACTAATACATTTATGGTGTAAAATAACTCAGAACCATGTGTTGGTGATGTCAAACATCATCATAATGTCCTGAGGTCTGGACAGCCATTAGCATGTCTACATATCCCCAGTCCTTTGCTAATGTGCACATCCTGTGCTCATTCCTGTAATGTTAACATACCTTCATGTCAATGCTAAATGCAGGCCAATCCCACTTGCCAACTGTAGCATACTTTACCAGGCTGATTCAAAAAGGCTACCAGCAATCATCTTTTGTATTCTTCCTTCAAAGTTTTCTTCATTTATTCTGAATTAAAATCTGCAGGACTCTTCTTTTCTTATCCCAAAATATTTCAGCTCTTTCATTTCTGCTGTAGAGCAACAATATTGGAGACCCAAGAGTCAAGAGGTTCTCTGGCACAGCCTTCAGCAGCAATTCTGAGCAATGTTTGCATACTAGTTTTAATGCTACAAGGAAGGAATCTTAGTCTCTCTCTCTCTGTGTGTGTGTGTGTGTGTGTGTGTGTGAGAGAGAGAGAGAATAAAACCAGTTATAAATCAGAGCTTATTTTCAAATTAATTCTGTAGATAAGTTTCTGCTCAGTATTTGCATCTTGGAAGGATCTCATTCCGGAGTACAGCTGAGTGGGAGGATCCTTCTTTGTAGTCAGTTCTGACTGATAGTTTTGGAACTGGCTCTGGCTTGTGAAATATATCATCTTATGGTAGATGGGATGTTGGACATGTTCTTTTGGAGGAATGAAACTGACCAGTTAGCAACATTTTCCATTGGCAATTCTCCAGGACAGCAAACCATTGTTCATAGGTCTTGGTGTATCTGCTTTTTTATATTTTGCTTTCCTTTGTGATAAAACGAGGATTGTTAAGGATTGGATTGCTATGTAGCTGATGAACAGTTAAAGATGGATGTATATCAAATTTATAATTTAGAAATGTTGCAAAATCGCTACATTTCTTCTTCGAGCGATGTCCCTGTGTGTCTCCACATCAGGTGTCATTGCGTCCCGCAGCGAAGAGCGGAGTCTTCTTAGCAGTAGTGCCAGATGGGGCTGCACGCGTTGGTTGCAGCTCGCGACCATTCCAACCAGTCTTGGCGCGTGCAGCCCCCTCACTCCCTCAGTTCCTTTTCAACCGCCCTATGGTGAAGATGGAGCTTCCTCACTGGCAGACTCTCTCAACCTAAAGAAGAAAAACAACAAAAAGAAACAAGTTTCAGTCACACTTGACTGACCCTTTGTTTTTTCTTTTCTCTCGTGTGGGGAAAAAAAAAAGCTGCTGGTCCGTTCGGCCGAACGGCAGCCCAAATAGCTTCCGACTGCTGAGAATGCCATCTCCATTGGGCTTTAAAAGATGTTCAAATTGTAAAGACCCGATACCAGCGTCGGACGGACACTCACAGTGTGTCCGCTGTCTGGGGGACTCTCACGTCCCACAAAAGTGCTCCCATTGCCACAATCTGAGCGAAAAAGCCAGGAAAGAAAGAGACCTTAGGCTAAGGATGTTCCTAATGGAGAAATCCTTAGCCCCTGCCTCATCCTCTGGCCCGGACAGGCACTTCGTGGACCAACCGGCAAACCAGCATTCAAGCGCCCCGTCACCAGCGCATATTAATACTTCAAAGAGGGATCGTTCCCCCTCAAGAAATTCATCAAAAAAGGCTGCCCATAGGGCTTCTGGGTCCTTGGGCACAAAAACGGCTGCAAAACATGGGAGTGAGAAAACCTCCCACAAGGAGCCGGGAACAAGAGGCATAGGTTCCTCTTCCCCCGCACCAATGGCTCCAGACAAAGCGGCTCCTAGCAGGCATGAGGACCGCATGGCCCTGGCACCATCCTCAGCTCCGCTTGAAGCCTCGGCACCGCAGGTGCTGCAGCAGCAGCAGCTGATTCCGGCACCGGGCTCTCCTCACCAGCCTACCACGGAGGGAACTCACAGTGCGGCAGCCCCGGCACTGTACACGGATACACAGGAGGCACCGTGCAAGAGAGCAAGGAAGGAGAGGCAGATTTCTCCTTCCCATTCTATGACAAACTGCTCCAGAAGAGAATCCTCTCAGCCTTACTCTGATTGTGGACGCTCTTACTGTTCACATAGATGCCGGTCTCCTACTAGATCCCCATCATATATACATTCACATACTGGCTCAAGGCGAAGCCTCCAAGAGACCAGACATCTCTCTCCATGCTGTCATTACAGCACACCTCACCACAGATCTTCAGATAGATGGGAGCATCGCTCCTGCCACAGCATGCGCTCTAGTAGACATCACCACCATCACCACTTTCATTCCCCACTCCACTCACTGAGCCATTCTCTCTCTATGCTCTCCGAGCGTTCATCAAGATCGCCCCTTTCAGTGGCACGATTGATAATGCCTCCAAGGTACATCAACAAGCCTCCGCTACAGAGGAGGCAGTAATTCCATCCTCAACTTCCTCAGCTGATGATACAAAGCTATTCAATGACCTATTCAAAAGAGAGGCACAGGAGTTGGAGATCCAGCTAGAAGAAGTCACGGAGCCTAAACACAAACTCCTAAAGATTTTACATGCCTCAACATCATCCAAGATAGCTATGCCAATGGACTCAGTGATAATGGATCCGGCTAACGAGGTCTGGCAAAGCCCAGCCACCACACCGGCCACAAATAAAAGAAATGATAGAAAGCGGTACATTCCCTCGAAGGGAACGGAATTTTTGTTCACACACCCAACAGCAAATTTGCTTGTAATGGACGCAGCAAACCAGAAAGGGAAGCGGACAAATTTCAAGTCCACACCACAAGATAAAGACTGTAAACGTTTAGACCACCTAGGTCGCAAGATATACTCATCAGCCACTCTACTCTTGAGAATTGCCAACTGTTCAGCTCTCCTCTCTAATTATAATCACTTAATATTCGAGAGGTTATCCCAACTCACATACTTCCTGGCAGACAATAAAAGACAACGACATAAAAGCTTGGTAGCAGAAGGACAGTTGGTATCGAGAACGTCCCTTCAAGAATCTTTGGATGTAGCGGACACTGCAGCAAGAGCAGTGGCCACAGCAGTTGTCATGAGAAGGGCATCGTGGCTTCAGATGGCAGCTCTGCCTAGAGACCTTCAAACGAAAATAGAAGACCTTCCCTTCGACAAGACTAACCTTTTTTTTGACAAGATGGACACACTCATGCACGCCATGAAAGATTCAAGAGCTACCTTGCGGACTCTTGGGATTCACACTCCGATGTTCAGAAGAAAGCAGACGAGATTCCAAACTTTTTCTCGTTGCTACCAACCTTACTACCATTGCCAGAATCACCAGAGACATGATCCTTCATCGAGGGGTAGACAGAGGGGTTACAGATGAAGACAGTCTTCGCAGTCATCCACTAAGACTCAATCTCAACCCCCAAAACCCCAATTTTGAGTGCTTGGTCGAGGGTTTGAGACTCCCTCCTGGTCCAGCAACATCAAACCAAGCACCCTTGAACTTTGAATTCTGCCTCAGGCTATTCCACCCTGCCTGGTCCTCCATCACAACAGACAAGTGGGTCTTGGAGATCATAAACAAAGATTATTCCATCCCTTTGACTTCCCGCCCTCCTCCTCATTACCCTTCCCCATCCCTCTTCAGGGACACCAGTCACGTACAACTCCTTCAACAGGAAATCAAACAGCTCCAGGACATAGGAGCAATAGAGCCTGTTCCCACTCAACACAGAGGAAAGGGGTTTTACTCCCGCTATTTCATAGTTCAGAAAAAATCAGGCGGATGGAGACCTATTCTAGATCTCAGACCTTTAAACAAGTATGTCAAAAAGCAAAGGTTCAAGATGGTTACCCTAAGCAAGATAATCCCCATGCTGACCCAAGGAGAATGGTTCTCTTCCCTTGACCTCAAAGACGCATATTTCCATGTCACCATTCACCCTGCGCACAGAAGGTTCCTACGCTTCGTAGTGAACAACCAGCATTATCAATACAAAGTAATGCCCTTCGGGCTATCCACAACTCCAAGAAAATTTTCCAAACTGCTCACAGCACCTACAGCATTTCTCAGAACGCAAGGGGTGAAGATTTTCCCCTATCTGGACGATTGCCTTATCACAGCACGTTCCAGAGATGCTGCCACCGAGGCCACTTTACTGACCACATCGCTTTTCACCAAGCTAGGGCTGAATGTGAACGCAGACAAATCCATCATGGAACCCACCAAGAAAATTCTTTTCGTAGGAGCTCTATTGAACTCCGAGACAGGAATGGCCTCTCTGCCCACAAACAGGTTCCACACACTCCAGGAACTGATCACTCTAGTAAAAACTGCACCCTTTGTTGCAGCTTGTACGGTATTACAGCTTCTGGGTCACATGGCAGCTTCTACAAGTCTAGTACCCAAGGCCAGATTACACATGCGAGTGCTGCAACACTGGCTAGTGAGCGTTTACAAACCAAGGTATCACAGCCTGAACAAGAGAGTAATGATCCCAAGACACATAAAAGACTCCCTGGATTGGTGGTCCAGACAGGAAAACGTCATGTTAGGAACACCATTTCTACTGATTCAACCCACAATTCTGCTAACTACGGATGCCTCACTGATAGGATGGGGTACCCATATAGACCAACTGATCACACAGGGTCTGTGGTCAAGAGAAGAAACCACTCTCCACATAAATGTGCTAGAATTAAGGGCAGTTCGCTATGCTTGCAGTCATTCGCAACAAGTCAATAAGGGTCATGACGGACAATATGGCGTGCATGTTTTACATCAATTGACAAGGAGGAGCACGATCATCAGCCCTTTGTGCAGAGGCTGTAAGACTGTGGAACTGGTGCATACATCACTCAGTCACCATCATGGCATCCTACCTACCCGGAAAACAAAATGTAACCGCAGATACTCTAAGCAGAAGCTTCACTTCCAACCACGAGTGGGAGATCGACACTGCTCACCTGGCACGCATATTCGAGCACTGGGGAAACCCAACGATCGACCTGTTTGCAACATATCTCAACTGGAGATGCCACCGTTTTTGTTCCAGGGCAGGCTTGGGACCCAAATCGATGGGGGATGCCTTCCTAGTCACACGATCCCAGTCCCTCCTATATGCTTTTCCCCCAATCCCCCTGATATCCAAAGTCTTGCAAAAGATCAGGATGGATTGGGCTCGCGTTATACTGATCGCACCAGCCTGGCCATGACAACCATGGTTTGTGGACCTACTCGCTCTATGACAACGCAAACCGATAAGACTATAACTGACACCGACCTTACTAACGCAGAGTTCTGGACGGACCCTCCACCCAGAAATCGAGAAACTACACCTCACGGTATGGTTCCTCGATGGTTCCGACAGGAAGAACTACAGTGTTCAGAGACTGTCCGTCACATCCTTCTAAACAGTAGGAAATCAATAACTAGGAGAACTTACCTATTTAAGTGGAAAAGGTTCTAAAGCTGGTGCAACTGCAGAAACATCTCGCCATTGTCATCCTCGATCCCGCACATCCTCGATTATATCCTGGATCTAAAGCAGTCTGGGCTCTCCGTTAACTCCTTGAAAGTTCATTTAGCAGCCATTTCAGTTTTTCACGACCAACTCGAGAACACATCAATATTTATACACCCCGTTGTAAAACGCTTCCTTATGGGCATTCAGAGACTCTTCCCAGCTATGCAGCCCCCATCACAGCCCTGGGATTTGAATCTAGTCCTTAACACACTGACGACAGCACCCTTTGAACCTCTGGCGACCTGCTCACTGCATCACATGTCGATGAAGGTAGCTTTTCTAGTCGCCATTACTTCTGCAAGAAGAGTAGGAGAAATTAACGCTCTCACAATGGATCCTCCTTTCACAGTATTCTAAAAAGATAAGGTTACGTTACGCCCCCACCCCAAGTTCCTACCCAAGGTTGTGTCCCATTTTCATATCAATGAACCCATACACCTACCTACCTTCTATCTGAAGCCTCACAAGAACCGTTGCGAAGCCGTTCTTCACACGCTGGATGTTCGACGGGCATTATCATTCTACCTAGATAGAACAAAACCATTTAGAAAATCAAACAGGCTATTAGTCTCTATTGCAGAGAGATGCAAGGGCTTACCAATCTCTAACCAAAGACTTTCAATATGGATAAAAGAATGCCTACCGACAGAATGAAACTCAGCCCCCAGATAAAATCAGAGCACGCTCCACACGAGTGATGGCGGCCACTACAGCATTCCTACATAATATTCCACTTGCAGATATATGTAGAGCTACCACTTGGACTTCTCTCCGCATGTTCACGTCCCACTATGCTATTAACAAAACCTCTCAGAATGACGTCAGAGTGGGGTCAGCGGTGCTTTCTGCTATACACCGAAGTCCCTCCTCCATAATCGACAATGGCGAGTAAGTCACCTGATGTGGAGCACACACAGGGACATCGCTCGAAGAAGAAGGGGTTGCTTACCTGTAACTTCTGTTCTTCGAGATGCGTGTCCCTGTGGGTGCTCCACTACCCTCCCTCCTTCCCCTCTACTTCGGAGTACTTACCTCTTTGCTCCGCGGTGGAAAAGGGAGTGAGGGGGCTGCGCGCACCAAGACTGGCTGGAATGGTTGCAAGCCACGACCGGCGCTTGCAGCCCCCTCTGGCACTACTGCTAAGAAGACTCCGCTCTTCGCCGCGGGACGCGATGACACCTGATGTGGAGCACGCACAGGGACGTGCATCTCAAAGAACAAAAGTTACAGGTAAGCAACCCCTTCGTATGTATTGTTTCACATACTACTTTGTACTTTTTATTATCACATACATTTATTTCCTTTTTACACCCTCTTATTCTAGATATTCCTTAGCTGAGGTAAACTGTCATAGCACCATTGACTTCCATGGAGTTAGGACACTTTCTATCAGTTGAGGATCTTCCTTCCATGATTTTATTACTCAACTTCATTTAGTTTTAACTCCTCATTCTATATGAAGATTTGGGCTAAAATGCTCAAGAGTGCCTAATTTGCCTTATGAGAAGTGACTTGGGCACATCAGAATCCTTTTGAAAATTTTACCTATCAATTATTTTTGAAAAGGGGAATGAAACTTCGAAGTCACATAGGGTGCTTTTGAAAACTTTGTGCAGGATTTTTTTAAAGGGAAGCTTTAAAATACCTATCTCTGCAGCAGTTCTGTTTCCTTCTCTTTGGACTATTTCTAATACAACTCCCCCACAAAATTAGAATAGTGTGGTGGGCTCATGTGGGTGTGTGATGCTAAATCTCATGGATGGCAGATGTTAACTGAAGAAAACAGTTTTTTTTCTTCTAAACTTGTACATCTGGTTGGATTGAAGTGAAGTGGGGATAGAAAGAGGGGATCATCTGTGGATGATCAGTAAATGGCATGTGACTGAACCAGAGGCGGCCTTTGGCTATTGGGGGCCCTAGGCAAAGGCACATTGTGGGGCCCCTTATAGACCTGTGGGGCCCCATATAGGCCCACGGGGGCCGCCTGTCGCCAGCCCCAGCTCCCCGCTGCTATTCCCGGCCCTGACCCTCCCCCCAGCTCACTTCCAGCCCCATCTCCCTTTCACCAACCCTGGACACAGGGGCCAGCCCCTCTGCTGGCTGCCAGCCGAGGCAGACACGGCTTTTGGGGCAGGCAAGGGGGCCCCTTACAGCTTGGGGCCCTAGGCGTGCACCTGCTTCACCTATCCCAAAAGCCGCCTCTGGACTGAACCCAGATAGATCCGTAATACCAGTGTATGAGAGAGCAGAAAAAATGTCTTGATCCCTTCAATTTCTAGCTGAGTTATAGACTGCTGCTATCATCCCATGGGGCTCTCGCTAGGACTTTGGGACAGAAGTTTCTGAAGAATTTATGTACTGTAAAATAGAAATAACACATGGATATGATAGAAAAACACAAACTACATGGAAAAGCATATTCTGAATGATGGAATTTACTGTTTTTAGAGCTGCATTTTGATAAATCTTAACATCCCTGAATCACTGAAAATACTAATAAAAAACACATAGCTAAAAAGGGTAGCATGTCTTGTCTTTGTCATATGGAGATCCATTGCTAGTTGTATGTTTGAGAACTCAGCTCTGTTGACTGCTAGGGAAAAAAAGCCATTCCATGATACATTAGTGAACCTGCCCCTGCCTTGCATTTATCAGCTTAAATTGGACTGTTAATGTAACTTTATTCACAGTTGCTTTGCTTAAAATCACTTCTGAGAATGAGGCACTCTTTTGTCATAGGAACCTGCAGAGTCTCATGAGGCACCTTTGTTTCAATTATGCTATGTCACCTCAAAATTGCTTTGGAGTATATTGGTATTTTGAACTTTGATACATACAAAGCTGTTTAATTGTCATGGACTGAAGCAGAGGAGCCTGGAACTCTTAGTAGTTGAAAGCATTTGGAAGCGAAAATAGAGCAATGGATTAATGAACTGTGTGCTACATCTACATACCTAGATATAGTCATAAGTGAAAATGAACGATATTAAGGCAAAACTGATGTCTGCTCATATGACAAAGTCAGGACAAAGTTTAGCAAGGACAACACTGAAAAAGTGCTGTTTAGAGAACTGTTTAGGAAAACTTGCATTCTCACATGACGGGATTGACTGTTGAAAATGTTCATGACATGAAAAACAGTGCTTATTGAGTACTTACAAAAGCTAATTTTGCTACCTATCTTTAAGGCTGGTTTTCCTATACTTTATATTAGCCAAGTGATTTTACATGTGAAGTTCATATTAATCTAAAAAATAAATTACTACAAAGTATATTGGGGTGGATTGTCTCATGACAAGAGAGGGAAAACTCCAAATGACAGAGCACACATGAGCAATTCTACTTTTAAGAAATTAGACTGATGTGACTTGCGCTGCTAACCCTAACCCTAGATATGGATTTAAATATGGATTTAGGGGACTAACTTTAGGATACTCGATATGCAAATTTTGGTCAGGGACGAACAAGCAGTCAAAAACCTAACAAAATGTTAGAAACCATTAGGAAAAAGTTACCATATAGCCCTATATAATGATCATCATTCCTTTATATAAATTGCTGGTGTGCCCACCCTTGACTACCATATGCAGTTCTGGTATCCCCCACTCTGAAAAGATACATTAGAATTTGAAAAGGTACAGAAGACAACAAAAATGTTTAGGGGTATGGAACAACTTCTGTATGACAACTAAGGAGGGCAATGATAGAGGTCTATAAAATCACGAATGGCACGGAGAAAGTAATAGGAAATTGTTATTTACCCCTTCACATAATACATGAACTGGGGGCTAACCAATGAAATTAGTAGGTAGCAAGTTTAAAACAAACATAAGCAAGTACTTTTTCACACAGAACATAGTCAGCTATGGAAGTTGTTGCCAGGGATATTGTGAAGACAAAAAGTATAACCAAGTTTTTGTTTGTTTGTTTGTGTTTTTAAAAGAGTTAATTATATATACATTCATGGAGGATAGATCAAGCAAAATGGTCAGGGATGTGGTCCTATTCTCTGGTGTCTCTAAACCTCTGATTCCTAGGAGCTGGAACTGGAGTACAGGGGGATGGATCACTTGATCAGTTACTCTGTTCTGTTCATCCCCTCTCATGCAGCATTGGCCATGAGAGGGATTGAATAGAACAGAGTAATTAATCAAGTGATTGAAAGACAGGATACTGGGCTAAATGGAACTTCTTTGATCTGACCCGTTATGGTCATTCTTATGTTTTTATGACCTTTTAAAATATTTTATTGAAATAGGCACACCAGAAGAGAAGATCCAATATATAATATCCTGACTGTACATGTAATACCAATTTGAATACATTTTAGGACTAAATAGCCTTAAATCCCTGACAAAAGCACTTAAGCATGTGCATAAGTCCGAGTGTAGTCAGTGGGGGTTAAATGTGTGCTTAAGTGCTATGCCTGATTGGGGCATAAATCATTAAGCAATGAAAACAATCAAGCCCTGGACTCTGTTATAAAATGGCACATCACAATACTGTATTCTCGTTAACATATATTTTCAAAAAGGCCATTAGGTCCATGAGACTAATATGTGAGGTTAATACCACAATTTACCACTTCTATTACAAAGGGATCTTTTGGGTCCTTGTGGGAAATTTTCGTTCATTTTTAATTTCAGTAGTCCTTTGACTTCTTGAAATTAGAATTTAAATAGAAAGGATGCAGCCTTATCAAGGAAATTGATCTGTATGCAAGTTCTAAAATTAGGTCTGGAAAGGAATTAGAGGTGTGTTTGAGAGAGCAGTGTTAATCAGACTCCTCAGTTGAGTCTGCAGGAGTCACTTTCTGCCATTGTTTTTTGCAGCAGATCAGGAAAGCTGAGTTGTAAATGTCATTGTTCTACAAGTACAGTAGTAAAATCTTCTTATTAATCGTAAGGTTAGGTCAGTAGCTTTGCTTTCTGCTTCTCTGTACAAAACAGAGTGCAATACATTTCCATGAACATGAACAATTTGATTTGCTCTTGCCCTGCAAAATCATAAAGTCCAACTTGGCTTTTGGACACTAACTAAACTACTTGGATTAGGTAAAGCTGATCTTAAAAGAGAAAAATTGGATACTTGGCAAACCCAGCAGATATTTAGACACACTCTTGGAGCTGATAAGAGTCATAATAAATTTAAACATTACCTTGCTGTGCACAGAAACCACACTAATAAATGGCTTTGAATTTTTTATGAATGACTGAGCACTGTTTTACTAATAAGTCTAAGTTGTTTTTTTATTATTTTTTGGATAAAGGATGCTGTAGAGAAGCTACTGATGAGGTGTCATATAATTTTACAAGTTGCATAACTGCTTTTAAGGACTAAACTTGCTCTGATTAAAATAACAATTGAGCTTGTAATTTTTCTGAACAGCTGCTGCTACAGGGGGTCATTACCTTGGAGAGCTTTGAAATAATCGTACTCCTAATACAGGAGTTATGTAGCTATGTTTTACAGCAATGCACAAAGTTTAAAGCCTATAGTAGAATGTTATTTGAAAGCTGTCAAACCATGTTAAAAAAGACTGCATCGTCAAAGGCCCTTGTGGCCAGGATTCAACATGTACCCTTGTCTTACTCATTATAAAATGCATGTTTATAAAGTTCCACAGAGCATCCAATTCCCAATTCACTTATATCAGCAAGACTTAACTTGCTCATTAATCTAAATTCTTTTGCAACTTTAATCTACATGTTTAATTAATCATAAAATGAGGCGGTAAGTAATTTCAGCAATGTGTGGCTTGTTATCAGATGCATTTAATCACTCTTCTGTGAGCTCATTTGGAAACACCTGAAGATGTCGAGAGCAGTTTGAATAAGCATAAATTATTCTTTGTCAGTGTACTTCACTCAACTAATAAGACATTAATTTAAAAGGCACTGTTCGTCATTTTTAGATCTTCACCAATATTTTTAGCTTAGCAATATAACTCTAATTGTATATACTGTATGATTCACAACATAGTACCTGGCATTGAAAAGGGTAAGAATTTTGTTGAACTCTTTTGTTGAATTTTGTTGAATTCTTATTTACATGGAATTATGTCATGTAATGTTAATGAGGATTAACAATAGTTGTCAAATGTCTTAAGTATCAAATGTTTTTGGAATAAGCTGCTAATTAATTAAAAGGTTAAAAATTATTAGTTAATATAGAAAATTCTGGGATCTTAATTCTTCTACATGTGTGTTTGATAAGTCTGCCAAAGTTTGGAAAGAATATCACATCATTTTCTCCAGTAGATATTACATAGGTAGTTTAAGAATATGTGAGATTAGCTTTTAATAATGAAGAATCAAGAGCTGCAACAGTAGTCAACTATTTTACATGAATGGATGTTTTCAGATACTTCCATAGGGTTACATAGGTTGGAAAGTATCGTTCCCATTTTTCCTCGTCACTTAACTGTTATTCAGTCAGTGACTGCATTCTAAAAAATAAGACATGACCTCAGAGCAGATACATTACTCACTTAGCTCCTGTGAGTTATCTCTGGAAGTCAGAAGCGTGGGAATAAAAATTGCATTTTACAGAATGTCATCCCGTCTCCAATTTATGCAGTGAGAGGGGATGACATTCTATAAATTCATTATTTCACTGGAAGTAAATTTATTTACCTGCTCAATTAATCTGGTTTTTGAACCCCGAAACCTTTACTGGTTGTCTGGGTGTGTCAACATGGATCATGACCCGAAGAAGGGGGGACATATTGAGTTTTGAGATGAAATACAACTCGATTCCTTATATTTTTCTTTATTGTATGCACCATCTGTGAATGAGTCTTGGTCTTCTCTGACTCTGCTGTGTTCTAATAAGAGTAATATTACATATGCCTTTTCTTTTCTACAGTATTAAAGGTGCACGCACCATTCACGCACGTAAATGGTAGTAGTTAATTTTCCATCCTCATTTTTATTTTTGATGACTGTATGTTCCTCTGCACCACAATTTTATTCTTATTTTACTCAGTCTTCCATTCAGATGAAAGAGACTGTTTGTTTGTTTCTAGAGTGCTAAGAGTTTGAGAACAGTAAAGCTTTGACAGTATCATATAGTTCCAACCACCAGGATGGGTAGTTGAACATCATTCTATGAAACCACAAAAATACAAACAAACCAACAAAAAACACCCCAACTGAGTACAGATCACATTTAGCTTTTGATAAAAACGCACAACAAGGAAATAGGAGCTTCTTCTAGGCCTTCTTCCATGTCAAAATGTTTTTGTTTTTGACTAATGGCCTGCAAAATGTCTTTGCAAAATTCTGCATTTGAGTTTTATGGTCAGACATAGTGTCTGAATTTAGTAAACCAAAAAGTGACCAGTCTGATTTTTTTTTTTTTATTGCTCCCAGTTTAGAGCTTGTATACCAGTCTTAGTTCTCAAGTGTTCACTATGGAGCCTTTCCAAAAGTCTTTCAGCTAGTAGCTATATTCCTAATCTGGCTGTTACACCTAAATTCAAGTAGCTGTCTTTCCTTATGCAATTCTTATACTAGGAGCATTATCTTCAGTTATTTCTGTTATGGCTAAGCATACACCAACAAAATATATAGCTACTGTAAGACTCCCTGGAACAGTGGACATCATTAAAAGCTTATCATTTGCTGTTTGCAAGTACTTAACATTACCGTGATACTTGTATTATTCCCTAGAAGTATCACAAGTACCTCATTAGGGTTAATTATGCAATAGATAAATCTGTAAAGATTTTCATGCTAATCACTTTTGGTATTAAGAGTCAAACAGAGCATTAGAACCACCTGTTTGTATCCAAATCGTATCTATTTAATACTAAATACACTCAATTTGTATAATGCTTGGTATTGACCCCATACAAAAGGCTCCATTTTTCGATTTTTTTAAAATCTCATTTAGGCTATACTTGTTCTTTGGAAGTCTTGTGACCTGCTTCAGGCCAAACACTTTTATTGAACCTGAAGGACTCATATGGAATTTTTTTTTTTTTTTGGTAAGTGGGCTTCATAAAGGTGTTAAGATTTTAAAATATGAACAAGCACATCTTTTGTGACTAAATAAGCGGTTATTACAAGTCCTGATAACAGCGTTACATTTGCATTGTATTTCAGTATTGCGAACCCCAAATACTGAAAAATTATCTAGCCTTAAAAAAACCCCATGATGTTAAATAAAAAAAAAACCCCAAAAACCTTTTGCATCTTTTATTTTGCCTTCTCTTTAGAGTTCACATTTTCAAGCTTTTCTCTACAACCAATGAGTGTTAGAAACTTGCTTTTTAAAAAGGGAAGGCCTAAATTCTGAAATATTCACGATTCCAGGATTTGGGGCCTTCCACAAAGTGCGGTGGTAGTCTCTTCTGTGTTCTGGTGGTCTGTTCTGTAGAGAAGGTAAAAGTTTATCATGTATTCAAGATGCTTTCTTGTCATAAGACTAAAACAGCAATTGTGCTACATCAACTCTCCCTCTATATAGTTGAGCCTATGGATAGTGAATACTGGTATAGTGAACTACTAGAAGAATTCTGAATTATCTGAGGCAAACTGCATAGTGCCAGTGTATGTTTCTTCTATTACATGAATTACTTAAGTGTAAGAGGTCCCCATTATACTACAGATTGAAAGAAATACAGCTTTTGAACATTACTTTCCACAGGATGCCTCAGGGAGAATAAGGAAACACAGATAAGTAGCCAACACACCTAATAATGTCATACTTTCGAATGCAATCCAGACCAAGAAGGTTTTGTCACCACGTGCCCTGCAACCTGGGTATCTTACAATGCTTTGCTGCTGTCGTTCCCAGTCTGGGATGCTCAACAAACCAATGTATGAGCATGCAAGTCACACATTGAGTGTCTGTACTTAGAGAGTCCTGATTCTGCAGCTCTGACCTCAACAGCCTGTCTGCAGTTCCACAACACCACTCTTGCTTCCGCCAGCATTGGTTATAGCCAGCACTCATAACATTCTCCCGGTCCTGAATTTCCCCAAAGCCATGTTCCCTCAAGTGTCTCGTCCTAATAAGGTTAATTGTTCCTTCAATGAGAAAAAAAAACATGTTACATCTTATTAACTGACCAGCAGTAAAGATACCCTTCCATTTTAATATAGCACTGAAATGATTTATAGTGAAATAAAACAAATTCATTAATAATATAACGTAAGTTAAGTGATGCCAACTAAAAGAAATACAGTTAGAAATGGTTGAAAGCCAACAGAAGTGAAAACATCAAAGTCTGAAACTTAATCTAACAAGGCATAGACTTTGTTCAAGATGGTTTCTCTCACCAGTCTTCCTTCTTTCCAGCCATGGATGACTTTCCTTCAGTCAGAGCCTGAAGAAGAATTCAGTGTAGCTGGAAAGCTTGTGTCATTCACCAAGAGATTGATCCTATGAAAGATATTACTTCACCCACCTTCTGTTGCTAATAACCCACGGTAATTTAGCACATGTTGATCAGGACAGATAGTACTGTCATGGTGGCGTTCTGTCAAATTCAGGAGGACAGCAAACAGTCTTTCTACACATGAAATGAGAAAATGTTTGTAATGTATTAAGATTTCTAATAAGCCTCTAGGGCATCCATTAAAGGTTCTGACATCGGTTTCATAAAGGTCTGTCTTGCAGAGAAAAATGTTGCATCCTCTTTTGCACAGACACAGCCATGCACACACTTTAAAAATGGCTTTTGACCTCATAATCGCTACTTACTGCAGCCTGGATGTACCTCCTGATACAGAGGTCTCAGTGGCAATTCACGCACTGCCCTTATGTCATCAGTATATGAATTTTCTATTTATTTTTTACTTTTCTTTCTGTAGTCAAATGTAATTTAAAAATGCTCCACAAATGTTGACTACCTCCAAAAATGTTTCTTGTCAAAGTTCTAGAATATTTAGTCTTCAAGGTCTAACAATTCATCAGTATTTTTAAAAAAGCCAGATGGTATCAATATGGAAGAAAAGTTATACCGATTGCTTGCCTGACACCATTCTGTTGTTGCTAGTCCATCTGCTCTCTGTTTTGGTCAATAATTCAGAAACACTTTGCCTCAGGTTCACCAGAGAAATGAGTCCAAGTGAAAATGTGATGACACAACAGAAAATAGAAACCTAAGAAATTTGCTGACCAGTTCAGGAGATGGAAGATCCCAACTCTCAAAACTCTTGAGGGAGAATCCTTTTAAGAACATATGACAAACAATCTGGGTCCTGTCACTCTGAATTTCTAGATCATCAGAAGAAAAAGCACTGTAGTAAGAGCTGGTAAAGAATAAAATGCAAACATACTCTTTGACTAGTACATGGATTTCATCCAGAAAGTGAAGCTGATGTTATTTTAGATGACCTCCTTTGTTGAACCTGCCCCCTTTAAATCTCTACATGAGCCAAGCTGTCCTATTCTTAAAACAGTAGTCAATGATATGCTTAGTGATCACAAAACAGACCACCAGTTTCCTTCAGGGACTACGTCTCAAGAAAAGAAACGATTGAGATTAATAAAATTTAAATATATTGTTAATCTACCCTAAAGTAAAGCATTACTGTTTCTATTTCTGCAACCACTTTGTAAAAGAGGAAGGATGTGAAATCTAGAAACATTCCTGTTTGTGTTCTGGACAAAACAGTTCTTCTGGAGTGAAATAAGGACACTAAATACACCCTTCAATGACATTCCAAACTTAGCACAAAACCCAATACAAGTTTGGACAGGAGACACTGGGGATCACACAAGTCAGTTCTGTTTAGCCGCCTAGCTTGGCAGGAGGTAAGGTAAAAGCTGATTTAACTGCATCCTTAGTGCTTATTCTTGGTGTCTTAATTGGTCACACTTTATGCTAAGGACACAGTTTACAAAGAGTTAAATAATTAAAGGAGGTAATAAGCATGTTACAGACATGAGTAGTATTAGATTTGGTTGAAAAATAGTTTTCCACAATTTTCTTTGATGTTTAATTGAAAAAGGTTTGGGCTTTGAGGTCTCAATTTTCAGATGAAAAATCTCTTCTCTTTTTGAGCAAAACAGGCACTTTCTGGAAAAAATGTGGAGTTGAAAACTCCATTTGCTGCTGAAAAAAGATTTGTCATAAATTTCAAGCAGTTCTTAGAAGTGTGTATTGTTGATGGCTATAAAAACGTATCAATAGATGGTACATAGATGGATAAAGCAATCTACTGATTTGTTGGACTTTAGGTTCCATAAAAATGGATTAACTGTTTATTAAACAATAGAGTCGGGTCTGCTGGAGTATGGAAGGGGCTGCTTTGAGAATGCCCTTTCCCACTAGTGCCTCTGTTGCCCCAGGTCTTTGGCCATTTGGCCAGCAAACACTGGGTCAGGACCAAGATGTACAGCTCATGCTCACACCTTTAGAACATGGAATATCAGGCTTTTCAGAGAACCAAGATATTCAAGGATGCCATTGCAAGGCACAGAAAGACATTTTTTCACATCATGCTCTAGGTTGCCAACTAGAGAGGGAGCCGCCATGTAAATTAAATAAGTCTCTACTGTTTTGTCCTGTTTTCCACATAATTGAGGAGTGTTTTATTGGCTCTTTTATGTATTCAATTTATACAGGTTTAAAGTTAATTTGATATTTGTTGGGATTTGACTTAGGAACATCCACTGAACCAACTGAGTGTATGGAATTTTTATTTGCTTAACAGGGTGCTCTATCCAAGATCAAACTTCAGTCTAACCTTTTTAAATCTCTAGGGCTGATAAGGCTGAAACTACTGCTGTCAGCTATTCCAGAGAACAGTCTCTACTATGACACCAGTGGACTTCTTAAACTTGCCTGGATGAGTTCAACTTACATCATTTGAGCAGGGCATACACTATCTAGGTTATGAAGTGTCGTAGGTGTTCTACCTACTCAAGGATTTGTATCAATGCCTGGAATTGTAACTATATTGTAGGGCTGCATTGGGACTGAGTTATGTTGGGCAGCTAGAGGAATTCTTGCTCAAATATGTGGTTAACATTTTTGTTTGATAGGGTGATGAAGTATTTAATGATGAATAAATGGCAGTACCACCAGAGTTTCTGATTCACATAGTAAGTTTTACCTCCTATGCTCTCTCAGAATGCAATAGGCATTTTTTAAAGCAATTTCTTTCTAGAAGAAGGGTGGGATAGAAGGACCGAAGTCAAAACAAGAGCCACTGAATAATTGCTCTAAAATAATAATGGATATTTTCTTGTCCCTATTCTTTGTGCTTGGACAACTGGAAGCCTGGGGAAGTTAGTTTTGGGTTTTTTTTTAACATGTGTATAAATGATATACAAATTTTTTTAAAAGTCGGACTGGGTTTACAATGGGAAACTGCTGATTTCAGGCCCCAAGTATGTAAACCCACAAAATCATTTTTAATTGTACTTATAATTCATAATCATAAGGAAGCACAAATAATAGTTTAGATATGGTGTTTTTTATTGTTTGGTTTTTTTTGTTGTGGGATTTAATTATGTCCTTTGCCTGAAAAATACTTTAACTTGTTATATTATGGGAAGATGTAGTCTTTGCACTATTTGTAAGCTGTACTTTTTATTATCATGAATTATAAACTTTTATATGAATAATAATACAAGTTGGAAGTAAATCTGTTTAAATGTTGCAACATGAATCATGACATGATGCGAAATAACATGGTGAGTGGAAATTTGGGACAATGATGCTAGTATAAAATTTTTTTGACACTTTAATTTTAAATTCCAATTGCCACATTCTCTGAAGTCAGATGTTGGGTTTCTAGAGCTTGAAGGTGATAAGTAGATAAATCATCCAAAAGGAGACAATGAAAATGTCTGGTTATTTCAAGGTTAGTGTGGCAGACTTAGAACAAAGAGTCGTGGGTACTAGTGCTAGTTTTACCACTGAGGTAACATTGGATAAACCATTGAACTTTTGGGGGTCAGTTACCTATATATATATAACATTTAGATAAAAATATATCCACCACAGTGCTGTTCTGAATGTTAATTAATGACTTTAAAGTGCTTTTAGATCCTCAGGTGCAAGAAATTATGGTAGTGCCCATTACTATGTTGCTTTTATTATTTTAATAATTAGCATTTTACCTGTAGTACAGTAGTGCTTAGAGGCATCAACTAAAATTGGGGGCCTCGTATGATTCTGTACAAACACATAATGAGGGACAGTCAATTTACTGATGATCATATAATCTTAAGAGACAAAACAGCCAAAGGGTGGAGGAAAGGAAGTAGTCTAATTTCTGTTTTAAAGAACCAAAGTCACAGAGACATCAAGGTGGTATTTTCAAAAGTGGTCGGCATTGGTTTACCTCTGTTCCGATTGATCTCAATGGTAAAATGCCATAAGCAAGAGCACTTTTGAAAACCTTGCCCTAAGTATAAGAGATTCTTATTTTTTTAAGGCCAGAAGGGGCTACTGTGATCATCAGGTGTGACCTGCTGCATAACATAGGCTATAGGATTTTCCTGAAGTAATTCTTGCTTCAAGTCCAATTGTTGCGGTTGAATGAGAACATATTTTATAGAAAGACATCCAATCTTGATTTAAAAATTTTTAGTGATGGAGCATTCACCACAATAGTTGGTAAATTGTTCCAGGCTCCAATGGCTCCAGTGCTTACCTGCTTAAAATCTGTGCCTTATTTTTTGTCTGAATTTGTCTATTTTCAGCTTCCAGTCATTGGATCTTGTTATACAATTGCCTGCTAGTTTGAACTGCATTCTCTTCCACATGTAGTACCTGTATAGACTAGTTGAATTACGCCATAATCTTCAGTTTATTAGGCTAAATAGATTGAGCCCCCCTGATATCTCACTGTTGTAAGGCCCGTTTTCTAAATCTGTACTAACTCTTGTGGCTCTTCCCTGAGAGTGGTGCAAGGTCACACAGGAATTCAGTGGCAGAGATGGGAATTGATTTTTGTTTCTGTGGCGTGTCTTAACTGAAGGCTTGCTTCCTTTCTGTATACCTTGCAAATGTTTTTTCCCCTAATCATAAGTATGTGTTTTATATTGCCACCATAACTATGGTACATATTTCTTATTAGTTATGGTAGAATAAACTGACTGGATACGATCAGTGTATCTATATGTTAGTCTTGGTCTTGCTTGGCATTCTTTTAAGATCATTTGTGCCTCCTTTAAAAGATCATTTTAATTTTCTGTTAAGTTTCAGTATAAAAGAGTAGAGTAGAGTAATTTGAGGGGAGGTACAGCAAGAATTGTTACTTCTCACTGCATACTCTTTATATTGCCTATCAGAATGTAGCAAGCAATAGCATTTGAGGGTTTAAATTTGCTTAAGGGGCTGCCATTGAATTATTTCTACTGTGATGCATTGCCTAAGTTGAAAAGTTTTGCACCAAGTAAAGAAAATTGTCATAGAAATAACTAATTAATCTCTGCTCCTTTACAGCTGTGTAATGGTATGCATAACTAAAAGTCCTGTTAAATTAATTAATGATTTCAATTATGAACTTTTCCCCAAAATGTTATGATTCATATCAGGCTGATAATGCAGTGACCTGGGAGTGTGAAATCGGTGTTATGTAGAGAGTCGCCAGTTAATTGATTCACAAATTATTTAAAGTTTGTTGCACCCATGGGAGTGCTCAGATCTATGACAGCTATCTCTTAAAATGTACAAACTTTCTCTTTTCTTCTTCAGATTGTCTTAAGCTAACAAGCATGATAAAGTGCTTGAGAGCCAGTTATTGGCAGTTTCTAGTGGCAATTTCTATTTTCTAGTTAATATGACAATTTAAGGATTTTTCTGGATTCTTTCAATGAATTCAGTGAATATATATGAAAAACAAGCTGTATATGAATCAATGAGAAAAGGTTAATCTCTTGAAAGTAATATATTTTATGCCATCTTTTTCATGCCAATTACTTTTACTATTTTAAAAGTTTCCATTTGGTTTTCTTATACATGGTTGTCATACAAAGTTCTGTTTGTGCCACAGTAAGCTTCATTTATTGTAAAAGGTAAACGGGTGATAGTTACTTTAAAATCTTCTAATTAGATTAAAGATATTTCATACAATGCTGTGGTAAAAGGCAATTCTGTAGAAACTATCAGTAAGGGTGCTAGCCTCCACTCTGAAATTTAGAGTGGTCAAACACCGCATTTAAAAGCTTCATGCCTCTGTAACTATAACAGTTTAAGTAGCAAGTCTTTCTACCCACTGCAGCATAACTGGGTCAGCTAAAAGTGTTCTATATAATTGCATCCTATTTTGATATTTTAGTCCATAATTTTCACAACTAAAAATTGACGTCCACACAGAATAAAACAGAAGCAGGTATTAAAACGTGTTCAATTGTTGTTAATATTTTTTAATGCTTAATCAACATTTTATTCATGTTAATAAAGCATTAATTAAAGTATGTTTGTGTTGATTTAGAATTGTATAACATGAAAATTAGAATGAATATCTTTGAGACTCAGTGCTTTCCGGAGGTGAGAGGAAAGGCTGCACATGGCTGCCTTGGTCGGAGGTGAGCCTTAGAAGCACTAACACTGCGGAGGTATGTGTATCACTCTGAAGACTGGAGGTGGTTGAGTTTTTTGCAGGTTAAAATATTGTTACCTTTTTTTCTTTCAGATCAAATACATGGGATTGCTTTTAGGCAGAAAATACAATTATTTAAAACACTGTCAGTTAAATATCTAGTGCCAATGATATTTGTAAGTGAAGGAAACTAGGTGTTTCTCAAGTAAGAGAAATGAATAATCACTTCACCTAGTAGAAGTTAGTTTTTTTGGATCAGAATGGCTTGGTATGTAGAGTAATAGTATTTTTGCTATACAGAGATTTAGTTTTCTCTGTTTTCAACCAGTTTTGCTAGCTCACTGTTTCTTTTTAGTGTATCTTCCCCCTCCCATTGTAAAATGAATGTATTTAAAAAATAAAGTGCATTTTCTCTTGTTGAAGTTGCTACAATGTTTCAGGGCCAGAAGAACTTATGAAAAAGGAAGCAAATTTAAACTATCTGCCAATATGCCATTTCAAATAGTGACTGAGTGTCTGCTTCTGTTTTCTAAAATTAAGGAGCCTATAATCTCAGCACCATTAACAAGTGCTGTCATTCAGATACAGTGTCTGGCTGATTTAAATAAAATGAAATGAAGATAGTTGTTTCTGGTCCCTTGGCTTCACTCATTGCCATAAACATATGCTCTGCGTCCCGCTTCTTTCCATCTTATTTATGACTTTAATTTGTTGTGTGGGCTGCGCTAGAAATTAAATTTAATACAATTCTCCAAGGGACCCTGTCATATAATAACATGGTAATTTCTGTGTATCCTTTTGAAAAATGAGGAAATTAATTCTTCCTGACATGTTCTAATTATTCCAGTGTGAACGGCAAATCCGTTTTTCCCAGCCCCTGAAGTGTTATAGGCAAATGGCTGCTGTTCAAAGCTGAGGTGCTAATGCTGACCAGCAGTGCGTTTAATTTGAAACATGAGCAGACACCTTTCAACACACCTTTGTAATATTGGAGTACTTTACAGAAATTAATTCACTACTTATTTGGCAGCTTAGCCTGGGGGTTATGGTTTTTATTCATCAATACGATAGACATGCTAGTACAATGTTTCCTCTAGTGCTTTTATGCCCGTGTTGCAAAATATGGATTTAAAGCGTGCAATGGATAGCTATAATGTGCTGATTAAAAAAGGGTACTCGTACCTGAGTACTAACAGTTATATGCCAGAGCATATTTGCCATTAGGAGAGAGGTCCTGCAAGGTCATGAATGTTAACTTAATTACAATCTATGGTTAACAATTTCAACTGAAATGATAGTGAAGAAATTATTTGGACCAACTTGCTGTGAAAGTACTTTTGCTACCTAGATGCAGATGCTACAGATGCAAATCTCCGTTGTGAAGATAAATTGACCCTTGCATTTGTACCATGTTGGAATGTACCTGCAAAAAGAATCAGTATACTCTAATTTTAAAGTACGTAAGTACTCTTTGGCATGGATAAACTTTGGCAAAGTGGAAAAAGGTGAATTAATGGATACAAGCATTGAAAAGTCTACTAATGGTTTGTTGGCATTAGTGACTCTAAGAAAACTCTGCATCTGTAGAGTTTAAGTATGTTCGTTTTGGCAGGATTACCACGTAAATTCCTCAGACTTCCTGAGTTCCATCTTTGTTAGAAATATAGGAGTATTATCTATGTTAAATGCTCTTTTAAAATCCAGATGGATACAGTTATAAAAGGACTTGGACTATATCAAGAAACAGAATGTGGCAAACACCACAATACAGGTTAACAGATAAAATATCTACCCATAAGACCCACATATATTTGTAAGTATTGGTCAATGGCTTGAAAAAGAGAGAAAAACATCATTATTGTCAATATTTTTAAAAATTCAAATAAATATTAATGTAACTTTTAACAAGACGCATATGTATTTTCCCAACTGAAAGTCAATATATCAGTCAGTAATACCAATGGCCTGACATTATGAAATGCTTAAAGATACACACTTATGTAGCTCTTTTCATTTGCAAAACACTTTAGAAAGATGACCTAATTGCTCTTGACCTCTCTTAATTATTACTTCTTATTAGTTAGCCCCACTAGTATGCCTGACACTGTATAATACACATAGACACAACTTTGCAGCAAGGAGGTTACAGTCTAAGCAAGAGAGATGATGAAATAAATGCACCATTGTCCAGGAGAATCTCACAATGAGGCAGATTTGCATAAGTGCAAGATGATGGAGAATCATGCTTGAAATGTTTTAATGGCAGATTTGAATGAAGACAGCAAGAGTTTTTTGGCGTACAATAATGACAGCACAAGGAACAGTGGGGATAAAGGTAAGATCAGAAAAATCTACAATGGGAGTTGGTATGAGGGCAGCTTTCCTGAAGTGAAAGACGATAGTAGGATCAACCCAAAACTGAGGGGTAAACTAAGAAATGTGAATTAGGAATAGAATTGTGCAAAGCCCTAAAGACAAGGTACAGAAGCTTCAGTCTGATATACATGGCTAGGGAAGCCAGTGAAGGGTTTTAAGTAAGATAATTTCCACTGTAACATTTTGTGTAGATCAGAATAGAGAGAGAGGAGAAGCAGAGTAGGAGGTGGTTGCAATAGATGAGTCAGGAAGTGACCAAGACAGAAGTCATGGTTTTAGCAGTACTGGTGGAGAAGAAAGGATATTTTTCTGAGATGTTGCTAAAGAAATGTTGAATGATTTGGTGACTACCTGAATATGGGGAGAAGTGGGGAAACAGTTGTTGAATGAGACACTGTGTGAGGTGGGCTAAGGGAGTTACAGGGATTGTAGCTGAGGCTGTAAAGGTATGTGAGATCACACCTGGATAAGGTTTAGGCAGACAAGTTGATGATATTAAGGGTAGGCTGAGAGAGGGAGTAGCCACTGATGGACAGAAGAGGAACAAGAGGAGACTCAGTACATAAGAGTGGCCATACTCAGTCCCTACTAATGGTCCTTCTAGCCCAGTATTCTATCTTCTGATAGTGACCAGTGCCAAATGCATCAAAGGGAGTGAAAAGAAGAGGGAAATTACCAAGTGATCCATCCTTGCCATCCAATCCCAGTATCTGGCAGTCAGAGACTTAGGGTCACTCAGAGCTTGGGGTTGTCCCTTTAACCACCTTGGCTAATCGCCATTGCTGGACCTATCCTCCATGAAATTATCTAATTTTTTTTTTAATCCAGTTATAGTTTTGGCTTTCACAGAATTCCCTGGCAATGAGTTCCACAGGTCGACTGTGTGTTGTGTGAACAGCATATACACATGCAATGCCAAAGGGGAGAGAGAACCAGTGAGAGAAAAAAAGTCAGTTTCAGAGTCATGATTAGAACTACTGGACCACGCTTCATTCTCAAATACAGTTAAAATGTGGTCTTTGTATTACACTTTACACTAAAGTCATTCTTTTTTCCTTGCATACTTTTTTAAAAAATTAAATCTTGATACATTGCAAGGAGAATGTACTGTATTCCTTCCACTAATCGAAGCTTGTACTACACAGTTATGTGGACACCTGAGCTATTCATAGAAAAGGTGAGAATTTCTTGAGGGCAGCCAGAGACTTAGACATTATCATAAAATTTTTGTGTCTCTTTGCTTCATATCCTCTGCCTGATTCAAGCAGGCCCCAAGTGCTGTATCTATTTTTAATTTTAAGAATGCATTTTGGAGCTGAGATTTTCCACTTGAAGAGCAAGATTCTCCCAGTGGAGCAGTGGAATGGAAGAAGAAGGTTAGTTCCCAAAGGCTAGCAAAACCTGTGAAAAATGCTAGTGACAGAATATGCAGCATGATGACCTGTGTCTGCATATTCTGAAATGCAGAGTGGAAACAGAGCGCAGATCCATCAAGAAAGGGATAAACGTGTAAAACAGGTGGAATTTGTGCAGTCCGGACTGAGTCTAGTATCTGGCCCCATGAGCTGTATTCTTTTATGTAGAAGGAGATGATAAAGCCCAGGAAAAACTATGTGATGGTGACTGAAGCAGCATGAAATATGGCTAAAGGGGGCAACACCCACAAAGGAGACTCATTGACACAAGGGTGGAGGCAATTCAATGGCAAGAGAGCCATGCATGAGAGAAATGAGTACCTTCCAGTGAGAGAGAGTCTCCTTTCACTCCTCCAGCAGGGTGCTTCCTCCTTCCCCCCACCATGCAAAGCCTCCTCAATGTATGTGCAGAGGGATCCACAGTCTCCTTTTGCCTCCTTTCACTCAAGTCTGGCTGGCTTGCCTGTTTCTGTATGGCAGCTGCAGGCATAAAGATGGAAGCTGTGTCCTGCTCTCTTAGGGTTACTGTATGATATCCTTTCTTGTTTGTCTTTTGAATCCTCAGATGGAATTATGAATATAGGCCAAATGGGGAACTTGGATTACTTGATCTATGTTGTTCAAGGGTGTTACAAGTCTGAGTTCTGTGGAAGTTGTGCTACTCAGCCTTTTGCTTCTGTGATTAGGTGCAGCAAGAATGGAGCAGAAGGAGCTTCTGGAGAATTGATTGCCAAAATTGTAATTTATTTTGTTTAAATTGAGCATTTTCAACAGAATTTCCATTTTATAGGAGTAATGGAATAGTTTGGTCAGTTTAGCAATAATCATTCGTAATAAACGAATAGGTCTGGTCAGGTACAAAGCACATTATTATTTGATTGGTTATTTTGGAAATATCTGATTTTTTTTTTTTAAAAGTTGCCTTAGTAACAAACCATATGTAGCAAATTTCTCCCCCCCATTCTCCCTCTACCATTAACTTTTCTGCTATGTTGCCTGTCTCACACCAGAATGGGTCTGGTTTGGTATTTAACTTTCTCTGTTGCAAAAGATGATGCTTTCTGCTGTGAAACCCCTCTACCTGAAATCTTTAATGCACAGTTGGGTTTCTGTTTAATATGAATATCCTAACTTTTAAGACAAATATTAATAATAAACATGTACAGCAAATGCCAGTAGTAAGGCTTATTCGCCAAGGATGGTGTGGACTCTTACCTAAAGTGTATTCCTTTTTCTACCCAATTTCATGGCTGGGCCTCACATACCTCAGATCAAGCAGATAATTAGTGGTTGAACTTTGACTGGTGTTCACACATTCTCTTGATTCTTAGCCCTTTTCTCTAACCGTAGCATATAGCATCTATAAAATATTTTGTTTTCTGTATGGTATACGTAGATTCTCATTTCTTCACTTATACATTTATGGATTTTTTTTCTCCCAACCTCAAGGGATCGAATGACTCAGGGAACGTGTAATAAACATTTATTCTTATCATCCCAAAGTCGCTAGTTCCAATCCAGCCAGGCCAGTTGTAGCCTACATTTGTTACAAGCTGATGGCTGCTAGAGGGTGTGTGTGACATTGATGGTCTTAGTCCCATTCCTAGGAAGCAGGTAAACGTGTTACAAAATCCATGATTCTTTTCTGAGACTGCCAACAAGAGCACCAATAGACTAAGAACTGAAAGGGCACAGAGACTTTTTGCTCCTGGAAGTGGCTTTGTGGATCAGGATTGAAGCAGACTGGAGTGAGGTATAGTGAAGAGGCCTTGCAGTGCCTGTTCTGGGGATAAATGGAGGCCTTTCAGTTTCTAAAACTGGCATGAGCAATAAATTCAGTTACAGGCAGAAAATAGAAAAGGCAGCAAGACTACCTATGTAGTGAAAAATCTATGTGAAAAATGTCCCTTTTGTTCCTTAGAAGAAGGAAGCAATATAGGAAATGAAGGAGGCAAGGTTTGACTAATTGTGTTTTTGGGTTTGGAAAAAACAGTAGCTTCTCTAGCAGGTGAATGAAAGGTTCTTTGTCATGTCTATTTTCCTAATTATCTTGAGTTCATTGTAGATATTTTTCTGTGCAAATCCTTTTCTGTGTTTATCCTAGAGACATCACTGGCTGAATAATCAATAAACCTTTTTTCTCCTTGATCTATTCAACCATAAGAGTGAGATTATTGAGTGGGAGAAGAGGGGTCACCATCTCAAATATCTTAAAATTGTTGACAATTTCTCTTTATTATGTACTCAGTAAAAAATCCAATGATACCTAATATTCTCATTTGCTGATAATATATTAATTAAAATACCATATGTGAATCTTTATTGTAAGGCACCTTAAACTCTACTATTGGAATGTCAGAAAAAATTAAAAGAGCCATACATGAAGCCCCAGGAAGACCGAAAATCTCAGACTGTATTTGTTTGTTTCTTTCTTAAATTCAGTTCCTTCTCTTTCTTCATTGCTGTCTCTCAGGTCTTGTCTCTAATAGATTTAGTTACTCATTTAAAGCTGATCTAATATCATCATGCCAAGTCTTCATATCTCCGACCATTTCCAGAGGAAAATGTGACTTACATTTAAAATACATATACTGAAAATAAAAATTCAGTATATGTACCTAATACTGTGATACTATTTTTCTTAACTTTTATTCAGTCATTTTTACTGATTTGTACTCATTTGGTTAAAAAACAAAACAAAAATAATGTTTCAGTTACAAAATGAAAAAAAAAGGCCAAGTTTTACAGGGTTTTGCAGCTATTCAGAGATTAATGTGTATTCTAGAGTCACTGACAATCAGATAGGTGAATGCCTTACTTGCTTTTTCATGATCCACTGGACCTTGTATGCTGTTTCTCGGGGAAAAAAAACATGAAATAGTTGCTAAAGCTGCTTTGTTGTCCTCCTGTCCTGCTAAATTCCTACATTTTCAATATGAACTGTGAACCCCTCCTGTTGCCAAGCCCCTGTGTTCAACCAGTATGGCACTTTTTAATAGGTTTCCATTGCATTGAATGGAACACTATGCTATAAAATGTATGAATGTAGGCCACGTAAGTGCCCTTTTTCACAGGATGTAGGTTACACATCCCAAAACGCGCTCAAGATAATATGTGGACCACTTTTTCTCTGTCCCCTTTTAGTCATTGACAGCGACATGCTTGGATTTTTGTGGTGCTGAATGGTCTTTTCATTAGTTGTGAGTGATGATGCTGTTTTATTGTCTATGTTGTGTTAGCAAGGATTTCAGAAATGGATATATATGCTATTGGCAACTCTGAACACCTCTGATCAGGAGATATTGGAGAAAATAGCTTTAATATTAATTGCACCTGAAACTGTGGTGGTATCTGCAATGCAAAATATTTTTATATATTTGGTAAAAGGACAGTGTATCTGCAGTAATTCTGTTATATTTTGTATTGTTACATTTGACTGGAAAAACAAAACAAAAAAGACAGAATAAGGCAATAAGAAAAGGCAATGTATGCTGTTCTTCCATGGTTTGTCCACACTGCAAAACCCCCCCCACAGCAGCGAATCTCAGAACCTGCATCTACATAGATGTTCCTGTACTTGTTCTAACAACGAGAGTCCTGTGGCACCTTAAAGACTAACAAATGTCTTCAGGCATAAGCTTCCATGGCCTCCAACCCACTTTGTCAGATGCATGCATTCTAGACGAAGTGGGTTGGAGCCCACGAAAGCTTATTTCTGAAGAAATTGGTTAGTCTTTAAGGTGCCACAGCACTCTTGTTGTTTTTGCTGTACACAGACTAACACGGCTACCCCTCTGGATGTTGTACATGCTCTGAAATCTAGTGTGCTCCTTGATTTGAGCCCAGGTTCCTGCCTGAGTGGGATCATTGACGTGGCTTTTTTAGCACCTTAGTGTGAGCCCAAATCTGTAGATCCTGGCTCAGACACTCACTGTAGTGGGTGTGTTTTTGCAATGTAGGCATACCCCCAGTTGCCTGAGGTGAGTTTTGGGGAACTCAGGAACGGAAAAGTTGTGGAAAGGTTCACAGCAGGTGACACGAAGAGTAAATTCAGGAATAAAAAAGCCCTATACAAATTAATGGAAAATTATAACTTATTTTCACATAATTGATTAGAGAATTATATTCCACCTAACAAATTCAGTGGGGGTAATTTTACAAAAGTGGACAGAGAGGATACAATACTCTGTTAAAATACAGAGGCATTGTTAAGGGTGTACTTATCTTGGCACTTAATGCAAGGTGTAAATCCTTTGACATGTATCACAGAAATCACTTTCACAAAGGGACATTGGCAAGAAATGCCATAAAGTTTAACTTTCCAGGTACTTCTCATTCTCTCCTCTTGGTAGAGTTCTAAAAGATTTTTAAATCATGCTTAAAAAAAAACTGGAGTCCATTTTTTCTCCCACACCTCCTATAACATAATCTTACGTCACAAACATCAAAGTTTCCAAAAGGGCTTCAGCCTGCAGAAGTGGCCCACAAAGAGGGTATTTTGCAAGAGAAAACTTTTCACAATGATAGTTGCAGTCCTGTCTTAATTTAGGTTGGATGGATAGTGGCTCCTGTCCAGTGAATCACAATAGGTTCATATGAGGAAGAAAGTGACTCTGTAGCTTCTCAGGTTTCATTGTCTGTAAATCACCCCTTCCTCCTACTGTGCTGACCATGTGCTAAATCCTCTTTTTAGAAAGAGGTGTGGAGGGAGAGTTAAACCTAAATTTCTCCCTCTGTTAAGTCTCCTAGACTATGTCTACACTGGCAAGTTAGTTCGAATTAAGGAAGCTTAATTCGAACTAACTAAAGCCTTGGCCACACTAGGCTTTAATTAGTTCGAATTAAGGACTTCCTTAATTCGAACTAATAAATTTGAATATGCTATTCGAACTAAGGGTTAATTCGAACTAGTTAGTTCGAATTAACCAACGTTGCCATGTCAGTTCGAACTAATTGCTTAGTTCGAACTAACCGGCCCATTGAACTCAATGCAATTCGCTAATTCAAACTAAGCAAGTGCCATGAATGGCACTTGCTTAGTTCGAACTAAATTTTGCTAGTTCGAATTAAGTTAATTCAAACTAACTAAAATTAGTTCGAATTAACTAATTCGAACTAACTTTAGTAAGTGTAGACATAGCCGTACTGTTTATCAAAATGGAGTCCCGTTCCAAAGGACTCAATTGATTCCCCCTCTGCTCAAGCTTAACATCTCCCAGAGTGGCTGAGCCAAAAGGAGGGAAGGCTGATTTGCAGTTTTGATAGTGGCAGGAAGGCTTGTAGCCCAGAATTGGGCAGTGGCTTAGGGAGCTACAGGGGAATACAGCTGCCCATGTTCTGTGCCTCCCTGCTATCCTAACCATGTTTCATAGTGACTTCTTTAGTTTTTAAAATTTATTTTTATTGTTAATGTTTTTTAATACCCAAAATAGGAGAGGTGGATGGATGGCAAGGAAAATCCTTTTACTTAGGCCAGGGGAATTGGAGGGAAAGGTTAGAGATGAAGAAAGTCTCGTAGTGTGCCCTGCTCAGTCTCTGATTGGGCAGTGTGGGGAGTCTATTCTAAAGTAGAGGAAAACATTCCAAATGTTCTCATGGAGAACACGCGGCCTCTTCTCTTTTCTCTATTATTGCTCTAACTCAGTTTGCCCCCTTTGCCGGCCCCCGTTCCAGTCCTTCCCCCTCAATCCTCAGCAGGTGCTGGGGGAGGCGCCAGCGGGGGGAGCAGCCCTGCCTGCCGGTCAGAACGGGTGCACATGCCGTCTTTGGAACGTGTGCTGGGGATTGCCAACCCCTGCTCTAACTTGAGAGGTCCTGCTGATAGCAAGTAGGGCAGTATGACATGAGGAGAGAAGTGATCTTTCCGATTACCACGCCCCAACAAATTAGAAGCCTGGCTTCACGTTTGAAGCCAATGATCGAAGCATTGAGGGTAGTTGTCTTGAAATCCAGATGTGAACTAGATAACAACCTTTTGTAAAGTATGTTTAATAATAAAAACTTTTTAAAAATTTTACTTTTTACTTCTAAAATATATATGGTTAATAATAAATATCATGATGAACCAGTACGTTGCCCAAGCAGATAAAACTGAAAGATACAGCAAGCGATACAGTAGGCACATACACTCTAACTATTGAAATAATAATGGAAACACTATTAATTAATGGCGTTTATACTAATCATGTACATTAAGAAATGACAAGATGGACCTGTAGGCAAAGTGTGCGTGGAATAAACTTCATAATATTGGTTTAGCAATAGAAGTTTCTTTTCTTAAATGGTAGAAACTCTATTAGAATCTCCCAAGTGAATAACCTGGTAAAGAACACCAATCTAAAACCAAGTAGGAGGAAAGTAAAACATTATGATTATTTAGTTAATGCAGTTTTTATTACTAAGCAGAATTTCAAGCTTGTATGACTTTGTCACTGACCCTACCAATACATTTAAAAAAAAAAAAAGTTTGGAATAATCCAAGCTAACAGCATTCTAGTAGCTAATTCGAACATTATTTCAGTATCATTCATAAATTAGTTTAGAATCTTTTGACTTTAGAAAAAGAAAATCCCACAAATCCTACTTTTGGTCAAAGCCTAAGACCATAATTAACTCAGCATGTGCTTCTGAATTAAGAACACAGTGTTCCTAGCTTTCTTAAAAAGCTTTTTAAAATGTTGGGGAAAACTTTCATAGAGCCTTATTAATGGAATAGATTTTCAAGATTTGTCACAAATGATGTTAATTAAATATTGTTATTCCTTTCTGTCAATCAAGTTAGGTTAAGCTTTATTTGTAATTTAAACAAACGAAAAAAACCCCAACAAATGAAGTGGATGAAAATATATAAAACAGCTGCCAGGAAAACAGAGTGGCATAGTAGGAATTGAATTTACAGAATTTTTTGGGAGAATGCAGAGTTTTAGAGTGCTGATATGAATGCATTGCATTTTCCTTAGGATTAGGATTTTTTAAATTTGTTATTTTATTTCATTTTATTTTGAACTTGCTGATTAAGAATCTTCCATCTCATGATTGTGTTATCTGGAAGGATAGATGTATAAAAGCCACTAGTCTATAGATTTGTAAAGTCTGTGTTTTGCATATGAATTTCAAATATGGTCATATATGGACTCTTACTTTTATTAGACACAGAAATATCACAAATCATAAAACCACTTGAATATTATATGCACTGTTATGACACCGGGAGATGCCAGTTTTCTAGTTAAGAAACACTATTATCAGTCCCTCCCACAAAATTACGAGTTTCTTAAAAATGATACTTTTAAAAATAATGAATGTGAATGCCTTTTTATTTGCCTTAGAGCATTTGAGCCTTTAGCCTTTTAAAGCTTTTTTTCCATAACCACGAAGATTCAAAACTTACTGTATTTAAGAAATAAAGTTGAGTGGAATCACATGATTTCAGAAGTAAAGAACTGAAACCCTTCCCCTCTCCCTAACCAAATAACGAGACCAGTTGTAAAATCTCCAGAGTTGACAACATAACAAAACATGTGACGACTGTAATAGTTCACACAGATATACAAAATGTTGTATTCCTTTGCCCAGCTACAGTATTGGTCCTCAAAGGGAGCAATATAGCCCTACAGCAAGAGCCCACGGAAGAATTTGAAGTTTATTTTGAAGATTTTCCTCTTGATTGTCCCCTTGTGGGGTGACACATGTTTTGGGTTGACACAGGGTCAAGGAACAGGTAAGATAATTGGGGGAAACATTGAATGTAAAACTTCTACATTTCATTGTGGATCCCGCATCCTTGGGAGTTTGGTGGCCATTGGATGTCTCCTCCACAGCTGCGGCAGGCACCCTGTAACTGTTTAATGGTGGTTTTCTTTTTTCTTTTAATTTGTGGGGGTGTTGAGGGGAACATTTCATAGTATGTCTGTTCCCTGGGTCCACCCCTGTCAATTTATAGAGCTTCAACAGAATGCATTAGGCATGAAGGGGATGTCAGCTAAATTAGGAGAATTAAGATAGCATTGACGCTACTCCTTCTTTTGTGTTGGTTTAGGCGGGGCATTGGTTCTCATGCACTAGCTTAATGGCATTGGATACGTGCTCCCAACCCTTCAGACAGATGTTCAAACATCTCCAAAACCTAGTCCAATGATTTTATTAAAAATAATTTCAGTGAAAACATTTCTATGGATAATGGCACTGGAGGAGGGGGAGTTGTAATTCTTTCATAATCTAAATTTAGCACCTAAGTTACTTGTCATTGTTCCCTGCCAATCCCCTCCCTTTTTTGTATTTGCAAATGACCCAAAGCGTAACATCGTTATAAACTGTATAGCTCTAGGACATATAATAGCCCAGGACAACAGAAGGCTGCTAAAGCTTGAAACCATTTTATTAAACAATGCAAGATGTCTAACAATTAGTAATTAAATTAATTTGACCTACATTGACTATTAGTTTTGTTATTGTCTGCTAAGTAACATATTACGCAGTCTTTGAAAAAGTCTGTTATTCTCTGATCTTCAAGTATTTGCTTTAATAGAGGATGTAAACCACAATGAGCGGCTAAATTGTGGGTGACTTTTTCATGCTTATTTTGATGATATAGCAGTATTGTAGGATGATATACTGTAGGGAGTGAGGGTAAATGTCTGTTGCCAAAGTCTAAACAGCATCAGTATGGAAGTAATTCAGCAGTCAGTTTCACTAAAAGTTTGAGATCTGTGCTGTATGGAGGTAGGCATAGAAGCTGTGTTAATTGCTAGCTTGTTTTCCATGTGGTTCTGTTCTAATGGAGTACATTTGTTGCAGATGATTGGAAAGTGGGTTGGACAGTGTCTAAACTGTCTATGACTAATTCAAACAGTGATTATACTATACTTTAATGTTTAACAGTCCTCTTTGTAAACTCCTTTCATTCACAGTTCCCTTGCCATTGAAATGTGGTCCAAGATAACTGAAAACTATTCTTCTTCATTTAAACTTGGCTTCAGAGAAGAGTAAGAGCATGGGTTGTGCAGTCATCTTTTCCCTGATTCAAATGCAAAACCACACCCCAAACTGGTTTCTTTAGACAGTATTCTAGGTTATCTCCATCATTATTATGGTTTGCTGAGCATATTTAGCTGAGGTAATGGACTCTAAGAAGGGCCACTTGAAGGAACTGAAGTGACCTTAACAAATGCTAAAACTGGCTTTGTTCACACTACAGCACTTTCACCTCTTCATTGGCGTGGAACTGAGCACAGTCGTGTCAGACTGTCTGGAATATTAATAACCATCTCTTGTTGGCAGATTTTCTGCATCTTCTAACTCAATAAAATTGGACATGCTTAATGCTTAATTTATGTTAAAACGGAATTGCAGATAAATTACTCAGCAATGCTATACAATCTGTCCATTTAATGTGCATAACAATAACCTTTTTCTTTATACTTATGAGACTTGTATATCAACACATAGACAATGTTTGTCCTAATTCTTTCGGAGTTCAGACATGTCTCCTTTTAACAATGATGTAGTGATTTCCTATAAGTATTTTATTTGTGGCTTTTCTGACAAAACATGTACAATTGACTTCACATTTATTGATGACTACAGTGAATGTCAAACTGTAACTCTTGTGGATCATTCTTAGCAGAGAAGAAAAAGACAGTTAAGTGGGTTTTTTAAAACTATTTTTACTGTTTTTCTCACATTGTCACTAAAATCTTCTCTTTGTTATCTGAATAGGACATCTGCTGACTGGCCTAGCTTTCTTTACCTGATTGTGTGAAAAGTCTTGGTTAAATCTGTTAGGCCTTGGAGGCCCAGTAACCTGCTAAGTGCTATAGAGCCTGAAAGACATCATGTCCTTGGACTAATTTGTCTGTTTTGCTTATGGTTGTCTTGATAGATAAAACTAGTGTAGGTAATAGTATTGGGGTAAGTATAATAGTAATACAACAATTGATACATTAATGAGTAATTGCATTTTTCTTGCTTTATATTGTATGAAAATTAACATGGGATGAAGTACATTTTATAGTGGAAGAATATTGAAGACAAAATTTAAAAATTGATAGAGCTTTTATGTGGCTATTTTATAAATCTACTGGACCTAGAATTGCTGCTATTTTGATTGAAATGGGAAAAAATCTGCTTATTTTTGGTGACATCCTAGGACAGATGAGCATAGAATAATAAATACAAAATCATTTGCAATTACCAAGAGAATGTCTAAATGTATCAGGTTTGAGGCAATATTAACATAAACTTAAAAGCCAAATAATTTTTTAAAAGTTTGCTCTGGGAATTGCTATGAAGTATGCAGCTGTAATAGCTTTTTGGATTGTTGTATTGTCCCTGACAGCATAAAGGTCTGTTAAAAAGCACATTTAAATTTGATTGACACTATCAACTTTTGATGGCTGTTTCTCCACTTCTGTAGAAATGAGTCCTCTTAAAATAGTCAGTTTCAGCACTGAGATTTTGAGAACAGAAAGAATACAAAGTTGTACTAATTTCTGCATTTGATTTTTGAGCCCTTACCAAAAGAAAAGGTACATTTCAGACTAAAACTGAAAAAAAAATCCAGTTTCCTTTTACAAATCTTTTTGTAATTGTTACATCATAATCTTAGGCAATTTGAACCTTTTGCTTGGAGGATTGTTTCTATTTTTTATCATCTTTTGTTTCTAGCATACTTTAGTTTTTCACTAAGGGAAGAACATAGTGATATCAAAAATGTAGAATTTCAGCAGCTGAACTGTATAACAGATCTGTCAAGAAGCTATTGTACAGTTTGCAAAACCTTAGTAAAATATATAATTTTTTAAGTCATGGTAAAAGAGAGTATGTTTTTTTCCTCAAGTCACGTTAGACTAATTTACATGTTATAGTTTTGATAAATTTTATATAATCTCATTTGTTACAGTTGTTTCTGTAATTTGTATCATCCAGGTTGCTGTGTCATAAATTGTATTACAGAGGTGGTGCTAAAAATCAAAGGAAATAGAAACCCATGTCTCTTCCCCATTACATTATCCCTTGTTTTTAAATCAGCACCACTTGTTTTGGCTTCAGAGTAGCTGTATGTTTTAATTCACAGCTGGAGGTATGGTACTCTAGTGGTGGTCAACAGTAAATGGGGGGAGGAGAGTATAATGAATTTAAAAAACTTCAAGATTAAAAAGACAAGCTTCAGTCTTTTCTCTGTCAAAGCACTTGTCTAAATTGTGCATGCAGATGAAAGAATTTTAAGGAGAAAACTGTTCAGATTTTAAATATCAAAGATATATTTGGTGTTGACACTATCTCAAATTGAAATAGACAGATTTTCTTTTCTTTTTAGTTATATTTTCTAAAATTGTGTCTTTTTGGTCATGATTCTTTTCAAAGAAGTAGCAGAGCTAAGGCTTTCTATGTAATTGCAATAAAATGTTGCCCTAAAGAAGAATAAAAAATTTTTAGTTGTTCATATAGAAAAACATGTCAGTGTTATAGTATTTTAACTATAGTTTGTCAATCTCGCGGATTTAAACTCGATGCAAATCCTTGACACTGCAGGGCAAACAACTCTAAGGCTGTGATATGCAGTGTAGCAAACATACACCATAAATTTGATGATAATACTTGTGAGTTCATCATAATTTATATAAAGAATCGACAAGGAAAAAATAAAGGAAAAAGCGCACACTAGTATTAAGAATAGCAATGTGCAAAAAGAAATAAAAAGGTTACCTTGCTCTTATGTACATGGCTGTGTTAACACTATTATCATGCTATATTCTACTCCTATGATGTGATTTATGATGGAAAGTGCAAATATTATGACATTAGATTTCCTTTCCATTGTACTCTAATTTTGGTAGTCTCATTATTTTCCCCATATATTTTAGCTGATGAAATAAGAACAGGGCCCTTTTAGTGGGCAGTTGGAGACTTAACAGCCCGGATTGTACATAGTATTCAGCTGGACTGATTACCACTGTTTAGAGGAACATGGGTGGGAGGCTGTTTTAAGAGAAAATGAAGAAAGCATTTGTTTAACTGCATGGTAACACAAATATTTCAATAAGTGAGGGCTGACAATGCATTTCATTACAACAAGGGGTGCCAGCTTGTACAAGTTTTATATATTTCTTTAATATTAGTTAAAGATTTCGAAATGTAACTGTTTAATCTCCGATATCTAATTATTAATCTAAACCTAATAATATGAAGTAGGTCCACGGAAGGGAGTCTGCATCACCAGACTCTGCTGTATGAGGATGTTTGAAAGAGGCTGCTGGTAGCTTTCAGAAACTTCTTTACAAGCTTAGTCCCTATGCTCAGCTTTTCTTATGCTCCTCTTCAATGGTGATGCATTGTCTCCCCATGCCTGACATCTGTTCTGTATGTCCGGATACCTGAGACATCTGCCTCCATCCTGCACACGCTTATTTTAGAGCCTGTAACTGCTCCCTCATATGATCTCCCTTCTGTAAGAGAGAGACTTCCATCCATGGCTATCCCTCTGGGATATACCCAGACTTCACATTCTGTACATTCTTGGAGAAGCCCCCTCACATAAGCCTTATGCCCGAACCTGTGGGAAGAAGGCATGATCTGTCTGACAAAAATCTCACCCCTTTATCACTGTGAAGCAAAGCAAAAGGAGGGTTGGTGTGACTTGAAACTTTCTCCTTTGTTCCTTGAAAAGTAGAAACTTGAGGTGGCCTCTCTCTGAGTCTAGAGCACAAAAGTGGGCGTAAGTCTGTCTCATTTAGCCTTATATTCTGCCTCCCATTCTAAGAAAAGTCAAGAAGGAAAGGCTTAGCTCACATTTCCCTGCTCTAAGAGAGAGGCTTTAAAGAAAAGATTGAAATCCTAAAAAAGAGTGTCTGTGTATATAACTGTCCAATGTAAATCACAGTGGACATCATGGCATGGTAATGAATGTTTTATTGGTAGCTGTTACATTCCTCACAGATATAGAAGACACAAATGAGGTATGCAGGTCATTCCATATGAGTACCTTTAATATCTTTATAACCAAACTGTATTATCATGTATTCTGAATATGCCACATCCTGAGGGAAACATAAGAACATTTCGAAAATTGTTTTAAAATTATGAGTGGGGGGAAGCACTGTTTTGCATCTCTTTGCTTATAAAGTTGGTTGGGTCAGTAACTATGAGATTTAACTCATAGGCCTCAGAAGGAACCATGAAAACATCTAAATGTGATTTAAAATAATTATTTATACAACAGAGTCACAAATAAGAAGTCTGATATTTCAGGCCCTTCCAGGGTTACAAACCAATGCTGTATGTCCCCCTGGGAAGCTGAAAATTCTCTTTCCAGTGAAGTAAAGTCCTGGCTGGAATGGGTTAGTTGGGGTTGTTCCTGCTTTGAGCAGGGGGCTTGGACTAAAGATCCTGAGGTCCCTTCCACTCCTAATACTATGATTCCAGTTCCACCCTTTGTAGGGCTGTCCTTTGTAGGGCTGTTGGATTTAAAGTTATGGTATGTTTTTGTGAAACAGAACAAAACAAAAACAAACAAAAAACCCCCAACAGCAACAGAAAGCTGCCACTGCACCAGGATTAAATTTTGCCAGTTGTGAGCCTTGGGCAGATGTAGTTTTGAGGGGAAATTCAACATGTGGATGTGTGGAGCTTTAAGAACAGTGCTGCAACGGTGTGGCTACGGGTTATAAACCCTCTATATGGCAGTGTACCAAAAAAGATGTGTTCGTTTGGAAGCTTATTGCAGCTGGGTTTCAGTCTTAACCTAGGAATGAAGTGGACAGGATGTGGCTTGTAAACAAGAATGCACTCAGTGTACTAACTTGATTAATTTGTGGTTGTGTTCTTATCCAATTAAAGTCATTGTAGTAGAATTTAATAGTTTGGTTGGCTATAGGGAGGTATAATGGGGGAGAAGGTGAAACATTTCTCTTACAGATTCACTTTAAAATAGTAGCTTTTGAAGCAGTTAGGGCCTTGGAATAATAATACCTACCTCTTAAGTAGCATTTGTCTTCAGTAATTCTTAAAGTGCTTTATAAAGAAAGTCACAATCACCACTTTACAAATGAGGAAATGGCAGAATAGAATGGTGAAGTGAGCTGCCTCAGGTCACTGAGTAGTAGAGCCAGGGAAAGGACCTAGGTCTCCTGAGTCTCAGTTCAGTGCCCGAGGCTATGGCTACACTTAGACAGTTAAGTCGACTTTATGAAGTTGACTTAATATGGTCGCCTTTAAGTCGACTTAAAGTGGACCATATTAAGTCAACTTAACAAAAGTTGACTTAACTTTTCCAGTGTATCCATAGCCCTTTTTCGACCATATTAAGTCGACTCAACACTTTAAATCGACTTAATAAGGTGGATTTAGGCGGTAATCCCCATCCACACTGGCTTAAGTTGATCTAATAAGGTCGATTTAAGCATTAAATTGACTTAAATCAAGGTATTATTAAATCGACTTAACTTTTCCTTAAGTCGAATTAAGGAAATGCTTAAGTTGATTTAAGGGAAGTCCAGTGTGGACGTGGAGTAGTTTGTCGACTTAAGCCTCCTTAAATCGACTTAATTTCTAAGTGTAGATGCACCCCTAGTGACTAAGCCACAGTGCCTAGGAAAATGAGATTAGTGGGAAGAGAGTGAAGTGGTCAACAGTGCCAAGTAAATTAATTTATCACATGGCTTTGCAGTTTCACATGAATATCATCCCCATATGTGTGTATGTATAGATAAATTTGTCAAAATGTGGTTGCCTTCAATTTGGAAGCATTTAAATTTCTGCTTTGAGTGGAACTAACATGTGAATGCAAAACTCTACCTGGGCCAATTTCCACCATCAATGATAGATCCCTCACCAGCTTCAAAAGTTTGGCCCAGTTTCACCCTTCTCTTGGCTAGTGAAACTGAACTGAATTTTAGCTTGTAAGTAAAGTTGAATCAAGCAAGCTTTGCCTAACTACAGGAATCAATGTGCAGTTTTCACATAGCTTGTGTATGTTGTATTCAGATTCCAGCAAAATATCAGTATCCATTGGAAAGACGTGCTCATTGGGTAAATATCTATATATAAGAATAGTTTCGCTATTGCAAATAATAGTCATTCATCAGTTTAATTTCTGCCCCCCCCCCCCACAATAAAAGTGATCTGATTAATTAATTCAGTGATCAGTTGCAAAAGTCCGTATTATATTCCACAATTATTTTATGCAAAAATGGGGCACTGGTATTTCCAAAACATCAGTGATGAGATGTAGAAAAACTGAGTCAAATGCTCTTGTTGTTTTTCATCTAACATATATCTATTGTTATCTTAATGACTGAAAAATTGGACAGTTCTGAAAAGTCAAAGAATACCATTGCTAAGGAGATTTCAGGAACTAAAGTCAAAAGTGCTGCTATACATTTATATGAGAAACAGTTACCGAACCAAATAAGTAATTATAAGTGATTTGAGGGCTAAGTATTTAGTACAGTATATTGCAAACCAGATGTGAAGGAAATTTTGAAACAAGACAGAGTAGCTGGCATTGCAGAAGTAGTGGTTACGTGGTAGTAAGAATATCTATTGGTGATTATGCTAATTTTTAGTAACTGGCTTTTAAGAAAATACATGAGTGATCTGATCCCTTGGGCTGAGAAAGTTGACCCAAAAGCAGTCTTTTGAAAATCAAAATAACAGCTATGAGGAAACTCCTGCCTCTTCTCATCCAGGCAGATGTAAAAGGCCATGCTTCAGATGGTACCAATGTGGATTGTCTGTGCTCTGCTGGATGGAACAAGATGCAAGGATGTCCAAGGATGTTCAGAAAGGATGGGAATAAGATAGGGCACAGCAGTACAAGGGGCTAATGGAGCTTTGTGGCTGTATTAATGTCTATACAATTCCTGATTTATAGTCTGGGAAGAGATGGCGACACAGGTCTGGTTGTTAAATCTGAAAAAAGAGGCTCATGCAATAACGACTGTGTAGTAGTAATTAATGCTGTTAAATAATTGGTGCTGTAGCAAATAAGATGGAAGCTCTTGTCCATTCTGGAAGGCCATTTCTGCTGAAAAGAGTTGAACTGCTGGGGTGCAAGCAATTTTTTTTGGTGAGTATTTACCAGTGCTTACACAGCTGTGGGCATCTAGTTACAGAAAGAAAGGATGGGTTTGTGGTGAACGCATTGGACTAGGCTTATGCTGGTTTCAGTTCAGTTCCTGTGCTATGGTCGTCAGTGATCACAGAGCAAGAAGACTGCTTTATTCTGTGGCCCATTCTTATTGGTTGTTTATAACAACAAGAGCTTCACAGCAGTCCATCCAGACTCTCTCTCTGGGATGCTCAGACATAAAAGGTACAGTCACCAATACCACACAAGCTTCCTGTATGACATCAGGCAAATTAATCTCTTTGTGCCTGAATTCCCCATCTGTGAAATATGAAATGACGATAGTGATATACTTCCTTACCTTACAGGGGTGTAGTGTGGATAAAGTTCAATAATGCTTCTGAAATACTCAGTACATTGATAGACGTTGGGTCACTGCTTCCCATTCTGAAACTGATGGACACTGACACAAATCTTATGTTTGGGGCACAATAGCTGGGGAGAAGCATTCTGAAAAATCCGTTGACATTTTATTTGCCTAAAATTGTATTTTAAAGGAAGCCTATTTCTCCCCTTCTCCTTTGGACCAAATCCTGCTTGACTTTTCATGGAAAAAAACTCTATTGACAACATGATTTGGCCCTGAATGTACATTTGGTTTCAATTAATATCATTGGAAGAACAGTTTTTATAGATTCTGAAACTGCAACTCTATTTTGAGAGCTTTTTTCTGGGTTTTCTTCAGTGCTATAAGAATAGCATCTTTGAAGGGGGAATCTCTCAATCTCTTTGTTCTCTGATCTAGCATTTGTGGTCTTTTATTGCTTATTTTCCAGTGTTTTTTTTAATAATCAGTTCAATGGGTTGGTCCTACATGCAGTATTTATGGCTAGATTGTGACTGGGCTTTCTGTGGGTAGGCAAGGATTGTGTGTTCAAAGAAGAGGGAAAGGTGGTGGTCTCCATTTTCCCTTTATCTTAGCTACCAGACCTCCCTAAGCCAATGTGAATCTGCACCATACTTACTCAGAGCTGTACCTTAATGGCACAATTGAGCTGTTAATGTACCAAATCCCTTGTCCTACGCCATGCCAGCATGATTCCTGATTCTACACAACTGCTTAGCTAGTGTTTCCAATGTGCTATGCCACTAACTGCTGCTGTGCCAGCCTGATCCAGCCACACTGCTATGCTGAAGTCTTAAATTACTGCTGCTTTGCTGTGTACGCTAATATAGTACTAATGTAATACACAGATATTCAGTAGAAGCCACGGGACACCAAGTACTGAAGCCATGCAGGAACTGATTGTCCTAATGCTGTGTGGATTAAGGTTTTACCTGGATAGTCGCCTATCCAGTAGATGTTAAATGATGCAGATAATTTATTATCTAAGCAGCTCTGATCTTAAAGCACATGCTCACACTGTGTGTAGGAGGCTGATGCAGATTTTACTACTCATTCACTAAAAAGGCAATGGCATGTACTTCAACATTAAGCAACAAATATACCTTCTGGAAACCAATTTATCCCAATATATGTGCATTGTGCTTATAAATATATATGCAGTATAGTTGCAGTCATTACGTGGTGTCTTTCCGATATGAAGTCTTTCACGATCTGTGTGTGCGGGATTCCAAATGGAGGAAATGAGAGTTTCATGAGTGGAGGGTTTGAAGGATCAAGCCAAATGCAATTTTTCTCAAGTTCTGTTTTTCACTAGGTACACAGTGACTGCTAGTGTACTTGTTTGCAAATCAAGTTATCAGTTTATTTTCTCTTTCACAGAGGTGGTTTTTGTTTTGTTTTGCTGTAGAAGAAGAATAATGAAGAGTCAGTCAAAGGATATTTTGAAATATTTGTTTCTGTGAAAATATGTTCCGATGTGCTAAGATATGATTATTTTGTCATCAAGGAGCACTTGGCCTGGTTGGAGAATAGCCATGGTAGTAGATGACAGTAGTACCTTCTGGTTTTAGATAGAAACTGCCAAGTTTTCAGCATATTTACAACTACTTATTATTCTGTTTCATATCAGATTTCACAAGTAAATCTTTGTCTAGCAGACTTTTATTTGCCATTCTGAAAACAAAACAGGGACAGATAATTGTTTCACTGTAAAAACAGACAATATCTGTAAAGAGAAATGTATTTTCCTTTATTGTAGGCATTTCAGTGACTTACATATAGTAATGTAAATATTCCTTGAGGGCCAGAATGTGACACAATGCCAGTATTAGATCTATCGAGACTACTGATTGTCAGGTACTATTCAGAATGAGCAGAGGAAGCCAGAATCTAATCCTTACTTAGTGAAATACAGAAATCTAAACCCTTGATCCATACGACTTGGTGTTTTAGGTATAGCCAGGTTTTGGTTTGGATATACACCAAATGAAAGCTGGTTTTGGTTGACTTTTACTTTGAGTTCTTGGGTTCGTTTGACCTTCAAAATGCCGGTGTAACACAGCACTGAGAGATGCAGTAACTCTTAGGATATATCACACTGCATTTTTAAAACCTACAGCTGCAAATCAGCCCGGGTCTACAGAGTCAGATTCACGGACTTGGTCTGTGGCCCAAAAAACCAACTCTCTAAACATTTAGGCTTCGGATGCACCTTGGCATATGAAACCTGGAGGGAAGCAAGGGCATTCAGAGCCTGATGTAAACATGAAAGAGGGTCAATTTATTAATTAATCTGTTTGTTACATTTTAGCTTTAAAATCTGTCATCTTGAGAAATTTCATAAATTGACTCCAGCCCAATCCAAAATGTCTACCCAACTGTTTTTTAGCATTATGGCACAAGTTCAAGTCTGTAGACCTCGGTTCTGAAGCTTGGTGCTGTGGGTGCTGTGGTTTAAAAACACAGTGTAGGCGTGTTATGACTGTCACCTAATCTGTATTGCATGCCAGGCTCATTGGTCCTTGGGGATGGTCAGGCCCTGGGTGCCAAAGGGAATGGAATGGAATCAACCTGAACTCGGCAACACAGTGATGCAGAACTGCTTGGAGAATAGGAATCTCATGCAAATGAGCTTACATCCAGCCCCCTGCTGCTGCCATAATTAGATCCCCAATTTCTCATTCCACTCCCTGTCCCCTTCAGGGGATGTTGTAGTGCCTGTGCACTCTATTTAAAGGAAAGGTAGGACCAGGATCCCTGTGTTGGGGAACCATTGGGAGGCTGTTTTCACTTCCTTTGATGATTGTAAAATGTTCTTTGACACAGTGGGTTCCATCTAGGTTGCCTGACTTGACAGTTTCACTTCAATGTTGTCAGCAAGGGACACTGTTTGGGGCTATGCAGAAGTCTCACTGGCTATTGTTCCCTTGGGGGCACAACTTCTAACATCTCCATCCCAAAACCAGATGGCTCCCTCAGCTCATTGATGGACACTGTTCTGGACAGCTGGAAAACACATTATGAAAGCATGCTGAACTACACACCTGCTGATGACTGTTCAGAGCTAATGTGGGCATCAGAGTACATATCAGCAGAATGGAAAGACATCATAGTGTCCCTGTATAAGGGCAAAGAACCTTGCCCAGATTGTGGCATCTACAGTCAGATCTCATTCCTATAACTCCCTGGAAAGGTCTTCATTCACGTTCTTCTTAGTAGGATGTAGCTGTTCCTTAGCAGACCATCATTGTCCACAGCAGTCAGGTTTCATTGTTGAGCAGTGAAGCATGGATGCTGTCCGGCTTCTGGCTGAGCTACATCAAGAATGAAACTGTCCATGTCACATGGCATATATTGCCATCAAAGTGGCTTTTAATTTGCTTGACAGGTCAGCACTTTGTCTTTACTGAATAGAATTGGCATTCCAGATGGTCCACTAAATCTGGTGTGTGAGTGTGCGCACATTGGTTCAAGGCTTTGCCACATTTTTGCACATGGCCAGTTGTGAGGCAGGAATGCTTTCTCAACCTGCTACTATTCTGCCAAGCTGTGAATTGGATGTTAGGACTTGCTGACCCACAAGGTGGAATCAAGGTTGGTCAAGAAGTTTTTAGCAACCAGGACTACATTAACGATGCTGCCTTGCTTGTGTGAAAATGAGAGAATTTCAGCCTGCTCCTCCAAATCTCCAAAACGCCACTCACACTATGGGTTTAAATGTCTCAAGGCAGATGTCCAAAGTCCAGAACCTTGAGGATGGGCCACCAGAATCCAGGTACACATGGAGTCAAGTACTATGGTGTGTAATGATGAGTTCATCTATCTAGACTTGCAAACAGAATTCAAACAGTTGTAGTAAACTGAAGATTTTAAAACTAATAGGTCTCCCTGCTTCCAGTATGAAGTCCATGTCTCACTCATGGAAGCAAAAAACATTTTTGTGCTGAGCCAGAGTTGGGGATCTAGCAACACTGTGCATTACTTATATTGCTATATAGGTAAAAAACCTAGACCATCCTACCGGTAGACTTGAAGTGCCTGGAGACATTCCATACATGCTGTCGGCTCCAAGTCCTGAGCACAAAAGGTGCATCTACACTGGCATCTTAGGTCAACTTAAGTTGACCTAAACAAAGCCACGTCCACACTGGGCTTTTATTAAGTCGACTTAAGCATTTCCTTAAGTCGACTTAATAACACCTGGTTTTAGGTTGACTTAAGCCTTAAGTCGACTTCTTAAGTTGACTTAAAACCAGTGCGGACGGGGATTAGCACTTAAGTCGACTTAAAGCGTTAAGACAACTTAATAAGGTTGACAAGGGGCTATGTCTACACTAGAAAAGTTAAGTCGACTTTGTTAAGTCGACTTAAAGACAACCTTATTAAGTCGACTTAACTTTTCTAGTGTAGATGTAGCCAAAGAAGCTTGACTTTGTGCAAAAAGTCACAATCTCACAGTGATCTGGCCTGCTCTCAATTGCTCAATATATTCAAAAGTGGTGTTGCATGCTTTTTAACCATGTTGCCAGGATGGACAAAACCACCATAGCGTCCTGTGCTCTCAAACTTTCCACTGACATGTGAAGAGGTGCTTACCCTGACCCTACCTGGCTATGATGCAGGGCCATACCAGAGATTCATAGGTTTGCAGAAAATAACCAATCTGGAAACTTCACTACATGATGCCTGGTGTAACACTATCAACTGCGGTCACGCTGTCTAGTGCAATGATCCTACTCTGTATCTCGTTCCCTATACCCCATTGTCCTGGATGGCACTTGACCTTGCCAGAACCATGAACTCTGTTCCTAATGAAGATTTACCTTGGAAACACAGAACAGGGGATCTGAAGATTTGTGGATATGTTTGCTGTTGTTGAATCCAGTTGCTGATGTCTGTCTGCAGTTGATGACGTTCAAATTTGGTCCCAGCTCTGCAAGTTCTCTAAGGGTGCGTCTACATTTGTAAATTAAGTCGACTTAAGCAGGCTTAAGTCGACTAAATTTACTCTGTGTGCACACTTGAGTTTCCTTAATTTGACATAAACAGTTCCTTAAGTCAAATTAAGGAAAAGTTAGTTCGAATTAAATCAATGTGACCATATTAGTTCGAACTAACTGCTTAGTTCGAACTAACCGGCAGATTGACCTTAATGCAACTGACTAATTCGAACTAAGCAAGTACCATGTATGGCACTTGCTTAGTTTGAACTAACATTTTAGTGGGGCCATGCTAGTTCGAATTAAGTTAATTTGAACTAACTAAAATTAGTTTGAATTAGTTAGTTTGAATTAACTAATTAGAACTAACTTTGGTAAGTGTAGACATAGCCTAAGGTTATAATATATGAAATAAAAAGGTCTTACACTTTGTCACTGTATAATCAGCTTTTTTTTCCTGTTTTCTTACCTTTGTGAGAGAAGTATTGCTAATGTCAAATATTAAAAAAATCATGAATAGGCTCGAACTAATCATTTGATTGGCATAAAAATCTTAATATTAAAAAAAAATCATGGTTTTTTGTCTTCTGGTTTTTGAGGCTTTAAGGTACACTTGGGTCACATTTTCAAACTTTTCTCTGCATCATGTGAATTAGAAACTTACTTAAAAAAAAAAGTTGACATTCTCACGCTATTTACATATTTCCCAGAGCTAGCACTTTAAGAAAATTTCACAAGATTTGTAATAAAGTTGTGATACTTTTCAATGCTGGTTGAATCTTCTGGTTTACTTTGCTTCTCCTTATGCTAAATTGTAAATAAAAGGACTGATTATATATAGTGACAAAATATATCTGTTTTGGGGATCTTTTTGGATGCAGTCATGACTTCAGGTGAACAAAGCTCATAAGTTGGACTCTAGACTTGATTGGGTGTGAAGTCTAGACTCCTTATATATCATGAAAACATAAGAATGGCTATTTTGAGTCAAACCAATGGTCCATTGAGCTCAGTATTCTGTTATCTGTCATGCCAGATGTTTCAGAGGGAGTGGACAAAACAAGGCCATGTATATAATGATCCAGTCCCAGCTTCTAGCAGTCAGAGGTTTAGGGACACCCAAATCATGGGGTTGCAACTTCTCTAATTGTTTTTTGAACCTAGTTATACTTCTAGCCTTCACAAAATCCTCTAGCAATGAGTTCCACAGGTTGACAGTGCATTGTGTGAAGAATTTCCTTGTTTTTGTTTTAAACCTGCTGCCTGTTAATTTCATTTAGTGATCCCTGGTTCTTGTGTTATGCAAAGGGGTAAATAACACTTCCCTATTCACTTTCTCCACATCATTCCATGTGTTTATAGGCCTTTATTATATCCCACCCTTAGACATATCTTTTCCAAGCTGAACAAGTCCAGTCTTCCTAATCTCTCCTCATATGTAAGTTGTTCAGGAAGTAATACATAGAAGGGTATTTTTTTTAGATGGAGATGGCTAGAAATGCCTCTTTTACTCCTGCTCTTTAGCTATAGTGGCATTAATCTGGTCCTCTTATTGTTTTGTTTTGTATTTTTAAATTTGGGGCGTGTATGTGTATATCTATATCTAGATATAAAACGTCTATTATGGTGTTTTAAAAAGTTTCATGCAACTTACAGCCATTTCACTTTTGTGGCTCTTCCTTTTCATTTCTGTTTAATTAGCCTTCTCCTTTTCCGGTAGATTCCCCCTTTTAAAGTTAAACACTACTGTGATTGGTTTCTTTGGTATTTTCCTTCCTACAAGGCTGTTAAATATAATTACATTATGGTCACTCTTACCAAATGGTTCAGGTATATTCAGTTCTTGTACCAAATCCTATGTGCCACTTAGGACTAAATCAAGTATTGCCTCTCCCTTTGTGGATTCCGAGACTAGCTGTTCCGAGAAGCAGTCATTAATAGTGTCTAGAAATTTTATCTCAACATCCTGTTGTGCGAAGACATGTTCCCAATCAATATGGGGGTGGTTGTAATCTCCAATTACTATTGAGCTTTCTATTTTTGTAGTTTTCTCTAATCTCCCTTTGCATTTCACGATTACCATTATCATCCTGCTCAGGAATATATTCCTATTATAATACCCTTATTATTCAAGCATGGAATTTCTATCCATAGAGATTCTGTTTGAATCATTTAAGATTTTTACCATATTTGATTGTATGCTTTCTTTCACATATATAGAGCTACTCCCCAACCAATGCAATCTGCTTTGTCATTCCTATTCATTATGTTCCCTGGTATTAGCTAGTCCTATTGGCTATGTCTACACTGGCAAGTTAGTTCGAATTAAGGAGGCTTAATTCGAACTACCTAAAGCCATGGCGACACCAGGCTTAGTTAGTTCGAATTAAGGGCTTCCTTAATTCGAACTAATACGTTCGAATAGGGTATTTGAACTAAAGGGTTAATTCGAACTAACTAGTTCGAATTAACCAATGTGGCCATGTTAATTCGAACTAATTTCTTAGTTCAAACTAACCGGCCATTGAAATGAATGGGGATCGCTAATTTGAACTAAGCAAGTGCCATGAATGGCACTTGCTTAGTTAGAACTAAGTTTTCCTAGTTCGAATTAAGCTAATTCGAACTAACTAAAATTAGTTTGAATTAGTTAGTTCGAACTAACTAATTCGAACTAACTTTAGCAAGTGTAGACATAGCCATTGATTATCATAGTTCCATCAAGTTTCTGTCATGACTATTGTATCAATGTCATTATTTAATACCAGGCACTGAAGTTCACCCATTTTAGTATTTAGATGTCTGCAATTGTATACAAGGACTTATAAAATTTGGCACTATTTAGTTGGTTGCATTCATGTGGTGTAATAGAATGGGGTTCTTTTTTTGTCTAACGGTTTCTCTTAATTTCCAAACTATAATTTGTCAACGTCTATTCTCTCGTCTTTTCTCGGATATATTGGGTATTCTATTTAATAAACCTTTTCATAAGGAATGTGTCTGTCCAAACCATGTGCTCCTCTGCACATGATGGTTTTCCCCATTCCACAGTTTAAAAAACCCTCTATGACCTTTTAAATTTTACATACCAGGAGTCTAGTTTGGTTTTGGTATAGGTGGAGCCCAAGTTTACTGTATAGGCTTCTCCTTTCCCAAGAGGTTCCCCAGTTTCTAGTAAACCTAAATCCCTCCTTCAAACACCATCTCATCCATCCGTTGAGAACCTGCAGTTCTGTCTTTCTTCCTGGCCCGGCATGTGGAACTAGGAAAATTTCATAGAGTGCTGCCAGTGAAGATACTGGACTTCAATCTCTTCTTGAACAGCCTAACTTTAGCTTCCAATACCTTTCCTACCTTTACTATGTCATGTACCGTGACTACCAGCTCGCCCCTCCACCAGCACTCCACATACGTCTATTTCAGTCATAAACCCAACTGTCAGTATTTCTAATAATCAACTCCCTCATTACTATTACCTGGCTCTTCCTAATAACTGAGGTTCCCTCTCTGGATGGATATCCTCAGTACGAGAGGATACCATTACATTTTTCTGGGGGAGAATCCCAATTGTGAGATCATTTCCAGTTTGATGTTCTCCTTCCTCAAGATTTTCATCCTCCTCAACTGCACAGAGTTTGTCACTACTTGTTCCAGAAAGTCTTGTTTGTGTACATTTCTGTCTCCTTTAGCTCCTCTAGTTCAGCCAAACTGGTCTCAAGAGCCTGTACTCGGTGTCTCTTTGAGACATGAGCTGCTTGCACCAAATGCACACATAGACCACCTGTCTACAAGGCAGGTAATCATACAAAATTCATTCAGTGCAATAAAGTGGATAACCCCCACTCTGCTGCTGGCTTTCTGCCTGCATTATTATAACTCTTGCAGGGGTTTTTTGTTTGTTTGTTTACGAGAGTTTATTTTGTGTGTGTGTATTTTGGTATTTTGGGCAGGCCTTATTGGGCCTAAATTTAGGTGCATTTGGCAAACTTCAATCAAGGAGGCACATAGCAAGCAAACATAAACAAACAAACTAACAGACAAACTCACTCCAAGGATAATTTAGTCATTCTTCCTTCACATGGAGAATTCCCTCTTAAAACTTCCATGTTTGCTTTGTCTGTTCCTTAGCTCGGAAATTCAAGAGAAGTTGTATCTAAAATATATTTTTATGTCATAGGGTGAGATTTTCCCATTCTTTGCTTTTCTCTCTGCCCGGCCTTAGTTTTATTTGGCTTTGGTGATTTGCCCTCCCCTTACAATGTCTGGGTGGATACAAACTTCTCTCCAGTTCGCATATGAAACTGTTGCACCGCCTACAAAGCACAGATCTTTGGCTGAATGTGTATTGTTTCTTTAAGCCCATGTGGTGCAGAGCAGACCTGAGGTTGGATAATTCATAAGAGTGGACTATTTTTATGTATTTATTTATTTATTACTTGAAAGGATCCTTATTATTTTGAACAACAGTCCGGTCACCTGGCAGCCAGTCATTAGCATTTTAGGCTTCTTTCTTTCACAACAATGCACAACATGCTAATTAGAGGGTTCTGAAAGCTAAGCAACCCATTTTAAAATCAGACATTTTAATTTGCAGCTTTAATGGCTGTGTTATAATAACTGGCTTTGGGGAGAAAAAAAATTCTCATGTTCCAGTAGCAGGGTCCAGTGTAACAGAGACTGACAAAATTAAAAACCTCATAATGTGACCTTTGCCTGGGATAAAAGGCTGTTTCATAACAATTTCCTTTTGTTCTTTGTTTAAGCCATTACTCCAAGAGGAGCCTCCGATTAATCTAAGTAAATGCATCATTACAGTTCTAATCCATGTCCTTCTGTCAGTGTCTGTTTTAATTAAATAAGAAACACTAGGAGAAAGAGGGCTGGTTGATCAGGGTAAGATTAAGAAAGGCTTTACTGTTTTGTCCATTTGCATAGCTCCAGATGCCATAATATTGTAGGTTAAAGGATGAAATCTTATAGTATAGTTTAACATAGTGCTCTCTATCACAATATTAAAATAACCAGATTCACCAATGAAATCATTCCAATCATCCAAATAATTATATACAAAATGTTAACAGGCAAATGGTATGATGGCTTTGATTGGGTAATTTGACACATTATTATGTTTTGGGCCATATATCTAACTGGGCACAAACTCTTTGTATCCAAGTGATTTTTTTTCTTGTATTAAATAAAGCATTGAGTAAAATTAGTTATGAGTTTATGGTACCAGGTTCCTTCTTCTTTTTTTAAATGGCTACTATAGGTCTCTCAAATGTTCTTTCTTTTTCTTTTTTAGAAGAATTCAGAGCATAATTCTTTTAAAGTAGTGCAGAGGCCCTTTAATAAATGTTGTAAAATTAATACCTCTATCTAGTTAATATTGCTAAAGCAATACATATGTAAGAAACTCTTCCTCAAGGTAGTGTTTCAAGATCCCTGTGGTGAGGGCTTCCTCCCACATCCCGGCCATTATTTGATGTAATGAAAAGAGAAAGTGTGCAATACTGAGATTGTTAATTAATTTAGCCTAACAAGATGAAAATAAATGAAGCAAAGCATGGATTGAATGAAGCAAGAGGTCTTATTTACAGTTTAATACTTCTTTATATTGTGCATTTTTCAATTTCCAAAAGAAAAGCCACTGACTTTAAAGAAAATATGTAATGTGATTTTACATGTAAGACATTTTTACGGCATATAAACGTGCAGGTCTATAGTTACATTATGTAGTGTTAGTTAACATTTAACTTCCAACTCTTTCTTTCTTTCTTTCTTTCTTTCTTTCTTTCTTTCTTTCTTTCTTTCTTTCTTTCTTTCT
>ML685792.1:8035267-8061157 GCA_007922175.1 Pelusios castaneus | reverse complement strand
TCTTTCTTTCTTTCTTTCTTTCTTTCTTTCTTTCTTTCTTTCTTTCTAACAAAATGTTTATCATAAGAGAATAAGTAAAGTTCTGATACTGCTGGCACTGAAGTCCAATGTCAAAATAATGCATGGGAGCATTTTGGGAACTAACTTCAGTTTCTTTTTTGCTGGTGTTGTCTTTAGAGTTTTTCAATTTGCATTACTGTATTATCTTATTTCTGATCCATTTATACATAGAAGTCTCCTTAAAAATAGCAAAATATGGAGAGAAAAAAAAGGTGGGACTTGATTCTGATTTCATCTCCACCAGCATAAATCTAGGGATAACCCATCATCTTATTCCCATTTCATACTGATGGAACTAAGAACGATGTATTTTGATAAATGTTTTGATGGATTAAAACTAGGATTTCTGGTTTATTGTTTATCCTCCAAAACATCAGTTGTTTATTTTATGCAACTTGATTGTTTTCAAACTGCATATTTCAGTTTTATCACTTAAAAACAGCATTCAAGCAAACAAAAATTCCTTAAGATTGTTAAACAGATTTTTCCTCCCAGTTATAATTTTAATTCAAGGAGTGCTCTCTTTTAAACACTGTAAGATTGTAAATTGCATTATTCAGTTGCCAACATCTTTAGATGTGTTATTTGACTTCCCAATCATAAATTTTGGGACACCACTCCACAGAGGAGTTGGAAAAAAAGTAGCTTGTTTGCAATCGTTATTAAAAAAGAAAAACAAACAATTGAGCCGTGACTAATGATTTCTGTGCAGCTTTATAGGCTTAAACCTAAAACCAGAAATCCTAATTGATATTTTGTTTAATAAATTATTTTCTCATATACGGATTAGTTGGATGTGTTCAGTATTTGACCTTTTGTCTGTCTTACTGTCTGCTAAGGAAATGCCTTCCTTCCTCTTACAGCAGCTAGACAGGTCAGTGTTATCTGGTGTTACTGTAGGCAGGCCTCTACAAATAGTATTATTATGGTCTCTGTGTTTTTATGTTCGGGGTCATGAACAAATCCATGCAACTGCTTCTAAAGATTCAATAAATAGGACTTTTTATCCAGACAATTGCCTTTTATATTACTTTTAAACAAAACTACTAGTCCATCAAGAGTTTCAAAAGGAAAACAATTCTACAGAGTGCTGGTATGGCAGCACAGACCAATCATTATGGCACCCATTCTCCAGGCCTTTATTTTTCAAGTCCACAACAATAGGTTGTTGATTCAATGGACAAGACCAGAACAATTAAGTTCTCTGTTTAGCAGCAGTGCAGCATTTTAATGCCCTCCTCTAATAATGGTCTCATTATTGTTATTCTAAGACTGGGCCTCAGGAGGAGGAATATTTGCTGGAGGTACGTCATTATTTTGCAAATTTCGATTAGCTCATCATGTTGTCTGTACTGTGAAAATCGTAGCTAATTAGGGCAGCCAGTTAGACTACCAGCTTTTGAGCTTATGAGTTAAAAGGTAGCACACTTGATAGACCAATGATGTGAAAAAGGTGGTAAAAAGGAGGATTAGAGCTGTTGCCCTAGTAACTCTAACTTCCATCTGTGCTGGAACAATGGGCTTGTGTTTCTCCCCCACCTTGGTGTAAAATTGGTTTTTTTTTTTGTTTTGAAAGGACAGGGCACATTTTATGACAGTCTGGAATTCAGCCTGAGTGTAGTTTTAGTTTTTAGGAGAGACCAATGGGGAATAGAAAGAGGAAAGGTCATAGTGAGCTTCAAGGACATGAAAGGTGGTTGTCTCATGTAACAATAGTAGATTGTTTTGTCCTATTCTTTCTAGCCGACCACTAAGTCAGGTGATGGAACAAATACCTGCAGTTGAATCAGGTGAAACAGGAGAGAGAGATAATGTACCTAGTACAGAACAAAAAGATAACTATAATTTGCCTTTATTAAACAAAGTTGTATTTATTTGTGTTCATCCCCTGCACAAGCTTGTTTGCTGACCTACTGTTCCAGTGCTCTTTGTACTGCTATGCCTCTGTAGGCCATCGCATCTCTGGGAAGCACTCCAATGTGTTAAAAAATGTTGTTTAAGCTTTCTTCCGATGAAGAGGAACCCCCAGGAGTACCAGTGATGTGATACTTAACAATAAATTTAGTTGTTGTAGCTTTCTCACATTATTGGAGTTCTTAAAAGGTTTTCCTTCAAACACATACTGAATAAAATTAACTATAAATATGAAATAAATTTGCTTCAACACTTTACAACATTTTATCATAAATTCTACAGCACATATCATAGAACATTTATTGCAAACGGTATTAGGTACTGCTGCAGAGAGACCTAGAATCCTGGAAAAAATAAATTTGCTACAGGGATCCTAATAAAGGACTGCTTTTGTGCAGAGGGAGATAAAGTCTCTTTTGTGCTGTGCCATAACTTTAGGAGGTTCTGCCTCTTTGTCTGTGGGGAAAACAAAAGTACTTCAGTGCTATTTAATAAAACAGCTACAACACGCTTTTACAGGGAAAGCATTTTTGTTAGTGAAAAGGGCTGTAATCGCTTGGATTTTGCCTAGGGTTTCCTAAAACCAAAAACAGTTGCTTTTTAGAAAGAAAAGGGAAGGCGGGAATTCTGCTTTATATGTTCTGCTTTTGCAGCATGATGCTTCTGTCATCTGAGTAATTAATTTTTCTGCCCTCCTCCCCCTCACACCTCAACCCTGACCAAAGCATATAATATAAAGGCCATCTCACTTCCCTAAAACAAAGATTAGTGATTTCAGGTTTGGATTTTAAGATTTTCAGTCACCTTTTCATATTGGGCCCCATAGCTCCTTTAACACAACTGCAGCTGGGTAATTCTCACTGACTTCGTAGTAGAGATGCAAAAATGTATTTGTTTATTGTGAGATCGATAACAAATTTTGTAATTAGCTAACTATTATCTTTCAAAAACAAAGTTCCCTGTAATTACGAGGTTTCTCATGTTAAGCTGTACTGACCTTATTTAAACTCCCCCTTTTAGCTATTCTGAGCCTCTCTTATCTCCTCTCTGCTCCTAACCACTCTTGGTCTTGCTTTCTGACAACACAGATGGACGGCCTTGCACAAACTGATAATTGCGATAATTTCTCAGCAAACTGTTCAATTAAGAAAAAGTTATTTTCCAAGCATAGCAGGCATGTGTCACACTCACATATACCCTGAAGATGAGAGCCAAGTGGTAAGTTCATGGGAACATGATGAAGTATGAGCCATTAGACTTGCCCACATTTGATTTGTTGATGGTGTGGTTTATCCAAATGCAGTTGTCTTTTCAGACTACTGAATTTAAGGTATTGGGGTCTTTTTTGAAAAAAACTCTTAGTAAAGGATGTTTAGTCTGAAAGCATTTTTAATATGTATTTAGTTTATGAACTACCTGTCTTCAAACTTCCAAAACAGCTTCTTATTTTTCCTATATACTAGTTTCATGTATGTATTGTCATTTTATTTTTTTATTTTCTCAAGAAAATGGACTGGAAAGCATATCTACATAGTGCATATATAGTTTAGTGTAAAATAGGAGTAGTACAAAGGGTTAAACAGCAGAGAATTACAAATGAACTATCTGGAAAGTTGATTATTAATCCAGCAAGAGAGAAAATATCCTTCCAGTTAGCAAGAATTAGTACTTGAAGAGCTGATAATATTGTTCAGCCTGTCGGTGTGGAATGGCAGAGTCAGGTAAGCAAGATATCTTCTCAAAGAGATTAAGTATTTTCCTTTTTGTTTTTCAACTTAAGAATGTCTAATTTAAGAGGGAATCTTTGTTGAATCAGTTACATTATCAGCATATGAATCTCCATATACTGATCTTCCACATTCCAAAATGACTGAAAGAAATTAATTCTTTTTTAAAATGGGTAAGAGGAACTATTTCTATCAGCATATCCATTGTATTAAATAGAAAAATATCTTTGAAATTCAGGATTGGATTGTGGTTAAGAACAAGAAGTGATTACAAAAAATAAACAAGATCCAGAGTGATATATGTTAAAGAACCCTGCGCAATTGCTAGCAAAAAGATTATATAATTTCTCTTTAGGTGAGAAAGGTCTGGGCTGTTAGAAGTCAAATGTGATTCTCAATATAATCTTTCTTCTTACAGAAAGTATGGGTTCATGGAAATTTATATGTGGCAGACGACTCTTTGCCAGTCCTGATGTTTTCTTGGACCCAGTGTTCACATAGTATTGATGCATGTATTGGTTTGTTGTAAAACATTTTAAATTCATTCATGTTGATTTCAAACATTTCTGGAGTTTCAAAGTGTGTGCACTGGGGATGGAAAGAGGAGAGCATATGGAAAATGTGCCATCAAGTTTATTCAAAGTAAAATAAACAAGCATTAGATCATTTGAAAATAATTTCTGTGTAATTTCACCTAAAACTGATTTCTCTGTCTTGTAGTGGAAACTTACAGTTTCCCATGTCCTTGTTACCTGGACTGTATGCTCTTGAAATTACTTGCTAGATATAGGTGAATGAAATTACCTTTTCAACATAGTCTGCAGTTTACAGATTATTATCTCAGGGGAACATAACATGGTTAGAGTAAGAAGGGACTAGCGATGCTGAAATTTAGGAAAAGTCTGGATATTCAATGATATTGCTTCAGATCATTAAATTGTGCACTAGTAATTAAATAAATAGATTTAACATCATCTTTAAAGTGTTTCAGTTTTGTGAACAGAACTGTGTTAAATAACTATATTTTGCTACATTAATGTCAGTGTTGGTGGGAAAGAATTTACCATCACCAAATCTTTAGCTTGTTTACATAAAATAGGTTGAAGGCTGTACCAAAGGGACTGTAGAGATAAGAGAATCCAAATGCAGTGAAAACCACAAACTAATCCCAATCTGAGAGCACACCTGGTCTAAGGATTTAGTTATTATACATGCTAATATTTTGTGAACCATAAAGTAGAAGGGAAGAGAAGCTCATCATCAGCGCCAGGTGGGACGCTTCTTCCAGTTTCCCTTTTAATTTTAACAGTTAGTTTATGATAAGGCCCAGAGCAAAGAAGAATTGAAGAGAAGAGGAAAAAAGCCAGTTGGGAAAGTAGAAAATAGAGGCTAAACTTGTTCGGCAAGACGTGTTGTTTATGACTCTGTGTCTTTGGCCGACACAGGCAATGAGACAGTTAATAGAATTTTTTTTTTAAAGGGGGCTTCATTTCATTAGAATCAATCAAGGCCAGCTCTTGCTGCTGCTAATAACAGATAGAACCAGGAAGCCATCAGTCCAACAATTGACTAAAGTAAAAAAAAAGGGGGGGGGAGGGGCGGACACCAAATAAAACAAGTCACAAGAGTTTATCCTACTGCAGGTTAGAAGAGTCATTAGTCCACAAAAAGGTCACCATGCCTAAGTTTGAGCACCATGATCTTGTTAAAATATAAAGAGCAAGTTAAGGGCACAGATGAGAGCAATTACTATACAGGGTGCTATATACATATAAGAATGATAAACATATAGAGAAGCTAGAAGCATTGAGAAAAAACATGGCCGGGGTAGGGGGGAAAGAAGCTGATTCAGAGGAGATAGAACTGAAGTTTAAAAATTAAAGGAGATAGCCATGGTCAAATCAGATAAGGTCTTTGAACTACTTCTCAAAAGAGGGATTCTTTCAGGATTGGAAGTGCTAGATTTATAAACAAGGAAACAGCAGACAAAATAAAAGCTTTATACAAAATGACAGGGGAATGAATTTGTAGAATACCCTCGTTGGGATATCGATAGAAGCCGTAGCTATATTAGAAAAACAAAACTAGGTACTCACCTATGTGGAAGGAATAAAACGTGGTCTTTGTGGAATTTTACAGTATATTCACTCACTGAATAGATTCAATGGGTTCCAAAGGTAGTTTTCAGGGTCTAATTTCTTATTGGTACATATTACTGAAGGCTGGAACTGTACTGGCTAAACTGGTAGACTTGGCAGGTTTCAGTCAGTCATCTGTTTAACACCTATTATAAATTTCTGCTTCTTGGCTGAAACTTAATGAAGCTGTGTCTTTTAAGAAGCCAGAACTAAAAAGAAACAAGAAATTTAAACAAACAACCCTGCCTACCCATAAACCAGTGTAAATTAGCTGTTACTTGAATTAAAAATAGTAAGCTTAAATAAACAGTGTCAAATGGAAACCAAAATCATCAAGCAGGGAATCCTTTTTAGTGCCCATTTTAAAGACTTTAACCAAACTTGTAGAGAACACTTATATAACCACTAGAAGGCATGTTCTAACCCGAGACTTGATCACAGCCCCACAGTTGACATGATCTTCCCTTTTTTTGCCAATTTAAGATTCCTGGTTGTCTACTGAACAGCTTCAACATAAGTCTGGAGCAAGCTAAGAATGGTCCCCTGGCTAGTAGGAGAAGGAGGATTTTTACGGGAGGTACAATTGTTCCATTTTCTCTCTTGTTAGAAGTGTATTTGTACATTCGTGACTGTTTCCGAATGGGTAAGTAGCTTAGTTTTGAAAAGTACTGCATACACTTGCTCATGATGTTCTGCATAAGTCTTGGACTCAGGTGCCTGAAGATGCATGGGTGGAACAGTGAGATGAGACAGTGGATGATGCGAAACATTGATGTATATATTGTTTCTCTCTTCATTGTGTGAATACATAGGAGAGATTTAGCCTGTAGTGGTTGTCTACAGAGAGAGAGAATAAGGGGTTGTTGAGATTTTGGTTGGATTTCTATTTTTAAATGGCTGAGGAAAACGTTGGGTCTGTCCTTTTAGTTCTTTGGAACACACCTTCTTGGTGATGGCATATGAGTGGAGAAAGAGAATATGTTTCAGTTTATCAAGAACTCAGTGAGGTTGTTGGGATAAGCTAAAATATTTTACACGATTGTGTAAGGTTTCATAGTTCAAGAGTTCTTCTTCTTGTTGCTCTGGCCAAGATCAGTTATCCACACAATTAGGGGAAATTCTTATATACACAAATAGCTAAATATTGTGCAGCAGATGCTCAGTGATGCTTCAAGCCCTTGTGATACCATAAGATCTTGAAGAACTATCTCCGCGCTTTTATCAAGTTCCTTTAGAATTTCAGTGTCCGAGAGAGGTCATGGCTGATGCTGATTTTAAAAGTTTCAGGATTGTGTAACAAGTGAAAGATGGATAAATACAGTACAGTCTTGTGCAAATGTGGGTCGACACTTGCATACTACTTCAGAATCCATAAATGGAGGGTTCAGTATATAGAGGTGTTTCTCTCTCTCTCTCTCTCTCAGGAAAAGAGAGAATCATAGATTTGAGGGTTAGATGGGACAATTATAGTCATCTGGTCTGACCTCGTGACACAGGTCACAGTAAATATTGCCTCACACCTAACTTGTGGGCTTACTTTAGTGGGATTTTCTCAGCCTTCAATATTTCTGAAAATAAGGCCACTTATTTAGGTGTCTTAACAGAGCCCTAAGAGTCTAACTTTGTGTGCATTTGGTATGTGTTTCTTTTCTAGTGCTGGAAAAAGAATAGTTTTTAGGATATTTGTTTGGCAGCTAGGACAAACATTTTTACTGTAATAAGGAAACAGATTTTATTTTTAAATTCTTGCAAAGAGTGAGCCGTCATGAAAAAAACTAAGTGGATCTTGTGGTGTCAGAGAAAACTGTTTTCATTAGTTTTTCTCATCAGGACTATTAGAAGGTTACATGTGTTTTTCATCATACAGAGCATATTCTAATAGTTTCATAAAAGGCATACCTTCTGAGACATTAGGCCATTGTTCTTTGAAGGAATTTGACTTTCAGCAAGTCCTGGAGCAATCAGAGATGTTTAATTTTTGAATGGTCCATATGCAGTTCTGTGGTACTAAAACATGATGCTGCACAACATCCACAGTACAGTAAAATTAACAAAAAATCACTTCTCTCTTTATCTGAGCAGGATGATTGTGCAGTATATAGCAGATGGGTGTTGCTGTATTTTTCATAGTTTCTGAAGTAGATCCCGGTGCTATCTACTGTAATCTTTCTTCACAAGAAAGTAAGAATTAGTATTTGTGGAACTATTATATTATTATGGAATCTTCAGACTAAAAATTTTAACCTTGTGCTAAAATTACCTGCTGTAACCCCACTCATGCATGTATATATGTGCCCACCCAGTTTTCTCCACCAAGAGAGGTTCTATGTAGTAAGAGTGCAAAGGATGGATGAAGAGATGCCAGTAGACCCGTGACAGGGTAGATTCACCAGCCAGGTCTAATTAGAGGGAAGGGAAACTGAGGCTGCTGAAGAGCATGGGCTGTAACAGCAGTTGTTGAATGGTGCTAATTCTTCATTACCCGTGGGGTAGGATTACATTTCTGGCTCTGTGTTTACTTCTGGGCCACATACATATATACATACATACCTATATACATACATAATGTATACATACATACTGTATATATGCTGTCTACTATTCTTGAGTGAATGTCTTCAACTTAAATTTTGGTGGGAAATGCTACCGGCAAGTTATAGCTATTGTCTGTAACCAGCACCCCTTTGGAATTTGACTACTTTTGGAGGGGCATATTCTTCATTCCAGATGTGGCTCCAGAGCTGGAGAAGCTGTCAGCTCTTGTCCTGGCCGCAGAGGAGTTCTGTGCTCTTGCCAATTATTGGAGGGGTGGGGGAAATTATGGTTGGGGTTCTGCTTTCCTACATACTCAATATATGTATATGTATAGTAATAATTTTAAAATGAGTGTGTCACAGTTTTTGTGTGAAAAATTTGTGCTAAATGTAAGTTGCTCATGGATAACTCTATCGTTGTTGTATTAGGCTCTTAGCATTGGTTCCTGTAATTGAAATGGCATGTCGGTGTTCATGCTGAATCTGTCTTGTCTATGACTTTCCAATGGCCAATGCATTTTTTTTACAAGTGATTTTATAGAATGTTGCTGACTGTTTTTGTTTTTTTCTTCTCCCATTTCTCATCAGTTATTGTCCATTTAAGACTATCATCACATCACAGCCACTCCAGTCTAGCACAGCCGTCTGCTAAGCCTGATTACTAATCTACAGTTTTAGTTAATGTAAAGGACAAATAAAACCCTAAATGGAGAGAGACACTGTTTTGTTTCATTTTAAATTCTGCTTAGGAAGGGAGCCACTGTTTTATAAGTAACCAGTAATAAGCCTCCTTTGTCAAGATTCAGATCTAGGTATTTAGTACATTCTTGCATAGATTTCCTATATCAAAATGAGTGCTAGGTCTTGGACTTGATGCAAAAGTCAACAAACCTAGTAATCAGTAATAATGAACAATAATAACAATTCACGCATACGTCTTTGGGGGCAGATTCTGCTCTCAGTTAAACACTATAAATAAATCCAGAGTAATTCCTTGGACTTCACTGCTGATTACTTTGTTATATACCAGTATAACTCTGAGCAGTATGCCTCAGTGTAACGGTGAGCAATGCCTGGAACTTGATGGTTATTGCTAACTCACAAGCAAGATGGGAATGAGGGGATGTGTCTTTTTAATCAGAAATGTCAATGACAATCTGTTGTGGAGGTTTGTAAAACTTAATTTTAGCCATTTTGCTATAAATAAAAAGGTTTTAAGGAACCAATTGGAAAAGAATTTTGGTGCCAGAAAATTATTTCTTGAGGCTTTTCCTGAGTGGTATCTGCACTGTGATACCAATGATCTTTTAAGGATACAACCAACACACTTTAATTGGCAAATTATCACACTATTTGATGTACATGTGGCTGTTAGGAAAAAACAAAACAAAACAAAACTACCTTCATATTTCCATAGAACATCCACAAACAGAAGGCTATTATACTGTCTAGCATTTTTGTAAGATTTTATCTGCACTAATTAAACATAAGTTCTCCTCCTTACTGAAGTTCTACTTTATTAGTAGTGATAGCCTCATTTGACTCATGCAAATGAAAGCTGTATCACCAGCAGCATAGCAATTGTTTGTTTATTTTTAGATTTTTAAAAATGTGCCCATGTCTTTGGGCTCATCACCATACATTATTAAAACCATACAAAATTCATTGACTAATGTCAGCCAAATCTAGAGAGAATCAAGCCCACAGTAAGCAACTGGCAGAAATATTAATATTTATTTTTATTAACAAAAATTTATATAACTCTCTATATTTACATGGCATTTTGTATTACATCTATAGACATAGAATAGGGCAGAATTTCTGCTCTGTAGAATTTGTAAGTTAAGGTACTGGTCCTGCAAATGGATCTGTGCGAGTACAAAATCTACCCCCACACAACCCTTTGCAGAGTCAGGATCTGGGAGATTTAAGATACAATTCTTCAACATCCTTTCTGGAAAAAACCTGAGTGAATACATAGATGGGCCCTGTTGAAATCAGTGGGAGTTTTGTCATTGAGTTTGACAGAGCCAAGATTTCACTCATGAGCTCTGTGGCACAAGGTTATCAGACTGGGTTTCTGACAGAACAACCCCGGGAAGGCCATTCTAGACTCAAGGGCCACTACTTCACCGAGGCTGCCCTCCCAATATGCCTTAGATGTTCACATCTAAGGACTGAATGGCAGTAGGTCAGCTGATCACAACCCTTGATATATAGATAGATAGATAGATATAGATATATATAGATATATAAAGTATACATTTATAAAACGTACATACATAGTGACAACCAGGGTCATTTAAAGAAGTGTTGGGATATAATATAATGTATGTAATGCAGCCTGATGGTGAATGGCTCAGACACCTCTGCCAGTTATGGTAGCTAAACCAGTCACTCCTGGGTAATGGCAATTTAGTGTGTTCCCTCCACAGGATTTAATATCTTCCCTCCAAAGGATTTCTGTCTACCTTTCCATCTAATAGGAGTATATTTGTAAATATACATATATGTAGGGGTGTGTATATGAACATATAGATGTCTATATAATTGTGTGTGTGTACAGATACGTACATCTACCATCCTTTTATTTGTATGTGCATGTACGTGTCCTGGCTAACTAGCAGATTGATAAGAGTCACAAGATTTCAGGAACACTTGTTTTATGTAACCAAAGAACGTGTCTGTGATGTAGAATAATAATGCCTAACTCTTATACAGAGCTTTTCATGAATAGATCTCAAATCACTATAGAATGTCAGTGTCATTAGCCCTATTTTACAGATAGAGAACTGAGGCACAGAGCTGGAAAGTGACTTGCCAAACATTACTCAGCAGAGAAGAATTAAAATACAACCAAACTAGCCTTCGTCTCAGTCTAATGCTTTGTCCACTAGCCCACATTTCACCTTCTGAGTTGATTTATCATCACATAGATTCGTATGTTATTTCAGTTAATATTTTTAAAATTAGTCTAGAAAAACATTAGCTAAGCTTGATTAGAATTCTATAGTCTGTCCTGATTGCTTTAACAATTTTCACTATTACTGTAACTGTGTCATTTAAGAGATGAAGTCTAGCAGCACAGTGGCCAACTGGCCATCCAAAGGTTATAATGCCTTACTTTGCACCTATTGTGTTTCTGATTTTATACAGATAAGAAATTGGACATTGTACACATCAGTTTATTACCTAAAATATACATAATTGCTTTTAGAGATTAGAGTGATTGTACTGATGTTCTTTGTTAAGTTTATTTTTTGCCAAGTTTTCAAGGCGAAAGGCATTGTAAACCACTCCTTTGGCAACATTTGTAGCAATAGCATATACATTATCTCCTTAGTAAACTCTCTAGACAGTAAGAGCTGATGTCTTTAAAATTGCCTCTTGGCTTGTCACATGTTTAATCATTTTTGTTTGGGCTATGTTTTCTAACTGGACACCATAATCTTTTATCCTGCTTTTCATTCTGAGGATTTTTTGTACAATTATTCAGTGAATGAATCTATACAAATTACTTATGAAGTCTAAATTGAAATATATTTATGGTAACAAGAGTATTTTCATTGTCCAGATATCTAAGAATGTTTCCTAGGTAAATAAGAAATCTGAGCTTAGGAGTGATCTTTGTGATATTAATCTTACTTGCCTGGCAAATGTTTTGAATGAGCAGTGAAGTCTGTCACTCAGGATAATGAAGTATGTACATTTCACAGCTTGAATATGTACAAAGGACCTGTTCCTTTACAACTCTGTGCTCAGTGGAAGCTTTGCCATCAACTTGAATGGGCATAGGAAAGCCATTTCTTTTTGGTCTTTGTTTTTAAATGGTCCCCTTTTCCTCAAATATGTTTGTTCACCTGTTGTCTCTATCTTATTTTCTTCATAACAGAAACCCATTAAAATATTGTCCACAGATTCACAGTTACATATAGTAATACATCTGAGCTTCTGTCTGATTTTCACCCCCTTGATGCATTAGCAGATTTTACACACTTGTTTAAAAGAAGCTGTTGGAAAATAATTTATTTTTTAAAAAACAAATGTCATGTGTGATGCTAATAATAATATGTCAGATGAGTGTTGACAAATGCAAGGTACATTCCATAGATGTACTTAGGATAGAGTAATTTGAACTACTCACACATACTGCTTGGTTCTAAATTCATTTTAAACACTTAGGCATCACTATGGGCTACTCTATAAAATCTTCTGCTCAGCATGCAATACCATTTAAAAATGTGAGCAGCATGTTAGGAGCTATAAAGAATGAGATAGAAAATAATACTAAAAATATGATAATGGCATATAACAAATCCGTAGTACTCACTCATCTGACATAGTGTATGAGTTCCCACCAACCCATCTAAAAAAAGATACATAATAAATTTATAGATGCATCAGAGATGGATTTGATGAGTTGGTGTGAAAATACTTCCACATTAAAAGAAACTAAAAAGATTGGGACTCCTCACTTTTAAAGAAAAGCCATAACAGAGCTGTACAAAATTGAGTGATATAGAAAAGACAAATCAAACACTCCTCTTGATCTGTTTTCATAAAATAATAGGAAGGGTACATTTAATGTAACTGAATATTAAAGCTGATGAGGAAAGGTGTGAGGCTGTTGTATTGGTAATGAAATCATCTAGTATATTGGATGGGATGATTTTTTTAAAGAATGGGGGTATAAATCCTCATGCTTCAGGCCACAAACCAACCATTAACTGAAAGGGGTTAGGAATACTGCTGTAAATGAGAGGATATGAGAGAAACGAGGTGGATTAGGTAATATCTTTTAATGGACCAATTTCTGCTGGTGAAAAGACATGCTTATTGAGATACCCAGAATTAGTCTTCCAGTTTGGAAAAGGTAATTAGAGTGTTAGGTAAGTGTTAGGAGGAAAAATTTCCTAGCTTATTTAGTCAATTACTATCCACTAAGGTGTTTTGTTATGCCTTCCTCTGAAACCTCTGGTACTGGCTGCTACAGGTTACTGAACTAGATGGATACAGGTCTAGTACAGTGAAGCAATTTCTTGTAAAATAGAGAGCATTTTAAACATGGAATTCACTTTTCATTATTTCTATTACTCATTTTCTTTATCTTAGTTTAGATCAGAAAATAAACTAGACATTTTAAAATTGCTTTTAGTAGTTAAGTCTGCAGTCTGTTTCATTGTTTCTCATTTTTTCATGTACTAGCATAAGTTAACTGGGTAATGTGTAGCTTGCAACCAGTGGAGAGAAATGTCTAAATCCAAACAGCAAATAATTTTTATTGAAATGCAAAATAAAATTGGTAACTCTTCTCTTAACATTAGATTTTGTGTAAATATATTAATATAACGTGTATCTAAGTTTTTCCACAGGTACTCATATCGGTAGTACCACTGGCTAGTAGTGTGTATATGCTTACAAAGTTGGGCAAAGATTATATCATTTAGCCTCTCATTTTTTATAGAGCCAATATGTTGGGTAAACTACCCAACACTGGCCCTTTTATTGTGAAAAAGACCATCCCCTCATGCTGGTTAATTAAGATTAATTTTTTGATACAAGCAAATATTCATATTTATTTTGTGCTGTCTTCCATATTAAGACACTGAGACTTAAACAAGGAAATAAACTGGTATTACGTTTTTGAGCAGGTGGACTGGAAGGAGCCACTAAGGAGTTTTAAGTACTTTTTTACTGATCACCTTTTTGATCTATGTATTCATCTTTCATTCTTTGTCTCTCCTTACCCACTTCTTACTGCTGTAAACAAGCAATAAAACAGAGGATGTGGCTTAATTTTGGAGTTGCAGGTATTAATGCTATTTTAAAAAATATTTTTAAAGTGAAGTTCTGTCTCGCCAGGAACAATCTGTGTACTCAGTAACATTACTATTGACAGCCTTACTTTATTTTGTTCGTAAGATGATAATGGTTCTTTGCAAACTGCTTCAGAAAGCATTAGGTGCTCTTAGGATAGTTTTGTTTGTCTTTAAGTGAGTTTGTCATTGACAAAAGAAGTGGGCTGTCGTGAAGACTGAAGTCTTATTTACACACAGAACAGGTGAAGCACATGTTGCACCAGAGCTGGCTTTCCCACACATACCTAACAATATGCTTCAACGCTGCCCTGGATGATGGGACAGATCAACCTCTGTGTTATTTCTTTGCTGTGATTTGAAATTCTGCCCATTGTTATGTAGAACTGATTTGGATCGAATCTTCTTGCATAGACTGCTGAACCGCCATGCAGTGGTGGTAATTTGTGTTCAATGCTAGTCTGAGTCCACATCAGAGGAGTGAAGTTCTGGAATAGCCTTCCAAGGGGAGCTGTGGGGGCAAAAAACCTAGCTGGCTTCAAAACTGTTCTTGATAAATTTATGGAGAGGGTGGGACAATGTAGTTTGGCAATTGACTGATCTTTGACTACTGGGGGTGGATATGCTTGTTATAGGGCTTTAGGTGGGGTGGGTTCTGAGTTATTACAGAAAATTCTTTCTTGGGTGTTTGGCTGGTGAGTTTTGCCTACAGGCTCAGGGTTTAAGTGATCACCATATTTGGAGTCAGGAAGGAATTTTCACCCATGACAGATTAGCAAAGGCTCTGGGGGTGTTTTACCTTCTTCTGTAACATGGAGCATAGCTCACTTGCTGGTGGATTCTACATATGTTAAAATCTTTAAACAATGATTTGAGGACTTTAATAACTCAGTCATAGGTTAGAGGGTTTTACTGGAGTGTGTGGGTGAGGTTTTGTGTCTACATTGCGCAGGAGGTCAGACTGGATGATCATGTTGGTCCCTTCTGATTGTTGAGTCTGAGTCTCAGAACATTTTGAACTAGTAATCTGGAGGTAGAAGACTTTTGTATTCCATTCCAATTCCCTGACATTCTTTATTCCCTCCCAATAACTTTTTAAAAGAAAACCTCTAGATCCTTAATTCAGTCAGGAAACATGCTAAAGGATTATTGGTTTGCTGTTGATTTTTACTACACATTGGAACAGACTCATAGCATCAACTGGTCATTTTTGTCTTTTTGAATTATAGAACCTGTTAGTGTATTTATGCAGTCTAAGGTCCCAATTTTGTAATCTAATCCATGAGGGTGTGGTGCTTTATACCATGAGGACTCTTGCGGAAGTAAGTGGGACTCCACATAGGCACTAAGGTCAACCCACATAGATCAGATTGCAGGTTTGGGCACATGGTTTCCAGAGTTTAAAAATAATGTTGAAGGCATTTTTTGCATTAGTTTATCAGATAATAGCTTTTTTTATAGTGCCAACTTTTTCTTTACTCTGATAACAGGCACAATATAATTATTCGACCTTTGTTATTCCATTGCTATTGTCTATAGGTAGGTGCACATTCCATAAACTATGAAATGTACATCTCCTGCTGCATTCCTTCAAAAGAAAAGAGAAGAAAAGAAAACATAAGAGGCGCTCTCCCCCTCACCCTCCTCAAAAGCAATAAAGAATAGAAAAGGACAAAGAGGAAAAAAGACCCTATATACTTAATGTTAAATTGGAGGGTGATCTAGAGATAGAAGAGGAATCTCTTCTTTGCTTTTCAAATATTTGCCTGGCCTTCAGAAGGTATTTGCCGTTTCTGTTTACGTTGGGTTATTTTTTAGGCCTACATGCAGTGAGAAAATGATACAGTAATGAATAATGGGCAATACAGGAAAAATGCACTCTGCTTTCACAGTTAGCATATATTTTCTATTCTAGTTTTTTTGGTTTTTTTAAAGCCTTTTCTAGTTTTATTTAAATAGAAACTACTCAGTGTTGTAAATGGTTATAAATGCTGCAGAATCAGATGAAGTGGAGGACAAGAAGATTACTTACAGGTTGGTAGATTTTAAATAGAGTTGTTTAAGTGTCCTTTCTCACTATGGTCTTTGGAGCCACATGTTATCTCTCTGTAGGGAAGTACAGTGTAAGACGACCCAGAAAAGTCAGCATGTTGCTACTCATGGAATCTCCTTCTGTTGTTCATGACAGACAAGTGATGCTTGGCTCTGCAAATTATTGCAAATCTTGGTATGCTCATAGGGTTAAAACATCTGGGTGGAAGCACAGGTCTGTCTCGTGGCACCTACTCCACTATCAATTTCTGGCTCTCGGAATCCATGTTATCACATGGTCTCTGCAGGTGTTTTCATGGAAACATCTCCTTAGGGGTGGTATCATCTGCTGACTGGAGTAATATTCTGGTGGTGGCTTCCAAGTGGGTTGCCAATTGGATATATGACAAGGACCAGACGGGACATCCTGTGGCAAACAGTTACTTCCCAGTGTTATCTCCTGTACTCCCAGATTTGGCCCCTTGCTATATCGTGGAGATTTTTTCATAGTGGATTAATGTGTCATTTGCTGTGCTCTTTGTCAAATTTTTAGTCATGAGAAGGAAGTATGTCCAAAGTATGTCCTTTGCTATGATGTGTATCTTCATACAACTCCTGTGAAGATGAAATTTAGCAAAATGGTTTAAGAGAGTTAGACTAAGATGCTTCAAGAATATATAAAAAAAGTATTCTCACCACATGTGTCATAAAGCTCTTTGTATGTTTGCGTCTGTGAAATTACAGTCAGTTAATAATGTTCCAGCTCTCTACTGTGTACTTTGTAGGATGTTTAATGAGTGTTGCATGATTTTTTTGCAGAATTTCTGTAGCATGTCAGGTGCTTGGCTGATTATTTGTGGAAGCCTAGAGCATGAAGTCTCCCCATTTTAAAGAGTTTTCAACATTTTTTTATTTGTAACTCTAAAGTTGTTCGAAATTTTCAGAATCTTAAAATCAAACAGAAAACTCCCCCATAAAATCTCCCCCCCCAAATTAAAGCTGTTCTTAGTGGTGCACATATTTATCAATAATAGAGACTTGTTAAAATAGTTGTAATAGAAGTTAATTACTTCATAATGAAACTGGCATGGCTAAACCCTTCACACCCATCTCCGCTTCACAAGTGAAAGAGAGGGTACCAAAAAGAGGAGAACCTTGGCTCAAACAGACTTTCAAGGTTTTTCCTTATCCCATAGGCACAAAGTCCATTAGCAGAATCCCAGATCTTTTACCCCTGGGAACTGGCCCTTTTTGCTGATGAACTAACATTTCTACTAAGTCCTACTACTCATTACTAAAGGCTTCTTCTGCTTAACCAAATTGTGCCTCCAGAACTTACTGTAAGTTTCCCATCTTCAAAGCATCTGACGAAGTGGGATTTTCTCCCACGAAAGCTCATGCGATAAATAAATCTGTTAGTCTTTAAAAGTGCCACAGGACTCTGTTGTTTTTTTGATGATTTATAATTAGTGATGGATACCGGAGATGCAGTGTGATACTTCTGTTCTTGTACCTGTGTCCCCCAGAGCAGGCAGACTTGGGGAGTCAGGTGTTTTGTTGAGAATGTACAGAGATTTCAGTTTCCAGAAAGTATCGCTTCCCTGAACGTGATTGATAGGTAGAGATTGAAATTTGTATATTCCCAAGATAAAAATCCAATTGAGCGGTCCATCGATCATTTTGCTGCTCCTCAGTGCTGCCATATAGGATTTTTTTTCAAATTGGTAGCGGTTTAAATAATGTCGGTACATCACATGTTGGTCCTGAGAAATGAACAGCAGTGTAGGTTATGCCAGTTAGTGGGTTTAAGGTGAAAAGAAACTCAACACAGTTTTGAGAATGGGAAGCTGTATAAATTGAATAGAATATTTAAGAGAGAGAAGTTCCGGGTGTATCTACACTTTAAAGAATAGCACTAGTGCCTCTATTTATAGTTCTACATACAATATAATGATGTTGTGTGTTCATGGTGTATGTCATATATGTTTCTTGAGTGAAGTATACTTCTCCAATTCCTGGATTTCAGCGTTAAACCCTTAAATGCAAGAAAATCTCAATGAATCTATGCAATAAAATTTAATGCTCAGATTCTGAGGGCACCCTTGTGAATTACATGATTCATCCAACTGTTGGAGTAGTAGGGAAAGCTGCTTTGGAGACAAGAAATACTACAGAGCAGAGCTGTCTTGGCTATGAAGAACAAGCTGTAATAAATCCACGTGGAGTTAGAGCAGTGCTGAGTGTAAAGATATTTTCAGGATAGTTGAAGTTTTGGAAGAAGGGAATAAGAAGGTAGGCATCCATGCATTTTGAGTAGAGGAGCTGTTACAAATGTGTTCAAGACATATATATGGGTATTTAATCCATTTTTCATTCATGATAAAAAGAAATAGGCACATTGTGAATTTCAAGCTACGATTCCATGTCTGGGGTCTGGTGATGTCATGTACCATGAGAGCAAAGCTCAAGAATTGTGTCACCTATAGAACTTCTTGATGGAATTACGGCTCTTTGCTTTGCATTGCTTTGCTTTGTGTGTATATGTATATACATTTATTTATGGATAGCAAGAAAGTAAAACAACTCCTATAGTAACATTACCTAACCGTTTCCTCTCTAACTCCTTTTTTCCATCACTTACAACTTTGTAAAGCTCTGGACTGAAATGTACTAGGCTTGATCTCTGACAGAGCAACCTTTATTTGATGTTATATGGAAATGTTTGAGCATTGTGGGTGATATCCTATGGTGAGTACAGTTCTTGCATGTGTTAGGAAATGCTGATTTTTTTCCTCTTGTGTTTTTGTTTGTTGTGTATGACTCTAGCTGCACCACCCTGGTTTGTGCATGTATCTGTTTTCATGGGCAAGATGGATCTGTACATGGTTATGATACCTTCAAGGAATATTTCAGTGCTGCAGGAAGTAGTGTTAGTGGAGAGTAGGCCAGGAATTTTGTCCAAGTCCCAGATCAGGGCAGCACTGACATGGGGCTCTTTAAAACCCGTGAAATTGAATGCATATAACCGAGGTGGCCAGATATTTTGCGGTCCTGTAGAGTCCTGATGATTACTATGGGGGAGGAACAAATCACTTCTGAGGAAAGGCTAAGGGAACTAGGCTTGTTTAATCTGCAGTAGAAAAGAGCGAGGTGGGATTGATGGTGGCCTTCAACTACCTGAAGGGGGTTCCATGGAGGATGGAGCTAGGTTGTTCTCAGTGGTGGCAGTTGACAGAGCAAAGAGAAAAGGTCTCAAGTTGCAGTGGGACAGTCGAGGTTGGATGTTAGGAAAATCTTTTTCACTAGGAGGTGGTGAAGCACTGGAATGGTTGCTTAGGGAGGTGGTGGAATGTCCATCCTTAGAGGTTTTAAGGCCTGCCTTGATAAAGCATTGGCTGGGGTTGATCAGTGGTTCCCAACCTGTGTTCAATGGACTACGGGTGGTCCGTGAGGGTACTGTATGTGTCCGTGGGGGAAAAAAAGATAATTACTGCAGGTAAATGTACTGTGATGAGTATAATATGTTTGTGAGTTGAGCTTAATAAGTTATTAGAAATAGCTGCATTTCTAATACCCCTTAATATACAAGTTTGACTCCTGTCAACCATAGGGTATGTTAAAAATGTTAAAAATGGTTTGCTTACATGGTGGTCTGCGAAAGCTTTTGATGATGATGTAGTGGTCCACATAAAGGAAAAGATTGGGAACCGCACACCTAGATGACCTCCTGAGGTCCCTTCCTTCTCTAATCTTCTATGACAGACATGTCTAACCTATAAAGAAAGAGCCTGCCTCTCAAAGGTTAGAAAATATGAAATGTTAAACTTGTAATTTCTTGTTTATTCAGCAATCATGACAGCCATAGAAGAGAAGTTTTCAGAATTATTCAAAGAGGGAAATGTGGCCTGATATCATCCATTTGCAATCTTTTGATTTGCCTTCAAAATGAAGTAATTCTAGGATGTGTCATATGAATGAACTGAGTGAATGTGTGTCTGAGCAGACTAAGCATGGGTTGCTCAACTGTATGGTCCCTTTTCCTTTATTCCCCTAATTAAGGGGCTCAATACAGTCATGTTGGGAAGTTCCAGAAACTGCACCTTGTTGATGCCACTACAAGCTACTTGAAAAGGGGTGAAGTGATGATGCATCTGTGGCCTTCTACTCCATCCTTAAAAAGACCTGAAGCTGAAAGGGTGTTAAAGTTGCTGCTGCATCATGTGCATCTCAAGAGTTCTAGAGAGAATTATGACTGGATTAGGCTCAGTTCCTCCCTGGGGTTCCTACTGTACTGAGGACTCTCTGCATCTCCTCTGGCAGAGGCACTCTTTTAAGTCTTACAACATATTCAAAAAAAGGAGCCCTTAAAGGCTTAGTTTAGCAAACAATACATATGGCTTCATCACTGTGGAACTCATTTCCCCCAAATCAGTGTAAATATTGCCTGTTATTAAAAAGTATATGCTTTGTTTAAACTCTGTATCTTTCAGCATCCATACCATCTTATTACTAATCATTGTTTTTGCTCCTCACCATGCAAAATGGGGAGCATTTAATCTTTGGTAAATTGCATTTTAGACCTTGTTTTCACATTTCTTTACATTAGGGATTGTTAAATTGAGGGTCAATGTTCTGCATCTTTTATTTCTTGCTAGAGAAAAATATCCTTTTGACTTTATAGATTGGAATTACACAAATATTAAACTCTCTTCCATAAAATACTGAGGTCTTCTATACAATATCTGAATCTAGAAATATGTCCAATTACTCAGCAGCACATCATAACACAGAGGCATAATATTTTCATGTCTGTCAGTACCTTAAGTCATCACTCTAAAGGCTTTTTTAAAATTATCTTTTTTTTATTGAAACCAAGAAACAAAACAAAGACAAAAAAAAGCAAACCAACATCAATTAGATGTCAACATGACATCAAACGGCATAATATATCATAAAAATAAATGTATGATCTGGCGACTCAATGATTTCCATCCATATGGCATTCACAGAGATATAAAGAAACAGAAAACAGTTACACATTTTCATGGAAGAAAATACAGGGTATGAAATTGGAAATAGTGATAGCAGTGAGAGAGACTCCCAGCTGAGCTTACTGGGCCACTCCGAACATGTTTTGGAGGAGGTGTAATGCCAAAAGGCTGTGTATATATTTGTTGAATCTAGGTTGTTGTAAACTGAGCGCTATGCAGGTTTTATATGTTGTATATGTTTTATAAAAGTGGTGTTGGGGAAAGAGATACTTGATGTGCTGGCAAAGGTTCCAAATGTGTGGCTATCTAATACAGCTGCACATGTACTAGTGCAAAATTTAATTGGAGAAAATAATTTTAAAAATCTTTAGAAATAAATAGAGATATCCGTTGAAACTCCTAAAAATAGTCATTGACTCTGTCTATTTATATGTAAGTTGAAAGACGTATGAAAAAGTGCCAAGTGCATAGAAAACACTGAAAATCACTTAAGTCTTTAACATCACAATCTAGGAATTCCATCCCTTACAGTAAAGGGCACCAGAACTGTAGAAATGGGGGAGGATAGGGGAGATGCAAGACAGTGGGTGTGAGAGCTAGAAAAAAGAGAACTCAGAAGGATCCAAAATGGAGCACAGTCTCTATTTGAATTTATTGTTCATTTTCAGTGGAGTGTTAACTGCAACAGCTCAGCCTGAACAGTCTGGCTCAACACTCACATTTCTAACAAACTTAGATGTATTTCAGCTTACATCTGGACAACAGGTCACAAGAAAAAACAAGGTGTGAAGAATATATTGAATGTTCTCTTCGGTTATGTCTACACTTACTAAAGTTAGTTTGAATTAGTTAATTCGAACTAACTAATTCAAACCAATTTTAGTTAGTTCGAATTAACTTAATTTGAACTAGCAAAATTTAGTTCGAACTAAGCAAGTTCCATTCATGGCACTTGCTTAGTTCGAATTAGCAAATTGCATTGAGTTCAATGGGCTGGTTAGTTCGAACTAACATGGCCACACTAGTTAATTCAAACTAACTAGTTTGAATTAAGCCTTAGTTTGAATAGCATATTCGAATTTATTAGTTCAAATTAATTAAGCCCTTAATTCAAACTAATTAAAGCCTAGTGTAGCCATGGCTTAAGTTAGTTTGAATTAAGCTTCCTTAATTTGAACTAACTTGTCAGTGTAGACATAGCCTTTGATTACTTAGGGCCTGAGTCTGCCTTTATAAATCCCATTCCAATCACCTTTCTAAGAACAGAATTGTTCTCTAATCTGTCTTCTGATAGTCCTAGTTCTTGTTCCCAATTCTTTTATTTGATGCTTTTCCAATAATCCTCTCGGGATTTCTGTTGCTCTCATCTGAAGCTGAATATTCATCAGGGACACTTACAAGCTCTTGCATTTAAGTCTATAGCAAACTTATCTGCACTTGAAGTTCCCAAATATAAGTAATGTGTAGCTTTGAATATGAGATCTCTGCTTTCAAGGCCATAGAGTAGCACTTGCAGAAGTGGTTCTCAATAGATGTTTTTCCTGAGATGAAGGGCATGTAAGATAGATTAAGGAAAAATCTTACCTTACCCTTAAACCAAAATCTCCTGTCTCTTTTCCTGTGTGTCAGCAAAACTATCCTTTCCTTATTTTAAAATGTTTACTTGGGATGAGAATTGTTTTGTCACTTAAACGGGTTTTAGACTTCATTACTTGTTTGGGTGTTGGGTGATACTGAATGGCTAAAGTTGAAAGCCTCTGGGACTCCTGCCATACTAGCAGATGAATTTGTGTGCACACATAGCGTATAAATAATAATCAACTACCACCTCATTCCTTCCAGACAGTCAAGTGACATCATTCTCTCTGAATCGGTTAGATCAAATCCTGGCAAGAGAGAGCCAGCTTTATGGTTTCTTTGGAGTTATTGAGCCTCGGGAATGTCACTTTTCTTAGGGAGAAGAGATAAGTAATAAACTCCTTATCTTGTTATTTCGATCTACTTTCATTTCAAAGACACAATTTAGGAGGTATCATACATTTGCTTGGGCACTTCTCAGCAGCTGTTTAGGTTGTCTTCCTAAATGTGCAGTTGGCTGTTGTGAATAGTTGAGAAGCAGAGCATAGGTAGTTGTCTGAGGAGGAGTCTAGTGTGAGGCAGGCAGAAGAAGATCCCTGGGGACGCAACAATTCACAGAAGCTTGAAAGAAAACTCCAGAATTGTGGTCTGAGTGTATGCAAGCATATGTGTCTCTGAAACCAGAGAACTTTGAGGGCTATGTGGAACAGTTCCTGAAATTTACCACTAATAAATGTGATCAGACTGCCAAGCCCTGAGTATCCATGCATTCTTTCTGGACCTCTGCTAGCACCCTTGGAGTCATCACACATTGCATCCTGACCAAAGCATTGAGGAGTTTCACTGTGTACCCTCAATCCCCACTGTTAACATCCTCTCACCCCCACATTCTTTTCAGCTGAGGAGCATTCCTCTCAGCCTGGAAGGCCAGAGCATGGACCACTCCGAGAACTCTTTTCCTTGAGGAGTGAAGGTCCTGCATTGTGTCCTTCCTGCAGTAAGGATTGAGAGACTGGGAGTCATTCATTCATTCTGGGTGGAAGTGAGAACATTTCCTGCCAACTATTCCACATCACATAACTGTGATACCACAGATGATCATATAGTTATCCATGGTAATTACAAATTAGTTTGCAAAAAAATTTCTCATATTATGTTCACTATTAAATTAAAAAATTTTGCTTTTACCTTTTTTTTTAAAGGGCTCATCTTGTGCTTTAGGCTCATGTAAAAGCAACCTGGTACAAAAATATATAGCAACATTAAAAATAAATAATGTGATCCCCAAGCACAATTTACTATATTTATTATGTGCCTGATCCAAAGGCCATTTTGTGGGCTTTGTTTTAAAGACTGTTTAAAGCATAGATAAAGCATAGATAGTTATCAATCAGAGTCTTTCTGTTTACTCCAGTAGGCTATAGATCAGGCTGTATATGCATATCTAGGATGGATTGCCAGCTAGTAAGCAGCACTCACAATACTTAAGAAGTACAGACCCTTCCTCATATGGTATGTGATTTTGAATGCCCACTGAGGGCAGACAGGAGCTCAGATTTTAAGACTTTCTCCAAAATTACTCTAAATGGCTATGTCTACACTTGTTAATTTAAGTCGACTTAGCATGTCCACACTTAAATTTTAAGTCGACTTTGAAGGGACCCTACAAAGTCAACCTAGAGCATCCACTCTGGACGGCTAGGTCGACTTGTAGGGGCTAGGTGGACCTGGGACTGGTCCACCGTGGCAGGGGAGGCATCCCTTGCCAAGTGTCAGGGGGCTCAGCCTTTGCCCCATTGTACCTGGGTACAATGGGGCAAAGGGGAACAGGGATCCTGGCAGGGCATAGGGGCAGGGTGGGCAGGGCTCTGCCCTCCCCTGTGGGGGGGGGGGGCATGCCAGGCTCTCCCTGTGCCAGCCACCCTGTCAAGGAGGGCAGTGGGGGAGCCCTGGAGGCCCCTAAGTCGACTCAGAGTCGACTTAGGGTATTCCACGTCTACACTGGCTTAAGTCGACTTTAGAAAGTTGACTTAAGCAGAAAATCGACTTAAAATGGGGTTTAATAAAGTCGATGTAATTTTTCCTTAAGTCGACTTAAGCAGTTGATTAAGTAAGCAAGCTTAATTCAACTTAATTTACAAGTGTAGATGCACCCAATGACTCTAGCAAACTTCATGGAAGTCAGTATATCTATCCTGGAAGAATGAAAATTTGAACCCTTTTGACATTTTGATCCTGTTGTTGCAGGGCATGCTTTTTAAACCTGCTGTTTAGTTAACTAAACCATCCTTTCTTGTATGTTTGTGAGTGTGTGTTCTCCAAATTTCTTACAATGCCACACTTTGGAAATCTTACTGTTTACATTCTGTGTTTTGTAAACCAGTCAATTTACTATTGATGGGACGCTATGCTGATGATAATGTGGACTGATTTAACATCAGTAGTAATATGGTATTTTGATTTGACTGCAGCCTTAAGGGAAATTTCTGAAAACAAATCTTTTATGTATTTGCTGTAAGTTGAAGTAACCAGCATTTTTATGTGATAAGTTACAAATATAATATTTCAGCATTGCATTCTGTCCTATGTTTGTGTGCTCAGTGTTGTGTCGAAATCATTTGAGGGAGGAGATGAAAAAAAGTGGCTTGCATTTCATGACCACGACGAGAAGAGGTTTTTATATGCTTCACCATGTGACGAGAACAGGATTCCCTGCTCTTCATGTAATTTAGAAAGTCAGCTGCAGTGTTAAAATTTGTGGTAGTAGGCAACCATTACTTTTTGACAGCTTACTTAGCATGAGGTTAATATTTTCAACAGTTTTTCAGGACTAGCGGTATCAGAGATTAAAACCCAGTTTGAGAGAGAGAAACTTTCAATTCATTGCAGCTATAGTACCATTTGACCCATGTTTATGGACTATATCGTCTTTTTATTATGCTCCATACATGTATACATAACACATAGGGTCTGTAATAAGGGAGAACTTGTTGCGAATAGTGTGACCTTCAGTAAACTGCAGAAAGATACCTCTTCTAATCAAAAGCAAAGCCATATTCTTCCTTGTTGTAACTGACTGTTGACACAAGAAAGGCCAGAGA
>ML685792.1:8005267-8032767 GCA_007922175.1 Pelusios castaneus | reverse complement strand
TTGTGTTAAAATACAGTATATTAAAATGACTTTTGGAAAGTGCATTATATATAGTGCTTATTAATATGTTTCTATTTGATGTTCTGCTTTTTGCATAAATTTCTTTTAAACTTTTTTGTGGAGCACATAATCCAATTGACAGTTTCTACGCCATTCCAAATCTTGGGTTGTCAGAGTAAAAATACTATTTTTTTTATTATGCAATACTTTCCTTTTAAAAAAAAAATAAACCAAGCTGATGCTGACTTTGCATTCCTACTGATTTTTATCAACTTGCATTTAACATTATGATTATCTTGGGTGTGTGAGCTTTCAGTTTCAAATCACTTTGATCACTCTTTGCATGTGGAGCACAGTCACGTTTTGGAGAAATTCACTATTTCAGTGTTGACAAACAACTCCTCCTGTCCCCCCACCATTTGGTGGTGGCTGATATAAACATACTTGAGTTGTGACATGATATAATAAATTAATATTGACTGAGATGTGGAGATAAATATGACTTTATAAGTCTACTCTCCAAAATAAATCATTGTAGGGAGAGTTTGGTTTATTTCCTAATATAAAAGTGCTTGTTCAGTTATACAGTATTATAAGTTAGCTTGAGAGTCATCATTTGACACAAGATAAGCCTTTTCAGGGGAGTTTATAATGGCTAGAACAGGAGACAAGAGTCCGATCTCATATGTTCTTTTGCCAACTCTGCCGCTGATGTCTCCTATGTTTCCTTGGGTCAATTAATCATACCTCGATTTTCCCATCCTTAAAATGGGGATATTAAATATCTACCTCACAGGAAGGTTGAAAGGTTAAACCAGTTAATGTTTGTAGAGTACTTTGGGTTCCCAGGGAGACAATCTATTGTATAAGCTATCAAGTACTGGTCCACATCCCTCTGTGACAGAGTTTGCCCACTTCTGCAGAAAAGGCAGCAGGGCTCTTTATCAAACCTGGCATGTCCTTGAGAGGCCAGATTGTCCATAGGGAGACCTTGATCACTACCGCGGTCTCCCTTTGGTTGCAACAGCTCCCAAGACTCTGATGGGAGGTGGGTGGCTTAGCAGAAAAAATAATATAGGCTGGGGCTGTATTATCTTTCCTGCCTAATTTATATGTAATTGGATGGAGAAGGATGTACATCTCTCCCCAACTCCTCCCCATCTCCTACAGTCTTCACATACTTCCCTTCTATGGAACTTGGACAGCACAAGAATTCCACAGAGTCTGTAAGGTGGGGGCCAGTTGTTATTAGCCCAGTAATTGTGGATGCTGTGATAAAAGCTGACATATTTAGATGTCCACATGACCCTCCCTGACAGGAGCTGCTCTGCCCCACCATTTCACGAAAGAATAGCAGCAACAGTTCAGCTTTTAAATTAAAAATAAAATCATATTTAAACTTACAGCAGGTAGTAGTTTCTCCTTAAAATGGTTGTTTAAATTTTGCCACTTAATACCAATCAAAGAAGATGCTGTCATTATTTTTGAAATAATACTTATTCCGAGAGCTGATGCCTCATGTTATTTTGAATAAATTAAAGCAGAATGGTTTGAAAGGACATTGAGAATACAACCGTTTTCTACCATTCTGAATGCAGATTCTACATCATTCCCTCAGACTATCTCCTATTTATCTTTAACCTGTGGGGAAAAATTTATTAGAGTGCCATGTGATACATCATGATGGTGTAATGTTTGCATCTTCACCTGATGATTTTTATTCAGCGCCTGACAGTGTTGTGTTACATTGTGGCCCAATATCACATTCTGTATGCAATGTAAAGACAAAAGGCCAGATCCTCAGCTAGTGTAAATCAGAAAGGCCCCATTGACTTCAGAACAACTACCTTGATTTATACCAGTTGATGATTTGGCCCATAATGGCAACTGGTCAAAATTCTGTGTAAAAATGTCACAATACTTTAAATAAGTGCAGTAAGTGCAATAAGTTTTTATATTAGAAACCCATGAAAAATGATTGTGTCATTCATGAATTTTGGTGGGGATGTCAGCATGCTCACCAAAGCCTATAAAATCCAATGTTCTATACAGAAAATGTTTACTTTTAAATTGATTATAGAATTTACAACAAATGTGCATGAGTAAATGAAACCATTTACTTTTTGTCTTTAGAAGTCATCAGCTGCACTTATTATATACTGTTTGCCTGACTATGATAAACTATTACCAATATACACAAGCAGGAAACTGTTACAACATAGAGCCTAGAGCAAAAATTGACAGTGCTGAGAAAACTAAGGTTCTTCATTTTCAAATACAGATCATATGCTGTATCCTAAAAACATAGGAAAAATCAGGTCAGAGATGAAAACCACAATAGAGAGCTATTTATTTCAGCTGTTACGTATCACATCAGGCACTATAAGAGAACGTTTCAGTGTTTAAGCTGCAATCTGTTGTATAAGAACTAACTGAATTTCAAATGGTAACGGTAAGAGTTATTTTTAAAAATAATTCGGATTAGTAGAAATGTAATATATATTTTCCCTTCATTAACTGTCCCTAAAGACAACTTAATTCCATTTGATGCCCTGTTGCAGCAGTTGTCTGGATTTGGGTTTTCTCTATGTTTTCTGATGTTTGTCAATTTTTTTTTGGTTTTGTTTTTTTTAAATATTGTAATGGAACCTTGAGCACTTTAGGGATGAGGAGCAACTTTATCATTATTCATGTTCCCTTTTAGGATTGCTTTTGCCCTCACTTTTCTTCTGGCTATTACAGATCAATCCTATAAGGTGCTGCGTGCCTTAAATTTCTGTTGAAGTCAGTGGAAATGGAGGGTTCATGGGAGGTGTTTGGCAATTTGAACCTTAACTTTGGGAATGTACTATCATTTCCTTTCCAGTTGATGCAATTAATAGCAATAGTGTGCTCTGTACAGAAGCTATACTCTAGCTGATCTCATGAAACTGAATGACTGAGCAATGCTGATTCTACCTATGAGGCTTCAGGAAACTAACATTAACATTCTGTGATGTTTTCTAGTGCCTAACCCAAACATCCCAATAGAATCCTTTTAAAAACTACATTAATGTTTACGTTGGGGAGCTAGTTCAAAAACATAGTAAAATATTTAAAATCACAGACTTAACTATTTAGTTTCTTAGTTCTACTAAATATGTGTTTAAAGAGTTAGAAATTGTAGTTTTAGTTTGTTCTTTCTTCCATGAAAAATAAGATTTTTAGATGTAAAGGGCAGTTTTCAGTGTGATAAAGATTTGATCTGTGAATACTATGTCAGGTTAAGGGGGAAAAATACTTAAAATCCAGTCAAAAATGAGGAAATTTTCAGTAAATTGAGCTTCAAATTCTTAATGTCTTTTTAATGGCAAAAAGTTCCCCTTTGGAGCTTTTTAATGGCAGATGATCCATTCAATTTATGGAGAAGACAATTAGTTATTTTTTAATGTTTTACAGAAACTTTCAAAATTATTGAACTGGTTGCCTTCATCTGTTCATTTAAAATACAATTAGATTTTTTTTTCTTCTTATCACCTGGGACCCTATCCATTTGTTATCATTGAAGAATGCACCAATTATGTTTCAATATTCTTCCTGTGGACAAATTGCCAAAGAAGCATTTTACATTTTGCCTGCTTAAAATTCCCGCTGTAGTTTCATCTGGACATAGTTCTTCATAACCCACACCAAAAGTATTGCTGCAGCTAATAATACTTGCAGTGTTCTGTACAGCATGAAATGATTCCTGTCCATGCTCTGTAAATACATTTTCAGTCCTGCAAGATGAACAGTTCTGTGTACATGTAAGGTATTGTAATGTGTAGGCACCAGTTTAAAATAAGGAACTATTATACCTTACACTACCTTTTTACACAAATGAACCTGCTTTGGTAAAATAAGGATTGTAGCAAAAACACAAAACTCATCAAAGTCATAAAAATCCAAATGAAGTTTGGCATTTTAGACTATTCCCTGTTTCCTCTGGAGGGGTAAAACAATCATTCATAAATATGTGTAAAGTGCTGTCACTTTAAGAAAGTAGTGGACTTGCAGATTCCACACCTTCCTCTATGGCTTTATGAATAGTCCTCAGAGTGCATCACTGCCCTTGGAAAAGTAATGCTGTATTTTCAAGTATCAGCTACAGTGCTCATATCTGCTGGAGGGGAATCTCTGAATTATGGAGATGGGCACCTACACTAAGAAGAAGTGGAGCTTTCCATGTTGTATGATATGTACTATGTAAGTCTTAGGCTCAGTGGTCCAAATTAGGGGCTGTATTTTCTCTTTAAGGCATGGTTTTGCAACATGGATGAAAGGGGAAGGCATGTAGAGATCCAATCAGTGCTCCTAGAGACTTTGCCTGAGACTGGATGCAGGACTGGGTGGCTGGGGGCAGTTCTGCTTGCTGGTTCATATGGCGCCAGGGCCATAGCCTTGCCCTTCTCTCCACCCTATTTTGGGAGGCTAACGCCACTTTCACAGCTAATCTGGAGCACTGTTTGAGTTTTCTCTGAGCACAAGGGTCAGACTTTGTCTGCTCCTGAACAGGAGTGCAAGGTGGGAAAAGGAGCTTTGTGTGCTCTCCCCTCCTTTCCTGCAACTAGACCAAATCTAGTGCTGAAGATGGTGTATAACAGGGGTCAGCAACCGTTGCCAATCCCTGGGCCAGCCCCTCCTCCTCGACCCTCAGCTGGTGTCGAAGGCCCTCTCATGGAAAGAGGCCACCTGGAGTGACTCCTTTTGGCAGTGGCACACCACAGAGAGGAGCTGCTCTGGGCGGCTTCTTTACATGGTATGCCTGGGGCATGGACGTGGCAGGGACCTCCGCACTGCAGCCGCCCCTGAAAGAAGTCACTAGGAGGGTCTTTTGGTGGCAGGAGTGGCAATTTCTGTGGCGCCACAGAGGATGCCGAGTGCTGCTCCAAATGGGCTCGTGTGCCACTGTTGGCACCCGTGCCGGGGGTTGCCTACCCCTGGTGTATAAGCTTTACATTTCTTTGGTTTTGTTTTTGTGGCTCCCCTAGCATTGCTGAAAACCCCGGGGATGCTTGTGTTAATTTACATTAAAATATCTGAAAAGATGGGTTTATATGCTTGATAGTATTGTATCATACCAGTAGATGTTTAAAGGCCTGACTATATATTTATACATATTATGAATGTATAAAATATGATCCATAACAGTGCACAATTAACCTTTTTAAGGATCAGTTTTTAAAAACAGATCAAATTGTTTAGCGCCATGTTCAGAGACTTTCTAAAGTGTAAATCCTAAAAAGGCACTATTTTATGTGTAATATCATGTCCATAGTTACTTGTATTTGTAAAACTCAGTCTTTGATTTTACAGATTACTGTGGAACCATTCATCATGATGTCTCTTGTCAAAACGCAGATATGACTGCTAGAGAGACAGTCCAGCTACCAAACACCCTCAAGAAATTTGTGTTAAAAATGTTAGTTACTATGTACTCAATTTACCATTCCAAAACCCGGCCCTTTAAATTCTGAACATTTTGAAAGTCACTTATATACATGTTAGAATACTGATCTGTAGAATTTCAAGTTGAAACTGAAAGTTGTTTTTTAGTTCTAAGAGCAATTTGCTTGTAGTTTGAGTCAGTACATGCCAGGTTCCAGTCTGTGGTTATTTTTTTGAGAATTAGAGATAAACCCTTGGATACAGAAGTTTATAATAACAATAATGCAGCAGATACACATTTATGTTTGAAGACACACAGCGGTACTAGTGCCATATTTTATATGTGCATATGTGAGACACTGGAACGGTTCTTACTAATATTTATGCTTTTTATTTATCCCCCTTGTGTTGTTTTTCATTTTCACTTAAAGCAAGACTTATAAATCTAACTACTAAGTAACATCAGGGTTGTACCACAGTATTTGGTATTAAAATGAACTCTTTTTTAAAAAATTATTTTTCTTGAGTAGCCTTTTGAGCTTACTTACCCATTAGAGAAATTTAGATTTGATATTTTTTGTTTTTGTTTGTTTTTGTTTTCTTCCTGGTAATTATGTTTGCCCTTTACTGATCTCTAGTTGTGCGTTATTACAATGGAAGGTGACAATTTGATTGTCTTCAGTTGGAGAAACAAGTAATTTTATATTCACCAAGCTGTCAGGTAACACTGTCTCACAGTACTAAGAGCTCCTGGCAATGTGGTTTGGCACCTATATTTAACTGCTTTGATGCTTGCATAACCTTTACTGAATCAGAAATACTTTGCCTGCTAGAAATGTTTTTTTAGTCTTGTACTATAAGGTTTTCATTAAAAAGATAATCTCTTACTGAGCTGCAGGACCATTGTTTCATGTTATACTGAGGTAATAATTAAGAGATTTAGTGCAAACTGACTAGAGATGAGACTTCATTTCGTTATATGAAAAGAAGATGTATTACTGGAGTGCTATATTTAGCTTTGAAAGAAGCATACAAATATTGGGGAGGGGAGAATTCAATGGTAGATAATGTGTACCTCTCAGTTCTGCACACAGAAGCACAGAGTCAGAGCACATGAGTTTTTGCAACTATGTGACTATAAGATTTCACTTTACTATGTTTTGTGCATTGGTATACAAATACTGAAAACTGATTGCAGGAGGAAAATCTATAAAGACATTGTATGTTACAATGCATTATAAAACCAGAGTTTCTCAGTCTTTCTGACACCAGGGATCGGCTCCCTATACCGTGTCAGGGATATCTTAGGGGAATGGTGCCAGTCCATGGGCTGGTCATTGAGGAACATTGGTGTATACCATTTAAAGTATAGGAAGGAATTAATTAACAACCTGATAAGACCTTCCACATTACAGGTTAAAGTACTGAATTGCAGATTTCAAGTTATTACATTTCTCTAAGGCTTTCTTTATCAAAACCTTTTATGCAATCTTTCAGCTAAACCCTTCAGCATTCTATTCCGTATAAACTTGTGACTTAATGCCTATTTATAGCAACTATTGTTTTTTAATCTTATTGTTCATGGCCTGCTTTTATTTATACTCTGTATTCTGATACTTGCTGCCTAAAGCAACAAACCCTAATAAGTTATTATGGATAAGTTGCTGGAGCACTCACTATTTTTCACATGTTGGAAAGTTTGTTGGTAAGGATTGCTTGAAGTCAGATTTTTTTTTTTTTGCAACAGTAGGAAATTGGATATCTAGAGACACATGTCAAAGTCATAGGACTTTAAAGTCCTCACAGTCACCACAGAGAAGCTAATGCTAACCGTTTAAACAGAGGTGGTTACGTGATGTAACATTATCAGGAGAAACAATTCATGAGTCAAAGCATTCCAAGGCATATGAGCTCCAGTCCAAAGAACAGTCCTAAGCTGTATAAATAAAGTGACAGCAATATTGTCAGCTAAATATAAACTGTAGAAAATATTAACTTTTGTGACTTGAGGAGAACACATCTCGGATCCTAAGATGTTATCCTGTATTTCATTGCACTTCACTGCATTGTGTGAATGTTGCTCTGTATTCTCAGTGCAAATCATTAATACTACATAGAGAAAGAGGGACATTTCACCTATCAAAAATAGCTTGCGTAGGATTTCACCATAAAGTCATCAGGGGCTGTAGGATCTGTTTTGTTTACTTCATGTAGCGGTTTTGACAGTTAGATAAAGGGATGGAATCATTTCTTTAAATCTAGTATTGCATAGAATCATAGGGTTAGTAAGGCTCACAAGTGTCATTTAGTCTGATCCCCATGGTTGGTACAAGACAGCTGTATCAGTATTATTAGCCACAAAGGTGAATGCAGCCTTTTTCTTTTTTTAAATGCTTTTGTATCATTCAACCAGATACCACATTATAAATCTGAGAATGAAGTAGAGATGGGACCAGATCTGAATGCTCCTGAACTTTAGGAAAGTGGATATGGAATCAATTTTCTGACTTGCTCCATTTCTAGTAACCAGAGTAACTTGTCTTGTTTGGAAAAAGAAATGTGGTATACCTGAACAGGTGTAGTTTTATCACTTAACTTGATGCTTACCTTAAATGGTGCTGCAATTAATGTTCTTTGTTGCCATTCCTTGAATTTATTCCTCCTTCCCTTTTTCCCCCGTTCCTGGAATGACCTTTCTCATGAATCAACTTCACACTTTTAATCTTCAGAGTGCTTTACAGACACTACCTCGCTAATCCATACAATACTCCATTGAGGTAGAAGTGGGGAAAATTGAGAGAAAGAGATGAATTGAGTTGTCCAAGGGTACGTTGGACCTCAGTGGCAGAGCCAGGAGTAGAACTCAGGGGTTACTAGCTTTCCATCCTGTGCCCAGCCCTCTCTTCTTATTCTGACAGGTGCCGATGTGTCATCAGCCTAACTCCATGTAGATTTTGTGTGTAGGGGTACATGTAGTAGTGTGGGGCTTCAGAAGCAGAGAGTTAAAATACTGTAACTTCTCATTCCTGTTACTAATGCTCTTTGCAATCTGATGTAGGGCTTTATAATTTTAGAAAATAACTGTTTATTCTTATTCAGACAGATTACAGCATTTGATAAACTACGAATTACATTACTTAGTTATATCTACATAACTTTGTTTTACAGGAGTAGAGCTGCAAAATAATTTGGCTATTGGCCAACATTTTAACATTTTTTGTTAAATTTAGTCATATTTAAATTTAAATTTAAATTTAGTCATATTTGAATGCTCCCATAACTAGAAACTGGGATCCTTCTACAGCAAAGGCAAAAAGTCATAGTTTTCCTCTTCGTTTACAATATTCTGAGTCAGTTCCTCAGCTAGAATAAATAGGTGCAGCTCCAGTAATTTGAGTGGAGCTCTGTCAGTTTATGCCAATTTAGGATCTCGCTCATTGTATATGCTGGTGGGATTGTATAGCTGTAAGGAGTAGTCAGTTAAGGCACGATCCATGGATGCAGGGCCTGAGTTTAAGTGTGGGCCAAAGGACTCATGATTTGACTCTCATGTTCCATGGAGAATCTACCACTATAAACTGCTGGAGTCTGTCATGGAGATGGGAGCGGGTTAAGAGGTGGGTAGTATTGGCCAGACAATCAGCCAGGGAGCAGCGGGGATGTAGGGATGTGAGTGTTCATCTGGAGGAGAGTGCGGTTTGGGCTAGATTTGACAAGAGAATCTCTGAGAATCCTGCATTTTTGCTGCCTTTGTTCTGTGCGCACGAGAGAGAAGTCTCCGTAGTCTTCAGGGTTATCTGAGTAGCACCTTTCATGAGCACTTAATTTCCTGTGAAAAATTAGAAGGAAAAATAGTTTTTTTAAGTTAAAGGTTTTTTGAGGGCTTCTGAAAAATGTTTCTTTTATAATTGATTTGGGTCTTGATTTGTGCAAGCACTTAAGCATGTGCTTAACTTTAAGTAGGTGAGCAATCCAATTCAAAGTCAATTGGACTACATGGATGCATAAAGTTAAATATATGCTTAAATGCTTTGATGAACTGAGACTTCAGGGGAGGAAATAAGGATGGCTACCTTTAAAGAGAGTGGCATTGTAAAAATGCTGCATCTATATTATTGGGATAATAGATTTAGCTTTATGAATGCTTGGATGGGATGGAACAGGGCACTCTTTAGATTCCATTACAGTCTCTGTTTAGCCACAAGTGTCCCTTGTCATATATCTCATTGTTATCAGATGGTTTAGGTATTTTTAAATTGTGAGTAGACTCTCACATTATTATTGTCTGTGTGTTAATGCTGTGTAATTAGATTTTTAAATGTGTGCTGTCTAGGATCCAAAGTTAATTCCCAATTTCCCCTGCAGCATTTCATCATTTGGTCCTTCTTTCAGTAACGGAGGCACAATTTTAGACATGACATGCCTTTAGTATTAAGCATGCCACCTAGTTATTTAAAGGAAGCAGTTTTAAATCATTTGAAGCACTTTAGGCCATAGAAAAAGCCTTAGATGAGAAGTTTCTATAATCATTTGTAGTTCTGGGAAAGGTTGACAAGCATTACCTTTAGGAAAAAGTAAATCTGTGATATTTGTTTAGAATGACTGACTGCCAGATTCCATTAGAGAACAGGCAAATTCTTCTGTGGGTAAAAATTAAGGCTTATAAATATTGGCATTAAATACTGGAGCAGAGCAGACCAAAGCTTGGGTTTTTGGCTTCACAACATGGAAACCAAGGCTGGTTGAAATTAGGGTCCCAATTTACCAATGCCGCCCACTTCAGCTTCACTGAAATTTGGCTAAACAGTTCCACTTTTGTCCGTCTCAGTTTGAAAGTGAGGCGTGTCTTGCTTTGGTTTTGTAAAACCTACACTTCTGTTTGTTTTACCCAAGTTAGGAAAGCAGAATAGGAGAATGGACTGTAGATAAGAGATTCTAGATTTGTGCACATCTTTCTTAAATCCTGTAGGTATATTATTTGCCTTGGTAATAGTTGTGCCTAAGCTAACTAGTGTGACAATGTGTTTTTTCTCTCTGATTATAATGTGTGCTGTGTAGTTGATACACTGATATCATGTGAGTGTAATTTCCTCTTATTTTATCTTCACTGCACAGTATTATAAATAAACAGTTTAAAAAAATAAAGAAAAGCACCAAACAAATCTGTTGCATCTCCTTTTAAGATTGTACCACTGTAGACACTTGTTCTAGTAAAGTAGAATTGGACCCACTTGATTGCATTTAAATTTTTCATGCTTCAGCAGTTTGGCTGGGAGCACAGTAAAGAAAAACCCCACGAGCGAGGATAGTTTAGAATAATAGAACTTGATTTTGTGTATTATAGCGGCACCATTTGCGCTGCTTTAGTTAGGGTTGTGTCAGCACTTCCATTATAAACCCCTGTTTTCAGGGGTTATAACTAGGGAGATTTTTTTTTTTAACAGAAATTAAAAAAAACATTTGACTGATTTTAATTTATAATAGAGCAAAAATAAAATAAGGTAAAATAAAATGGAAATTAACAAATTTCAGACACCTTTTACATGTCTAATTTATGTTTACTACTGAAATTGTAACCCTTACTAGATACTGTCTTAATTTACTTTACAATATTTTATGTTTAAAATTGCAAAATTATTAATGTTTAAAAATGAGCTACTATTGAAACCCATAATAATTTTCAACATTTATATTACCAGAACAACCTGGTTTATGGATTGATGTGACAATAAGAATTAATCTAATGGGTTATTTCAGTGAGAGCATTTGATCATACTCCTTGGAAATCAGGGGTTAAATTCTGTCTTTGGTTAGAGCCTGATCTTTCAGTCTTCTTTGTGCACAACTCCTACTGAGGTAAGCAGGACTTTCCCATGGATAGGGCTTGAAGGAATTGGCCTTTACACCAGAGAATTACTGCTTAGCATTGCGTAGAAAACAGTAACTTAAACTTGCAGGGAGTGGTTGATAGCTACAGTTATATAGGTGTGTATCAGTATATTTTAGAGTTGGCACATTCTCTCCCTTTCTATAAATAATTAACTTAGATAAGCTATAAAAATATATTTGTATATAAATATATAAAATAATATTAGAGAGGCACTGTATTTAATAACAGGAAAAAAAAGATTTTTCCACTGTTCTACATTACAAGTAGGTAGTTTTACTGAATGGTCACTTGAGGAATTACCAAAAGCCTATTTATGAAATAGAGGTGAAGCCTTTCTAGACTAATTATATTCAGCATGTAATTTCTAAACTTCACTCTGAATTTTGATTTTCAATTAACATTCCCAATTTGAAGATAATTTTCTATTTAATGTAATTGCAGGAAATAATTTATTGGCTGATTAAGACGGGGGGCCCAGCCTTCCTTAAGAAAACACTCCCTAACAAACCAGCCTTTAAAGCCAACTCATAGCTTTGGACAGATTTAGCCTATTTTCACAGCTGCACAGTTGTGTTTAATTGAGATTGTGCACTATTATTCATTGGTGCAATTTGTACTTGAAATTATTCTTAAGAGACATTTTCATTTCTGGTTTTATGTCATGATTAATTTTATACTGAAGAAACAACTATAACTATTACTATTGGAAGAAGCCAGTTCAGTTTGTAAAAGAAATGGTGTCTGTTAAGAAGATGAACTTAATGAACATTTTTTATCGTGACTTTCAGTTTTAAATGCACGGTTTCTAAATTGCATAAAACCATAGTAAATGTATTATGTTGTCATGCGAATGAGTAAATTAACATGACTATTGTAATCAGAAAAGTAGAAATAAATCTCCCATTTTATCTTAATCTTTTGATTATCTTAAGTCACAGTAATTATGAATGAGAACCTCTTGAAATACCTGGAACAATACCTATTTCTGAACTCTCAGTTTCTTATGTGCACCATAAACATACATTCTTTAGTGGAGTATGAACATTATATTTACTCCATTCTACTGATTGACAATTTTAATATTCCTAAAGGAAATGCAAAGCTTTATTTCCCCATTTCCCTCCACTAGTATCAAGTTTGAGATGGGATTTTCGTTATTTATAGAAAGGTTATCCTAAATAGGTATCAACATTTTAATATGTTTCAAAGCACTTCAAAAGCTTGTAATGCTTTTATTTGGAACTGTGCATAATTAGATTAGCTGATCCTATATTAATTTTTTTTCACTGTAGGATACTAAATCTGAGCCCCCTCATTAATTGTGAGAAATTTAGCATTAGCTGTTAAATCCTATGTGAAACATGGGCTGCTACATAAAAACTACTGTTTAAATTGGAATTAACTTAATTATTTTTCTTTGCACTTGATATTTCCTTCACTGTAATATTCATGAAAGCATGTGACACATTTGTAAATTTAACTGTTAGTCTCAGATTTCCAGACTCTTTAATCAGTATTTATTTGTCTGTAGAAACAGTACTAGTGAGTTAATGATTTGCTAATTTGAAAAATGCTCATGTGGTTTCCTATGTTAACTGATTTGTGCATTTTTAAAGAAATGGTATGAAATCAATTATTATTAAAGAGCAATTAAGGTGGAAATCTTATTCCTTAGTTCCACACCAACTTCAGTATTCAAGATATTCTAAATTAATAAAAATGAAAAAAAAATATTTTAGTTGTCTTTTTTGACAATTGTGGTTATCTTCACCAGAAATTTTTAAGAGTTTTAAATTTTGATTGGAAATATTTTGTATTTTAATTTAAGAAATAAATTGTGGCAAAGCTGTATTTGCCTATGGAAAGGCATGAAGAAGCTATTATTAGGAAAATGACATTTTAAAATAAATACACTTATTTATTACAACTTAACATTCAGATTTAACTGAATTCTTTCAGATGCTTTGTATCTTCTATGCAATGTCTAATAAAGATGGAAATATAATTATTTCAGGCATTTAAGTCAAACTGAAGAAGATTGCTTCAAGACTAATCATACATTATCAGTCATTCGTTCAATAAGCCACTTACAGTTTTATAGCACCCTTCACGTGAATATCTCAAAACCCTTTCCAAAAGGTAAAACTGGATACAATTTAAACAGGTTCAGAGAAGATAAAGCTTTAAATCAACAAATCATGATAGTTCTTTGGAACAGCTTGGCTAATGGCTTAGAAAGCCTCATCTGTGGAGGAAACAAATTCCACATGCAAGGGACAAAGTAAGCAAAGGATACAATCATGCAAACCCTCATTCAAATGAGTACTCTTTATTTACACAAGTAATCCTACAGAAGTCAACTGAAGGGGACTGTTCATGGGAGTAAGAGTTAAAAAGACGGGGCCTATAGGCACAATTGACAGAATATGCGTGTCCAGAAGAGTCATCATTCTCTTATGGCTGGAGAAAATGATACTATTGTACAAGTTTTAATAAATGGGATGACGTGGGATAAATCAATACTATGTTTCATTTGGAGCTACTGAAGACATCTTTAGTGCAGAACTGAGAGGCTCTGAGCTTCTGAAGAATATGACCAAGAATCCAGATCCTCCAAACCCTTAGTCCTGTGCGTAGTCCTTTTGACTACAATGGGATTATGCAAATGAGAAAGGACTACTCATGTATATAAGGATCTGCCTCCAATTTTCATGTTTTGATCTATAGCTTCATCCATGTGCTCAATAGTAAAATCTGATGCCCTGCTCTTTTTTGTTGTTCTGCAGAAGAATGTCTTCCAAACAGGCCACCTCTCCATTTGCTTGTGCAGCTGATGGAGAGGAAGCAATGACCCAGGATTTAGCATCACGAGACACAGAAGAAGGCAACAATGATCAGCATGTGGCCTCCCATCTGCCTCTACTCAGCCTAATGCACAACAAACCTCACTCGGAGGAGCTACCAACTCTGGTCACCACCATCCAACAAGACGCTGACTGGGACAGTGTTATCTCAGCCCAGCATAGAATGGTAAGTTTCCAATTTATATTCAGCCATTTGAAGTTAGTATTTCAGAAGGGTTCATTCAGAGCAACCATTCGTAGATATGAAATTTTCTAATTGGTAAAATACCATTCTTAATAATAGAACAACATCAATATGGGGTAATTGTAAATCACAACTGTATAATTTTTCTAAGTATATAAGTTTATATGAATGAGGTTATATGATGAGTTCATTTTCAGCAGGGAACTGCATTTGTTTATCATGTTTTCAGTCATCCTCTGATTTATGTCATAAACTTTCTAGCTCATATATTTGTGCATTCATTTCAGCAAGAAGAGTGCAGCTCATAACTGTCATGTAACTGGGCTGCAGGAGTTGTTGAGGGCAGGAAAAAACTTTAATATGTTTCTAAAGAAGGGCCTTCCATTGTCTACAATGCATATTCAACTTTGAATAATAAAGTTAATATTAATTTCCTTTCTGAAACCCACCAAAGAGAGAACATTCATAATCTGGCACTGCAATGCAGAGACTAACATCTGGGCTGATACCACAACTCGTAATGTTATATAGGAAATGACAACATTTTGTGAAGGATGAATAGTTTGAGATTGCTAAATGCATATCAAACCTGTCTTGTTCTTGGTCACCAGTTCAAACAAGGTTAGCAGTGACTTGCAAATTGTCACTACCGGATGTTTGTTTATTCACTTATATGAGATGAGTTTGGAGTTGTCATTTCCATCCCACTGGACAGACATCCATCTGACAAAAACACCATTATAAATTTATATTTTAAACTAACTGAGACTCTCAACAGAGTTGCTAAAGACTGAATAGCCATGGAGACTCGATGAACTTCTTTTCCATATGTTTGCCCTGTCTGAGCAGAACTGAGGCATGTGGACTGGATAGTTGCTACAGACGGGATCTGTTCTGTGGATGGATATCTCTGGTTTTCAAACCAGCATCTTTCATGAGCACTTAACTGGCACAAATAATTTAAAGAGGAATGCTTTCTTTCTTTTCTTTTAGTGAGTTTGTCAGATCCATAAAATCAGATATTTTCATTGAGACCGATTTTTTTCATTAAGTTTGAAAACTAAATACTACCATCACCACAATACATTTAAAACTCATCAACCATAATACAGTTATTTTGTAGTTAGGTTATAAACACAATGATAGTGATTTACCTTGGCAGATTGGCAAAGGTTCTGGGGTGTTTTTTTTCGACTTCCTTGGGGCATGGCTCACTTTCTGGTGCATTTTCTAAACCTTAATGTCTTTAAACCATTGATGACTTTAATGACTGAGTCATAGATTTGACGTTTATTACAGGAGTGGGTGGGTGAGGCTCTGTGGCCTGCATTGTGCAGGAGGTCAGACTAGATGATCATATTAGTCCCTTCTGACCTTACAGTCTATGCATACCGATCAGTAATTCTCAGTTAGTTCCATTTTACAGAAGGAGAAACAGAAACACAGCTATGGTGACCGGGCATGTTGAAGAAAAAATGAGTATGAGTCATTCTTACTCATTTCAGAGTGGGGCATCGGCGCAATGAGAGTTACAGTCTTAGGGAAGCAGTAGCAGTTGTGGAGTGACTGTCGTCTGGGGGGAAGGAATTCTTAACCTTCCTGGAATCCCCGAGGGCACAGGCCATCCACTCAGGCTGTGCTCTGAGAGATATATCGGTACCTCAGTCAAAATGTTAGAGCTTCTTGGAATGTCTTCAAATATCTTGCTCATGCACAGTAATGTAAAATTATTTTACATTTGTGATGGCCAAATGTAATTTTCCTGTTCTTTCTTTTGGAATGATACACTTTCATGCCAACACTTGCTGTACCTCTGAGGAGACTGAGCAGCCACAAGTCACTCTCCTGCCTATCACATTTCTGAAACAGGTGCATGAACTTTCCTTGAGTGACTTAGCATTCTGGTTTTCCCCCCTTGTTTCCGAAAATACTCCATCATATGGTTTGATAAAGTTCCTGAAAATCATTAGTTGGTCCCACAACTCCCTAGGGCCAAATTCAGCAGTGTGTATATGCAGTTTTTATTCAGGCAGATCTCTGCTGAACGGGAACTTTTTGGCTAAGGAAGGAGTAGGTATAACTTAGGTGGTGTGGCTAGAAGTGAAAATTGAAGATCTAAGGCTTTAAATCAGATCATTTTAATTTAAAACAAATACAACAATGATGCTGCCCCAAATGATCTACTTTAGAAACCGAGACATCTTAGGTAACATCACATTGGTGATTGTAACACAGAAGTTGTGAAAAATCTTCAGTTGTTTTAAACTAATTGTTAAATTAAGCTGTCGCTCAGAACAACTTATTTAATATTTTTGACAGAGCTAAAGTCTGCCATAGATCCTTATATGCAAATCACATTTAACCCTTTTAATGATCTCTCTTTGAAACACCCCAGCTTGCTAGCAGACGCTGATACTGCTGGGAAAAGGTTCTGAACATTCTAACCCCTCACTGTTACAAACTAGTTCCCTGCTCAGTCCTAATATAAGGATTAGGATTACTGATTACTCCTAGTAAATCTCAGTCTAGGGGATGGGCTGAGCAGTTATGAGACGGAAACTCGAGGAGCTGCCAAAGGTGGGAAAAAGGCTTGAGCTGAATGCTGTTAGTTTCTTTGTTAATGAAGCTGAACTCTATGAAAGGCAGTCAGTTTTTGGACTTTGAAGTGTAGATTATGTTGTGAAGCAGGTAGAGAATGGCACTTGCTCACATCCTCTTAGTCCGAAAAAAATGGTAATTAAGGATGTAACCTTACTTTCTTTGTTCTTTCAAAAACTCGCAAAGGCCAGTTGGAATTTGGGGTGTATACAGTGTGGAGCTCTGTGCAGAGGTGAGAACGGTATGGTTGGACAATAAAAGTAGACATTGCAAAATGAAAATTTGTCTAAGAAAACTATTGATTAATTGTTTCCAGTGTATGTACTTGATGCAGCACTTTTGTTAACATAAGATACCTTTTAAACAACATTGTATATTATCATTTAAACTGCAGCCCACCCCTCAATGTTCTGGCTCGAAATGTTTTCAAACTTTCACTCCCTTTTGATATCAGGCATTGCTTTCCACTGAGTCCTTTGTGTATTCTGAATATCTGGAAGCCAAAATATTTTGTTTTAACTCCCACTCTATAGTATTTCCCAGCTGTGTACTTATATGGTGTAATAAAAGGATTTAACAAATGAAAAATAGCAGCTGCATTTGGAGATTCCCTTTGTGCTCCATTTTCATTTGACAGTTTCAGCAATGTGTAACAACTGGAACATCAGACCTGTAATGACTTACACCACAAGTATCATTTCACCAACCAATTTGATTTGCAGAAGGGACAAAAATAAAACAATAGAAGGATTTGGGCATGCAGTGTTCCATTGCAGGGCTGGAGACATTACCATTATATTTCTAACTTAAAATAAAATTTTTGGGATGTGTGGATATTTATTTCTGTTTATAAATCTGCTAGAAAAAAAAGCTGTTCCAAGACGAAGGGCTAAGTTTTCCCCTTTTGCAAAAAAAAAAAAAAAAAAAAAAAGTTAGGAAATGGGGAAAAATTACAAAATTTTTTGCAGGTTTGAAGATGCAGAACCATAATGCATTCTCCCATGTGGGAGGGATCAGCAAGTGGGATGTATAAATCTTGTAAATTCCATCCAAAAAATTATGTCCTTGGGGCAACAGATTAGGAACAGTTGGTGATAGAGGAGGGGGAGGGATCGGAGGAAAACCATAGGGTTAACTGTTGTAGCTAGATTTAAAAAGTAGCCAGTTTTTATGACCAGCAGTATTTGTAGTGGTTGTTAGCCATGTTAAGAGAGTGATAATGATGATTCACACTTCATTCACTGCAGGGGCTAGGAAACAGTTTCCTCCCCTGGCTGCCCCCTTCTGTGTAGACCCTTCACCAATTTATCAGATCAGTTTTGAGACTTTTTTCCTTAATCTGAATTATCAGATATAGGCAGCATCAGTGAGTGACAGGCCACAAGACTAGATGAACCAATGGTCTGATCCACTATGACCATGATTCTAAGGGAGGACCTTGTACTGGGATATATCTAGAGTCGGACTTCATGTTTTTTTCATCTTCATGCCTTTTCTGATAAATGTGGGAGGAGAACCGAGGGCCAGATTCTGATGCATATTTGATACTTTGGTGATGTAATGGGGTCTTTAGAAGAACTGTGGTGGACCTGGGGAGAACCCCTTCTTCACAGGAGCTCCTCTCTTCCACACTCCCACTCCTCACAGTACCTACTGAAGAGAAGTGGCAGGGGAGGAACAAGAGGGGAGTGGCCATGACATTTTGTACTGCAGCAGTGCTGAGTTGAGTCGTAGCCCCTAGGAAATCATAGGGAGACCTGGGCCTGGGGCTTTTGTGTTTTATGCTATGGATTATATTGGTCTGTGCAAGAGACAAAATCTGAGAAGTGTGAAGTTGCTTAAAGCTCTCTTTTTCCTTGCCCTCTCATCATCTATACTGTCTGTGCTGTGCCTCCTGCCACAACACTGAATACAATCCAAAGCACGGTGTTATCTGGGATGAAGGTCCTTCCCCCAGGGAAAGCAAACACATTATGGCATTATAAGCTTATTATGTCCAAGGGGTACTATGTTATCCCCTACATTTTTAATATGAAATAGAGGCCAGTGAATTTGGAACTGGCGTTGTCATTGGATTATATGTCAAATGAAAGAACTGTCATATATTTTACATAGTAATGATATCAAGATTATGTATTTATTGCAGATTTCATGTTAAGCAAGTTCTGCAGTTCTTGCTATATGTGTGCATAGAGTTCTCATCGAGCTTGATGGGAATATTGAGTACGCAGAATAGATCTTATATTGTATTTATCTTTTCAATAGTTTTTAATACAGCAGTTATATCCAGTTTAACTTTCTGTAGCCTTGGCAAAACTATTAATGCGAGAAAGATAACAGAAATTGATGAAACTCATGTAGGCCGTAATTCCTCATTGCTGATAACTAGAAACAAACTGATTTTAGACTTTCCTTGGTATAAAAGCAGTTTTTACTTTAAAAGGAATATACCTCAGTTCTGGTTTTTCAGAAGAGATAGTTCAATAATTTTCAGATTCAATAGCAAACAACCATGACAAAGCTTATGTTGTTGCATCAGTTTATGGCTTTAAATTCTCAAAATTAAAGTTATAATTTATTTAAAATACTCACATTTTTAATTGACTTGATATCGAGATGCAGGTAGGAATTGAACCAAATTTAAGTGCCCCAAATTCTAGCAGTTAGCTTCAGTTCTGTGTTCCCAAGCATTCTCAGTAGCTGAATTGCTCAAGCAATCTGTTATTTGCATGTACACATCTACATTATATGAACGTCAACTGCAAATCCACTATGGTAATATCCTTTGTAGGGTGCGAGTGACAAATATGGAATAAAAGTTTAGATAGATGATCTCTCTCACATATGATTTCCTCTTGGTTGAAATTAACAAGTGCTAAAAACAAATTGCATGCTTCTTTCTGTTTGTCTATTATATGCATCTGTATGGGCAAGTATAATGCAAAAGGGTAAATAGTAGGGTTATTTTTCCAGAGGCTCACTGTGGCACTAGACCAGTTTTTTGTATTTTGATTTGTGATCTGCAAACAATTAGGCAAGTGTTTAACTTAACTTCAATAGAACTATTTGTGTACATAAGCACAGGCCCAAAAGTATACTGGATTGGGGCCTTGGTTATATTAGAATCATGAAAAGAACATTTTTCACCTTTTATGTTAAAAGTAAAAACCCAAAATCATTCCCTTAAAAAGGTCAGAAGAATGTGTTTTATAAGGATAACTAAATAAGTGATTAACTTTTTTTTTTTGTGGGGAATCAGTAATTACTTCTTTGCCACATTAATTATTTCTGTTATTTTTATTCTTGATGGTGTAAAACACTTTTAAAACTTAGAAGGTTACCTTAACCATTTTCCTTATGTTCTTGCAAGAATATTGTTATAACCCAATTAATCATCACCCAAATACTTCACAGAAGACAACAAGGTTTTGTTTGGGTCTGTCTACCTCTATAGATCTTTTATCCCTTTTGCTTATCTGGATATTTCATCTCTTTATAAAGCAGTGTTTGAAAAGTCCATGCCCCGGTCTGTATATTTGCAATGTATTTTTCAAAAGTAGAAGCATTAACATGCTATAAATTGTTTGAATTTTTTTTCCTTGGGCCAGAAGGAATCAGGTATGCATGCTGATTAACACACTCCAGTCATTAACATGTGATTATGTGGGCTGCATATTGAGCACCTGCCAAAAGATAAAATCCAGCACTGTACTACATCTGTGCAAAGACTTTTTGCATTTCTTTTGTACTTTGACAGCTCAAGAAAAATCAGGCTTTGGTATCTTTGTTCAGTATAACATAACTGTGTACATAATATGTTTTCATGGAGGCAGGAAAGATACATGTATTTTTTTAATCTTTGAGGCTGTGAAAATCCAGTGGCTGGGGCTTACGCAGGAGTCAGTGTAATATGAATCTCCTAATGTATTGTATCATAATAACATAAGATCATTCACATACAGTTTACAGCATTCCTGCATGTTTATAAGGATTATGTGTTCTGGGATTCAGCCAGTGTTCTTCTAATTCACAACAGTTTTATGTGATGCCTTTATATCTCATAAATGTCTTGTTTTTATTTCAATCTCCCAAATGTTTCATCAGTGTTTACCTTAAAGAAATAAAGTACTTTATGCATCAGGCTAGCTTTCTAGCTTACACATGCAGGCTAGCTTACACATTTCATTGCAAACACTAAAAGACGCACCCAAAGCAGTTAGCATGTAACTGTGTACAAAGAAGGGTCTGTATGTATATTTAATATTGCTAAAATAAGTTTTTATTCTGAAATTTGCAATAAAGTTAGCATTAAATTGGACCTGTATAAAGTGTGTTGTGAGCAGATTTAGCATATACAAAGAGATCTAGTATTCGCAAACCACACAACCTTTGTTTTACTTGGCTGCCTCAGATTATATAGGATGCAAGTATTTAAGTTTCTCCAAAAAGTAGTCAGTGTCAATAAATTGAGATGGATCTCAAGGCCTTCTCAATTTCTAATCAGAGAATGATTGAACTCTTAAGTTTCATTCTACATATGTTTCATTAGAGTATGGCAATCCACTTCTCAGTGCCACACAGAGTATAAATAAACTCAGCACAGTATACCATAATAGATACTAATGAATGATTGTATACCCACGACAAACAAATATATTCCTCACCATGTCTAACAGTGAGTAGCATTCCATATAAAGGACAGATTTAACTGAAATTTAAGGCCAGGGCACAAGATGGCTGAACGGTATTGATTCTGTATGGCCAAACCTAAATCCATTAAGATGATAATTATATTTCTTTTCTTTGTTACTTTAGCCCATTATTTTTTTGTCTTGGAGTAGGATATAAAGTGAATTTTATTTTATATTACTGACTTTTTAGGCGTTTGTAAAGGGCCAAATCCAAGTCCTCCAGTTGTGTCCAGTCCTTATGTAGGCAAATCTGAGTTTTACTTGAGTAAATTTTGAGTAAAAGACTCCAAGTTTTAGCCCACGTGTTGCTGTTCGCCCTCCCATTTACCATAATTTGTCTATGCTGTACAAATGATGTTCCCTCAATAGGTTCTGGCAAGTCATTCTCAAGCTTTAAATATAAATTACAAATCTTTCCTAATAAAACTTTTGTTTTTATAATCAGATGGGAATTAGAAGCGATCATTTAGACATTTCATTTCTCTTAATTCTGTTTCATTAGAGCCCTTAAAATGGGAAACCTTTAATACAGTGATGGGAAATGATTGTGTAAACATTTGTTTTCATTATATGTTAACTTGGATCTGGCTCCAAGTGCTAGCATGCTGCTAGTACTTGGAATAAAAACCATTCTGGATATCCAACTTTCCTGGGGTGTTTACATGTGTCCCATTCAATACAGAGACTGATAAATTTCTCTTTATAACAGAAAAACCTCAGCCACATGGAAATAGAGGACTGTAACCAACACATTTTATGTTACTTAATATTTATTTTCTACTTTTTTCTGGCCATTCATCCTCATATTTTTATAGAACTCCAGTGGAAACAGTTTGTGTTGTCTTGTTGGCTATTGAACAGGCTAGGACTGACAGTCAGCAGTCTACAATCAAAGTTCGAGAATTTGTGATTACGGTTAAAATTTTAAATTAGTCTTCCACCTATTCACAGTATCATTTCTTTTCTCATCTTTAAAGAGGGTAAGATCTATATACCCTGTACAAAATACAAGAAGCGGCATAAAGGTTGTGGGCAGCCCTCTATCAGCGACCACGGCCTCCTCCATTCTTCCTGTTTAAGGTTTGTGACCAGTGGATTCACGCACTTCACCAAACTGCTGGCTCACCCACAGCCTTCATAATCCCTAAAAGAAAACTACTGTGGAGTCTGGCTCTATAGGATGTACCAGGCTGCCGAGTCCCCAGATGTAACCGTTAGCTTTCCGCCTCAGGAACAGGGAAAAATCACAATAATTCCAATGTGGTTTGGCCTTCAGCAGAGGAATCTGGGATCTTTCATCCTGAGTTTGCAGGATCCATTTCACTGAAGGCTGCAGAATCCAGGATGTGACTTCCTATTATTTGAAATAGGAATGTAGGGTTCTGTTAGCGTCAATGGGAGATGTGTTTGGACTAAAGGCTAAGTATACCCGCTAGTGTCTATGAAAATAAGTGGGTATAAGAGGAGGATCCTTTCTATAGTCTTAAAAGTAAGATATAAATATACCCTATGTTCTTTGATGTCAATTACATTCTCTATTTTGTGTTTCGCCCTACAATCCTTCAGAGATGGAATTTCTCTCTCTCTCTGTCTGTGCGTGTGCGGGTGTTCGTTCTTTCAGTTACTTGGTAATATGGTTTTTAGACGCTGAGAACAGAGTTGTAGGGCCAGTTTCTTATAATTTTACACACAACTTAACAAAGTAAGGGTGCTAGAATCAGTGTTTAAGAAAACAACTTTTTTTTCCAATACTGAGAAAACTATAGATATTAAATTCTTATTCAGTACTTCTTTTCACACTAAAATGGAACAAAAAATGTTGTAAAGCTTAAGACTTTTTGTACTTACAGTACCTCAGAACAGCAATGATTTTAAAATATGAAATGTGGCAACTGCTCTGTCCAACATGTTGGTCTAATTGCTTTCCTTTAATTAGTTTTAATTTGATTTTTAAAGTTAACTACTTATATTTGAAATGCAGTAAGTGTGCCGGCTCAAAAATAATTTCAAATAACGTTTGCGGAGATTTTTACCATATATGCATCATATGCTCAGTGTAACATGCATGCCAAAACATTTATACGTACTACCTTAGTAGAATGGGTTTTAAGAGCACTATTATGCAGTGCAGGGTACCTGACACGTACTGCCCGACAGAAATATTTTTCCATCTTTATTCAGGTTGGCATCAGAGATTGAAATTATTCAGACGTTGTTTCTGCCTGTGGCAGAACTGCGCTTACTTTTGCCACTCACAGGAACCCCGAAAGGAGCCATACGAGAAGACAATCACTGTTTATCCTTCCCAGATGGGGAGAGCCTGTAAAAGTACCACATATTGCTTTAGACAGCCCTATGATTAGCTAAAGAAGGATACTGCCAGGTATAACAAAGGCCGAAGATTCACAGAAGAAAACCTGTACAATGCACTATCAACAATACAAAATGCATCAGTCTACCTGTGCACAGGGGCAGTAGTCTATAAACTTACTGACGGTTTGATTTTGTGTATTAACCTTGACCTTGACTGTTCAGTATGTAGTGATTGTAGCATTATGAATTGATGATAGCTTATTTTGTAAAACTATTTATTTTCCTATACTTCATCAAAATCAGTTTGGGGATTAGAGTTCACTGACCACAGATGGGTATTTTATCTAGTATAAGAGTGCTTTGCCCAGGCTGGGTTTCATTGTTTATCTAGTGGGACATTTCGTGTCCTTATTTGCCTGTGCTCGTAGGCTGGTAATGAAATTGGTATTTTATATAATGAATATATCTTATAGTTGGACTGACTGTATCACCGTAGAGTTGGTAAAATAGTTATTTTTTGCTGAAAATTTTATTTTATTTCCCCACAAAGTGTTTCCCATCTTTTAATGAAAAACTGAAACCGAAAAAAACGAAAAAAAAAAACTACTACCATCGAAAAAAATTGGTTTTTGAAAGTCAAAAATGTTTCCAGAAAATGTTTAAAGGTTTTCATTTTTTAAAAGAAAAACCTGGGAAATTTCAAACAATGATGTGAAAATTTTCATGGGCCAAAATTTCTATGAGCACAGGCCACAGCAGATATGCCTGTTCTAAACAGGCAAAAAACTTAGAGCTGCATAGCGGGCAATGGACTTTGGTCATTGACATTAGTGGGAGCAGGATCAAGGCTCAGTATCTACTTTCTCTATTCAGATGCAGCATTTTTAAGCACAGGTCAATTACCCATGCTGAGCTGCAAGTAGTTGAATTTTGCTGGTCCAGACTGGGTTTCTGTCTTCCAAGGCTGCTTGACATTAAAGTTTCTAATACACTCAATCCTGTAATTGGTTGGTTGCTAATTTAAATACATACATAAAACTGAGGCCAAAAAAAAAAAGGGAAACACTTCTAAAAATATAAAGCCTTCCTCTGTAGCATTGGGCATAGCTCACTTGCTGATTGATTCTCTGTATTTTAAAGTCTTTAAATCATGATTTGAAGACTTTAATAACTCAGTTCATAGGTTAGAGGTTTATTACAGGAGTGGGTGGGTGAGGTTTTGTGGCCTGCATTGTGCGAGAAGTCAGACTAGATGATCATATCGGTTCCTTCTGACCTTAGAGTCTATGAGTCAATGAAATATTGTTTCTTAGGCATTACGGTTTATCATACACTTTTTTCTCATAAGCCATCTGCCAATTTTCTGGACTTGTTATTAGGAGTTTGTCCCAAAATGTCACCTTTTTGGAGTGATTTTTAGATAATGAACAGGCCCTATTTCAGGATCAGGAAATCTCTGCACTGTCTTTATAGTCTGATATAAGAATGTTTAATTCCTTTAATATTAACCAGGAATAATGTGTGTGTGGAAGGATATTATTAAAAGCCTAATGAGCATTCTCTACTAGATCTCAGATTAGGTTAAAGTGAGAAGAAATGGACTTTGCTATATTATTTGTAGAAATGATACTTTTACAAAGAGTAGCTTGAACCACATCCACTGTTTTACATACATGGGTTTTCTCAACGCTCTGTTCCTATTAGAAGTGAAATAAGATTCTCAGCAAGAGGAAATAATATTTTAGTATTGTAGGTTTATGAAGATTTTAATATTGTTTTCCTATTTCTTGATTTGGAGTTAACATGTATGCAGTAATTTCTGCATAAACCGAAAGTTTGCTATTTACCTTTTTCCACTCCTTTTTTTTTTTACGCAATCTTGAAATATTTATTCACTGAAATCAATGAGAATATTAGACCTTGGGAAAATGCAACTTTCCAGGAGAATGGCATGAGTTAAAGAAGTTATTTCCATCTCAGTCATAAAAAAATCTAATTTATAGTAATAGAAGCAATTTTTTTAAACTTGTGTGTTTAGGATTGTGCCAATTGACAAGGTTGCTGAGCAGCTTGAATAATCGCCGTATTTGGTCATCAGACTGTCTGAATATCATCAACTGCTACTCACACTATTCAGATATTCTTTTGCCTGTCGCCCTATTCTCTGTGGTGTTGACAGAAATTGAAGTGAATTAGGAATTCTCAGCAGTGCTACAGCTTTGCCCTGCTCAACTAGACCTGTGTAATGGGCAACATTTAAATTGATTATAGCTCAAAACTTCTCTTTTTGTTCTACCCACCATTTCTTCCAGCCTACACAGAAAAGGAGAAGATACTATTGGCTGGCCCCTTCCTTTCTCTCTCCATGGCACGTATGGGGGATATAAAGTCATTCCTTACCACACAGAAAGATGAATCTAGCTAGCCAGATAAGGTTAGGATCTCCTATCCTACAGAACTTTCCATACCTCCAAGAAACCAGTTTCCTCTTCTTCTCTGATGCGAGTTCTGCAAACTTATCTCCTGAATTTCTACTAAAGGCTCATTATGCTCTCTAAGTAAAAATGATTGAGACATTAAGGAGCGAAAAATGAAAAGGCACCCAATTTTTACACATTCAACAAATGGGAATCCTTCAGGAACTTGCTCCTTGGCTGAGCAAATAACAAATCATTACTTATAATTGGAAGGCACACAAAGCAGTCAGTTTCAGATACACAGGATATGCTAGTGGGATAGCTATAAAATGGCTTTTATAGCTTTTTCCTTTTAAACTTTGCAGTCTTTCTTATTGCTAGGATCTCTCAGAAATTGTTGTCCCAAATACATATGCTGTTTTCCTGTTGACTCCTCAGCTTTTCTGTTTCCCATTGCTAATTTCAGAGAAAAATGAGTTTCATTCTTGGTGGGGTTTCTTAAAGTGCCATTTCAGTTTGGGAATTGTGAATGGGATAGCCTCTTATTGATATCCGTGCTGGGGATTACAGTAGAATCAAGTCCTGATAACAGTTTCTTATTCCTCTCATAATTTTCTCCTAACATGGTTTAATGTAAATTACTCTACCCCTTGAACAAATCCAATTTCCATACTCACTGGCTATTGCTTTTTTCTTTATCCAGTATATATATATATACATTTTCACAGGAGCAAATTGTGCCCCTCCCACTTTATGGGCACATAGGTTTTGGGCAAAATGCAAACAGTACGGTTCTGGGGTTCAGTGGTAGTCGGATTTGGAGACACCAGTATATATAGAATGCAACCCTTGCATCTAGGGAACATCTGTGCTGAACTCATTCCATGTGCACCACCAATGTAGGACAAGGTGTCAGGTGCTAGAACTCCTAGCTATTTTTAATTATTCTACATATGAGGTGAATCTATTATCTTCAACTATAGTCAAATTCCAAAGGGGTAGCCGTGTTAGTCTATTGTAGAAAGACAACAGAGTCCTGTGGCACTTTTAAAGACTAACAGATTTATTTATCGCATGAGCTTTCGTGGGAGAAAATCCCACTTCGTCAGACGCTTTGAAGATAGGAAAGTCAAAGCG
>ML685792.1:7947495-7996949 GCA_007922175.1 Pelusios castaneus | reverse complement strand
CACTGGAGAAGGGCAACTAAATGAATTTAGCCCACCCGAAGGTTACACTGTAACCAGTACAGACCACCCTTGCACCCAGGCTTTCTTTGACTTCAGAAAATTTCTGGCCTACACGTGGGATATGGGTTAGGGTTAGGGTGAAACTCTTGTGCAAAATGCTTCCTAGTTGATAGTATGCTTTCAAACATAAAATGTCAGTCATCCCTGTATGCGAAGGAATCTTTTGTTTTGTTTACTCTGCATGATTCCTAGGTATACATGGGCCCCACAACTGGTCACTGTGAGAAAATGAATGCAAGTTTAAAGAGTTTATCATGTCTAAATAAATATATTTAATCAGAGTCCTTTGGCTTCTGAAAATATGTTGTCTAATCAGAATTTCATTTGAGCAGCTGTGACTGAGGAGGTCAACAGGCATTGCCTAAGAGAATATGGCCCAGCTGGTTAAATTTGGTTGTAGAGATTTAAATGGTCAAGTGCTCCTTGTAATCCAGGACCGTCTGTCTCCAAAGGAAAGAGTGAGTGCTTCAGCATAATGTACAGCTGTTTTAATCTTTCTTTAATAATAGTGCTTCAGCCAGTATCATGCCTTGTGTATCACACTACAAACATAAGCACCTAATACAGGACTAAACATATCTTAGGTCAGTTTCTTGAGTTATATGTAATTTGGAAAAAGACCATCCCCTGCAAAACTCAAATAATAATATGAGTTCCCAACCCAGTCCTTGTACAGCTTGTACATTAAAACAGCCAGTGACTCGATTTATAATGATTTTGGAAAGAAGATGTGGCAGAATTTAAACATAAAAATAATAAAATTTGATTTAGCATTTACAAGTAACTTAACTGAGTATATAAAATCTTGCTGAAACATATCCTCATGTGGTCTAAGAGATCAGAAATGAGCCTGGGTGTCTAATTTAACTGAGCCATACCACACATTGAATAATTTCAATATGCCACATTTTAAATATTTTTCTATACAAGGAAATAAACTGGACAGAGTTTTGGGGAGGCTTTTCACTGATTTTTTTTTTTTTTTTTAAATATCTTCAAGTCAAGAAGAAACATTGTTTCTTTGTAGCGTTTACATGAAGAGTGCATACATTTTGGCACCCTGGTCAAAATTATGTGTCCCCTTTCCCCTCCATACATTCTACCCTTCCAATAAGAGAAGTCACTTCTAAAACGTTGCTTATTGCTGCTCGTATGTGATGTATGTACATTGTCTTGTCTCCCTCGCTTCTAGGTGAAGGAGCAGGTTCCAATCCAACATCGTGTTGTACCTCATCCTAAGCCTCTACAAGTAATAATTACTAGCATACATCTTATCTATAGCTTGGAGGGAAGATTTCACTTCAGAGTTGATACCAATGCAACTCCATAGTATGGAATGGTAGTATGGCCAATCAGCAGGCACTGGAACTGGAAACAGGATGTGTCATTTCTGCTAAGTGTTAAGCCCTCATTACTTAGGGCCTACTTCTCTTTTGACCTTGATTCTGTGTAATGTATACAGTATCATTTTTCAGCAAAGCTCACTTGAAAATTCTAGCACAAGGCTTTTAGAAACTGCTTCCCCTTCTTTTTTCTCATTGAAAATCATAGTTGAACATGTTTATTATCAGACATTTTTAATTTCCATTCTAGGTATAATTGCATTCCTCTATAAACAAAGGTAAATTAATGCATCCACTTCTGTCTGTTATGTATGCATGTTGTTGCACTCTCTCCCTCTCTGTAAAATGGAGCTGGCCATGTATACACATCTAAATGAATATAAAATATATATTAAACATACATTCATAGGTAATACACCTGTTTGTATTTAGATATGATAGTTTATAAATATAGTAAATTTGGCCTAAAGTAAAATGTGTGGTGATTCAATATTTTTTCAGTTGTCTTCCTTGACCCTTTATTTGCTGGTGAAAATTCAAGGGTTAACACCAAAATAGCTAAGCATGAAACAAAACCAAAAGTTCTCCAAAATAGCACTAAAGGTACATTGAAAATAAAGCACTGTCCATAGAAATATGTGCAAATCACACTGATTTCTTTTGGAGTTACACAGACATATATGACGATAGATACAGTGTGGTGTGTAAGTGTGATATTGCTCTTACAATTCAGTTACAGGTTTATGAATTTACTCAGTTCACAAAATCCATGTATATACCATACCATACCATACCATACCATACTGAATGGAAGAAAAGTTTCAGTCCTAAGCTTTTTGTTCATCTAGGTAATAAAGGATTGATCCCAACGGTATATCCGTGAGTAGTCCTTTCAGTTCAGTTTCAAGCAATAGGGTTTCCGTCACTTCTCTTGGTAGATATTCCCATAGCCCTAGAGATCTCACTTTTAGAATTATTTGTCCCGTATATTTAATTGAAAATCTCTTCTGTTTGGTTTACTCTGCATGATTCCTAGTTATACCTCCCTGGATCACTATGATAATTTTTCCTCCCTGATTATTTTTTACAATCTACAACTACATGTAGACAACCATCATATTTTCCAGCTCTGGAGGTTCTGATGAGTGAGTGGATGACATTGTTTTTCTGAGTTAATACTGAACTGTTTTCTCAGCATAGTGTTAGAGAACATAGTGCTCCATGAGATTTTATCTTTTGGATGAGACAAAGAATTCCTAGCTACTCGTGGGCATTGAATTTGCCCTTGAACTTTTCTCAAGAGTAGTGTATAGATTTAATTCCAGTCAGACAATCACATCTCTGCCATGTTTCCACCCCCAGTGTTTCCATTGAATATGATATTAATCCACTGCTCTTGATTCTTCATGAGTTCTGGGTGGTTATAGATATATTTTCTATTTGAACAGTTATTTTCATAGTTTCACTATAGTTTGACATTAGGATTACCAAAAGTAATAGAAATGTATTGTTTTGTGGTGGCTGCTGTTTTGGGAGCCCCATTGTGCTAGGCACAGTACACAGATGCTGAACAATGGTCTTTCCCCAAAGAGTTTACAATCTAATTGTCTTTTTTGCCCTCTGAAAAACCTTTACCAGGCTTGATATATATATCAGTCATGTACTACCTGCCTTGCTGTCCATAAATTTTCACAAATAATTGCTTGTAACAAAGTGAGGGCCTGATCCTGTACCCGCCATGAAAATCAGTGGGAAAGCTTCCATTGTCTTAAATAGTGTAGGATTATATCCCAAATCAGTGAGCAAATTCCCTTAGATTTGTACACAGTCAACATTTGTACATACTGTCTTACCTGCTTTTTATCAACAGCTGTATTGCCATGGGCTTGCTTTCTTTCTTTCTTTCTTTCTTTCTTTCTTTCTTTCTTTCTTTCTTTCTTAATAAAGCACTTCAGTAACTCAGCCTTTATCCATTCATTCACAGCTGATTTGTCTTTTCCTCTGTTGAATGAGCCTCTTCCCTTTCTAGCATTCCTTTTTTACCCAGTTTGTTAGATTTGTAGAAGTCTTTTGTGTTCCTCTTTTTATTGTTATGATTTATTATTTTTTCTGATAGTGTCAATGGACCAATTGAGAAAAGGACCCTGTTGTGTTGGACATAGTACAAACATGGAGTACTAGACAGTTCCTGTGCCAAAGAGTTCACTGTCTAAGACATGACAGACAAACGTTAGAGACACTTCCCCTCTTTCATTCTGTATTCTTCTATGGCTTACCTCTTTCTACATGCCTGGACTGACTCTCTCTAGTCCTCTGTGGTTTCCTCTGCATCTTTCCATTCTTTTTTTAATACTCTTATATCTTTGCATGGTCTCTCGGAAGGTCACATTAGTCACTCACTTTTATGGCATTTTCCTCTTTTATAAAGAAATTGTAGCTTGCTCTGTACCTTAATTATGGTGGTTATGGGGGCCTTAGCTTTGTTTCATACTTGTGGATTTTAAACTGCATTCATCTCCATTTCTTTAAATGTATGGCTATGTCCTATGAACCCATTTCATAATAGACTGAATTCAAGTAATTGAAGGACACTAGCAGAAAGCACCCAGTGTCTCAATCGGTTCCTCATTAGAAGTAGTTGGGTTCTCTGATTTCTGAATCAGGAATTAGTTTTCTGTTTACATTGGGAATCTCTTTGATGAATTGTGTTTATAACTCAGTTGGCATCTGGGTACTTAATTTTCTCCCTGAGTAAACACTCTGTGATTTCAAGCTCCCTCCATATCTGGCCATAAGCTTTTCTCCTATTCTTTTGCATTCCCAGATGTATATAAAAGATTATTAACACAGTTTTGACTATTTTTATTCATTTCTTATGGACTTCAAGTATTTCAGAGCTACTCACTTCATGATCAAGATATCTCACTGATTTTGTAAATATTTTTGACATATAATGTCAGATAATATATAAGAAGAGGAGATGGAGGCCTACCTGTCTTTCCTAGGGTTTGGTATTAATGCTCACCACGGTAATAATTGAACGTCTTATCACTTGAGAGTGCTGGATTTCCTCCCACGTCATTTGCGATGTTATCCATACAAAGTACAATAAGTGGTAATTTCTTATCATGCTTAAGGGTCTCTCTAGGGCTGACAGCCAGCATAAAACATCCTGTATGCCATTTTTGGTTCACAAAATTGGTACAGCATACGTGGGTCAGTCCAGGGTTCTCCATAATGCTCTGAGATTTTATACAGAGAGTGGCCATATAACTAAACAAATGGATTAATAGAGAGTGTTGCCAGTTAGCTTCACCTCTCATCTGTAGAGGCCACCATTGGAGTGCAAAAGAACTTTGACTTCCGTGCCCAGTCACTTTTGGGCCTCTATTCTGAGACATCCAACAAAAGTACCAGATATTGCCAAAACTGTGGCGGTGGTTTTTGTGGTATGGGTCACTATCATTCAGGCACCTGGAAGTAAAATCCTGTGTTATTTCATTACCTGAGCAACCCATTGCCTATTTTCATGGTGGTTTGTTGTCCCAGTTCAGACAAACTACTTGTTGGAACTTGCTCCATTTGCACTTCAGGTCTTTTTTATCTCTTGCCAGAATTGAACTAGGATCTTCTAAATGTCAGCACCTGAGCTCATCCAGCCAGCTCCTCCCCAATGCTTCTTTCTCTGTTATCCTTCCACAATGGTCTCAGTCCCTATGCCTCCAGTTGTCCACCTTCTCTCTTTGCCAGCAATCCTGTTCAAACTCTTTTTCCTAGGCTCCAGCTCTAGAGGGATAGAATTTTACATTTTTTATTATTATGATAAAATGTCTCATCTTTTCTATCAAACTAGCATTTCATCAGTGATTTCTTGCATACACTCACCTATGTTTCTGATATTTTTCTGACTTACCTACCTATGCAATATTTGAATCAAAGACCTATCAGTTACATTATAAGTATCATAAGAGAAAATAAGAACATGTGAGGAACTATCTCAAGAACAAGCTCTTCCCTTATGAGAATCAGACTCATTCAGTGTAGATGGATACAGATGAAAGAAACCCAGGCTCCATGGCTAAGAACATTATTGAGTTAACAGCTATAAAAATATGCAAAGCTGCTTCAGTTGTGTGGATTCGGCAGCAGATAACTAAATTCAAACTTCATTGCAGATTCTAATGTACTGTAAAGCTAACAGTATTATGATCAGAACATGTTTTAGAATAGGAACTGAAGTACATGCTGCATAGTCAGATTTAGATTTAGCAAATTAATTTTGTGCACCAAATCGAAACCCATCTTTTCTATAATTATCAGCTTTAATATAAAAGTCTCTAAAGAAAATATTCCTATTCTTTCTTTAGCACCATGTATGTCAACCTTTGTGCAAGTGAATTTTCAAGTTCTTTAGGTGAGCAACCTCAGGTTTCTTTGGTGATGAACTTTAGTTTTAGTTAGTTCTATTTGCTCTGCCATTCCTGCTGTTTTGTAACAGGGCCTAAAAGTGCTTTAAGTGCTTGTGACCGTGGTAATGAATGAAAATATCTTTCCAGCACGGAGAGTATTGCATTAGACTGAATAGTCACTGTACCTGTAAAAGCACTATTAGTGAGGGGCAGCTATAAGTAAGGATAACGACTTGTGTCCACTGCTTATTTACTGAAAATGGTAAATGTATTATTTATTGAGAGCTCTCCAGACAGTGCTTGTCAGAATAAAAATGTCAGCTCTAAGCAAAATGCTATAATACATAATAAAAGTGCTATGTACGCACTTTAGAGATACAACTAATTAGATCTTTTCTTAAAGAAAGGGCAGTAAAAAAATGCTCAGTGTTGTGTACTTTTTAAATGCTGATGTATTCCTTCGTTTCCTATCCAGTATTTGGTTTAGATACCTTATCATTACTTAAAAATAATTTTGACAACTTTATAATGCTGCTACATGAAATATAGCAGGAGGCTGAAGGAGGCAACTACACAATCAGGCTGCCCAGCTCAGCTAGCAGAGGGAGCATCTGCTCTCACCTCTGTATTTTAGTCTGAAAATACAAGATGCCACTTCCTCCATGAGCGATGCTGGCTGGCAGGCTTGAGGAAAAGTGCCTCCAGTGTAAACAACATAAAATTATTAAGATTAGTCCTCAGCTGTGCTAATTAACCCCAAACAAATTTTACGTTAAGGAAACCATATCTTTTCAACATCCATGTAAGCTTTTTTTCTTATTAAAAGCCACTAAGCACTGGATAAAATCTGTTAATTCTTTTTATGTTTTTTTTAATTTCAAAAACTATTTTTGATGTTAGTTAAATATTTTTGGGGGATTGTTTCTTCTCACGAGGCTTAACATATAAAGGAAATCAGGTTAAAATGTGTACAGTCTCAGTATCTTATCTGCAAGAGGAAATGTGATTTTGAATTCTTCTGTAACAAGGAACAATTTAGTTCACCGTAATTAAATTCAGATCAGTTTCTTACCAATCTTCTTTTGAAGAGTATAGCAGCCAAATTCAGCCCTGCAATAAGCAAGCTGATCTGGGCTGCCCCACCCTGAGTCTAGATGCCACCATGGTGTGTGTGGGGGAGTGGGGCAGAATACTATGCAGTTCTGGGGCCCCAGGGGTCTTGACCTGGCTCCCATATACCCCTGGATCTGATTTGTCCCTCTGTTGATCTTATGGCCCGTCACACTGCATTCCAGGCCCGATCCAGTTCCACTGAAGCCAACTGGAGTTGCATTAATGACTTCGGCAGTACCAGGATCAAACCTTATATGAGCCCTTTTTATCTTTGTAATTCAAGTTCTGGCCTTATCTTTGTCTTCTCATGTCCCAATGCATACTGTATTGCTAGTGTGAACACAAAGTAGGAATTAGAAACAAAACATAATCCAGTTTTTGGGGATATTTTTTAAAAATGCTACCTATATAGGCTTTGTGTTGTGATGAATCCATTTAATACCCACATGCAATTAGCTTACTTATATGCTCATTGGAATACTGGACTCCAAAACATAACCAAAATTAAATGAGTTAATAGACCTGCACACAAGAATTCTCCTTTTTGCCCTTTTCTTTAATGTAGTTAAGGTTGAGATATACATGAAAAGGAGAGCATAATAGCCCTGGTTGATGTACTAATGTAGGCAAATATTGCATAAACATCCCCAGATACCTCTGCTAGCATACCTCATACCCCTGCTATTCCAGTCTGGGGCTGCTCTTTAGCACAGACACCCATTCATGCAAAACCATGCCAAAATGTCCTGTTCTGCAACATAACATTTTGAAATTTATTAAATACTGTTGTCTTTTATTAATCAGAATATATTTTTAGTTATATTTAGTTAGATACCAAGAAGTTTCTGGGCCCAGTGCCCTATATATAAAAACAATTATTTGCTTTCTTCTTTTTTGTTATGGTATTTATTACTAATGCTTTGAAGTAAAAAGTATAAGGCAGCTTTCACATAACTATTTGCTATACTTTGAAAGGCAATTATAATGCATTGTTATTAGATTAATTTCTTCAGTCACCTGCTGTCTGCATGTGATTCTCAGCTGATTTGATGCGACTTGTATCACCCTCTAAGTTATGGCATCAACTTTACTTCACTTACAGTTTTAGTGAACTTGTATACTGTTTTACACTTTATCTGCTTGAAAACGTAACAAGCAAGTTGACATTTTCTCATAGTCTAGTATTTCTGAATGCTACAAGGTAGAGACCCTGATGTGGCAAAATGTAACTGAAAACGCAGTAGTCCATCTATATATGTCATCTCTTTGGTGCAAATTCCTAATAATTTCTCATAAACTCTTCAGGCCAAATTCTGCTGCCATTTACAACCATGATGCATTTGTTGAGAGTGCCAGAGGGCAGACTTTTTCTCTTTAAATGTGCCTATACCTGCCTGTCTGATACTTAAATGTGTCTGGATTCTAATACAGGTATTAACACTTCCTTTCCTATCTTAAATATGTAACAAGCAGGTTGCCATTAAATATTTACAGTGAAACAAAAACTAACACAAAGGGCAGAGGTTTGATAAAGTGCCAAAAGAGCTTGCCAGTGAAAATCAGAGATATTGGGCCAAATTCATTCATGGAGTGACTATTAACTGAATTATCCCAGAAATAATTTTGCCACAGTCTGCATACATTTGCACCATTGTTTTAATATTTTATAGAGGATTTTGAATTGCACAGAAGAAATGTTAAAAACCTAACACCTGAATGTCACCTATTATAATAAGCTTCCTTTATGTTAGATTCTCAGTTTCCTTTATGAACTGTTTCTGTTTCTATTTAAATTTGTTTGTTGTAGCTTTATTAATAGGTTTTGATATATCTTTAATTAGCCAGTTAATTAATAATTCACTTGGAACATTTGTTTCAGCATGTTTAGTGTATCTCTTGTTCCTAGATAACCTTATCTTATCTACGGCATTGCATTGCCTGAATACCAAATCATAGAACAGATTATTGTTAGACATGCAACTTCAGACATCAAATTACATGTGTTAGTGATCAAAAGAAGACAATATATTAAATGGTTCTATTCACTATTTCCCTCACTTTTCTATGTCTCTGTTAATCTTTATTAGCAATTTTAGGCAGTGCAGTACCAGTAGGAAAACCTTTCTTTAAAAAAATTCAGTTTGTGTATCACCAACTCAGAAAGAAACCAGCTAGCTGGAAAACACTATTATTATAATGCAGAATGGCTGCAGGAATTTATTTCTGTTAAGACTGCTATGTGTAACCTACAATGGTCCAGGCTTTTATATGTGTATTTTTCTACTAAATTATTTTTTAAAAAAGGCAAAAAGAGACTATAGGTTTGAAAGACAGTGGCCCTGAAGTGATGGGAAAGTGGCCAAGGTGTCTCAGATAATTTCTGACCCTGCTTTATGAGTTCTGCTGTTCCTTATTCCCCTTGTCAGTTGGGGAATCCCTGAGGCTGTACAAACTGGCCTAACATCATTCAACTCCAGTTTTATATCCTCTCTTAATAATGCTGAGTCTATTCTGTCCAGCTTTGATTCAGACAACCTGCTTGTCTTGAAAAAGTGATATATTTAATCAGTGGCTCTGTCTCCAGCATAGCTCCCACTGCGTGAGACTCAAGCCAAAGCGTGGTGCAGTGGCCTGTCACTTCTGTTTGAATAGGTAATGTGCAGCCGTTCAGCCGAAGAGACAGGAGCTGGAACTGCTTGTTAGGACACATGATCAAAAGCCACTCTCTGCTTTCTGCCAATCAAGCCTCATGTCGCCTTGTGGGGCAGACATTAAATAGATTTTTCTGCCGTACACTGTGGGCACTTTGCCAGTTTGACATGTGAACTGTTACAAAAGATATCAGAGTTTCCACTGCTTGCTGACTGCTTTTAAATATTACCAAGCCCTCGCTGTCCAAAGTAGAATATTTTAAATACTGTATTATGATACATTTCCAGCAGAATTACTCAGTCTCCTTCATGCTCCAAACAGTTCATAGATGTTTTTGGAAGCAAAACCAGAAGTTGGGTTCCTGAAGGGAAAAAAAAACAAAACAAAAAACAGTTGAACAACTGTATGACAAATAGATTTGAACAAGATGATTGTTGTCTGAGAATTATGGTGAGTTGTCTGTTTTCAATGTTGTACTTTTGAATATTGTTTCTATTTTTTGCTGTTTTAACATTATTTAATTAGATTTTCCTAGCTGAGCTCATGGCAGTATTTTTGTTGTTATGTTTCTGTCTAGGGTTATTAAAATTGGTTTATTTTGTAAATTAAGTAGATTTTATTTGTGTTTTTTGTGGTGGTACAAATCTAAATATCCTAAAATGGCTCAGTAGCTGTTTTTATTTACACTTTGCTTTGTTTCCCCCCCCCCCCCCCCAGATCCTTGTCTGTTACCCTTCATAGCCACCTCAGCTCCTGTGCCCATGGCAACAACACTCAGTGGTGGAGGCTACAAAGATGACATTTAGGCCTTCCCTAAGTAATGAATATTCTTTTGTAACTTACAGGCTCACTAAATTTATCCCATTTTTAGAGGTTCCAAATACCAGATAACTGCTTCTGTTAGTACTTGCTATCCAAATACTTGCCGTTTACTCAGTGCTTGCTGTTCCTGATATAATGATCATTTTTTCAAGGAATGAAACATTTTCACCAAAACATGCCATGGCAATCTAGTGGAACTCATTTAAACAGTGAGCTACACATAAACAGCTGTTCCTTCAATAAGCCATTCTTTATAATACCCTTATTACCTTCTAGTGTCTCAAATTCTGATTAGTCAACGGTGCTGATTACTATATGGCATTCCACTGCCCATCTTCCTTCTGCTCAGCTGCTCATGTCTTAGGCTGTTATGTGACTACAACACAACTTGTGCATTGTTTCTCCAAGTTGCTCTTCATAGTGTATATCTTAAAAAGCTCTAAGTAGATCGAAAACTCCAACTAATACTACTAAACAATTTCTGTGACACTTTGTGCACTGGATTATGTCTGACAGGGAAAAACAATCCTGTTATTCACAGTATTTGTACTTTTAGTCATTTTTGGTAAGGATGGCCAATGTTCTTTGCTTTGCAATAAGGAGAGTTTCTAAATGCATTCCAGTTAAACAAACTTTAGTAAATGGTGGTTAGATATTGCAACATTTGGAGCCCAGCAGGGAGAGATTTAGGAGGAATTTTCAAAGTTGCTCAGCCCGCCTTATCTCTGTTCTCATTAAAGTCAACGTGGACAGACATGGATAGGAGCAGAGTTAGGCCAATGCTGAGCACATTTGAAAAATCCACGCTTAAATAATAGGAGCAAGCAGATGGAAAGATGTGTGTTTGAGGAAGGAATTATATATGCTTGAAATTCATAGAATCGGATCAATACTCCCAGGACCACAAATTTTTGGTCAAGGCTGAACCTACAGTGGCTCATTAAATGACATTAAGCCCTTGTTTATTTAAGCAATAAATAGGATTGTGTTGAGGAAAACATCCTCAAAATGTTTATAACCTCATAGACTCCTATGGTATATTTCCTTAGAATCTAGTCATAGTGAGTATGAAATGCTGACACACCAGAAATACAAACCCGTTAAAGGCCCTAAATCTGTCATTGTGCTCTGGAGCCTGTTCTGAAAATAGCAAAGCTCTTTTTGTAAATTAAAATTGGTGTGAATGGGAACAGATGTTGACATGCTTTACTTTATCTGCAGGGATCCCAGTTAAGGGGGAGGGAGGTCAGCAAGATGGTAGGAATTACGGCAAATGTACAAAGGACAAGATAGCCTGCTATAGAAGATTGTGTTGGATTTTGTGAAGGGTTATAAAAAAAATTACTTTTGATAGCTGAACTGATGATAACGTCTATGCAGAAGGAAGGCTGGCTGTGTAATTTAATTTCGTATTAATTTTATGCCCCTTTGTGCAAAGAGAGGGATATACTTTTTCTGTTTTTCAAAATCACTTTACTAAGGTGAGATTCTGAATGATCTGTTTGACTTCCTGTTAAATTCAGTGTGAACTGACCTTGCTCATGATCACCTTTGAGACAGAGAACCATTTAGGATCAGGCCTTATTTAATCTGTTTTGAAACATTTGGTATTATTTCAACATTACTTTCAATATTTTGGTGAACTCTCATGTCTTGCAGTAAAGCCATTGTAAACTTTTAATAGTTTTTAAATAAAAACTCCTAAAAATAAAAGGTTTATGTTCTAATGTGTGCAATTTATCAAACAGCTTCTATAGACAAGTTAAATAAGTCTTGTTGAAGTTTCTTTCTTGATTTGGGGGAAAAAAAACAGAATGAATTTATTTATAAGAACCGTAACAGTTTCCCTCAATTCCTTTTACATTTTAGATTACCTTATAATTTTCTAAATCTTCATGAACAATAATGATCAATTTTGTCAGTATTATTCACACCTTTTATTAATTTAACATAGATGAATAAATGTGAATGTTGTGAAGAGTTGATTGGGAATAGTTTTTAAATCTGACAGTTAGATTATAGGGTACCTACGAAAAAATGGCTCTTTCACTAGATACCTAGTAATTTAATTCTTGTTTGAAATTATTATAATTTATTACAGTGTGTGGGTCCTAATGAATGTCTACTATTAAATGAAAAGGAGAAATTGAAATTATGGAATTCTTTTAACTTGTATCTTAAAAATCCTCTTAAACAATTCAGCCGATATTAATAAGCAATGTAGTTTTCTTTCCATTTTTGATGAGCCACAAACAAAAACATTTTTGTCAGTACACAATGATATTAAAGTGATGCTGCTGCTGAATCCCATTTAGAGATCAAGTAATGCAATGTTAATATAGAATTAAAGTAATGCTAGCTATTAAAAGTATGAAAAAAATACCATCCTGTTTTGGTATTTAGGGCCCAAAACAACAGTTTTTACTTAGGCAAAAACTCTAAATGATTCAGTGGAAGTTTTGCCTGAGTAAGAAATGCTCAATAGGTTAAACTTATAGGAGTGTCAATTCAAATTTTTTGTTCATGCCATGTGTTGACAAGGTGTTTGAAAATGGGCAGGAGTGAACTGGAATTTTGTATAAAACCATGCCTTACTCATGTTTTTAAAAAAAGAAGAATGGACAGTCAGTTTGATTTACATGATACCCAAATCTAGAGTTGGTAGATCCAACTTTTTTTTCTTCCCCTCACCTCCATAACCACAGCTAAATGAAAGAGAAGAGTATATTTAATTAAGTAGCTTAGCTAATCATTTACTACAGTTTGAACAGATCATGTAATATTAGGAGGAAGAACTGTTTCCAAATGAACTTTTATGATGTAGTATGATGAAATTTTAAATAAATAATGGAACACAAATTACAAGATAATCTTTATTACAATGATCAAAAAAATGCACATTACAATTTTTTTAGGCCTTGGTTCTCCATTATAACAGTTTATGTCAGTATCATATCATTAAAACACCCCATTCACAGGGTTGCATTGGAATAAAATTCATGTAATGGAGGGAAGAACTGGGCCCCTAGTTTTGCTTGGGATATATCATTATACTTTTCTGTTAAAAAAAATTTGCAATAGGGTTTATATTATACAAATCAATCAGGAGTGTGTGGAAGTTAGGAAACATTGACTTCTGTTCATAGTTACACTGGTTTAAAAACCAGCCAGTTGTAGTCAGTGAAACTTCTTTGGATTTAAACTGGTGTGACTGATTAGAATTTGACCCATCTAAACAGTTTTGTGGCTCTTACTGCCGAAGATTTCAGTCATTAAAATAAGAGCGGGTATCTCTGCCAGCCAAAAAACATCTATTTCCATGATGAGCCAATGAACAGTGTGGCTGGCTGCCTTTTCATGACTCTGACCTAGAATGTTACCAACATGGCTGTCATCCTTAATGAAGTAAATTAAATGTGAATAATAAAACATGACTTCTGATTACCTGTTGCTGTTTTGCGGCTGGCAGATGGAGTCTCAGTTGGGTGTTCCATTCTGAGGCTCCACTGCATGCTTGCATCCTTTGAGATGCATGTGTCTTTCCCACATGGTAAGAATGTTTTGGATATTATTCCACTACATGCTTCCTGATGCATTGCCAAGAGATGGTTGCAGTCAGTACCATGGCAACTGTTTTTAGGTGGGTATGGTTTGGCACCATCAGCATTCTTTGCATTTTCATCAAATATATTTTGTTTCTAACTTTATGGAAATAAAAGATTTAAGCCAATATTTTCAAATATAGTCAGAATCTTCCGTTACCTAATTTTTTGGTACCCCAAAGGCATCTAGTATCACTGGTCACATTTGAAAACATTGGCCATATTGTAGGTACAGAACAAAATTTCTTGTGTTTATGTTCTTTGTTATTGTTCCTAAAAATACCAACGCCTTTCTCACAATTAAGATTTTTTTAATATTAACTGTTCTTCAACAATTAAAAGCCTTACAGTTAATAGTATCAAAATTTAAAACAAATACAAAAGACACATGCTGACGAATGGGTCAAATATGCAAAAATACAATTTTAAAAAATATTGTGCATTTAAAAAATAAATATTGCATGTTGCTAGCATGACAAACATTTTGCTTTGCAGACTTCCATAAACAAATTTTGACCAATTATGGCAATTGTATTTTGGAATATGTTTGTAAACCTATAGAAATGTGATTGCAACTTAAAACATTTACAGTTCTGTTGAACTGGGGTTTTCTGGTCTTGTCTGAACCTTAAATGATAGGTTGAAGTACGTTTGCCCTAACTTAATTTCATCTGAATGAGATGAGATTAAAAGGTTTAGACAGTTTAAAAATTATATTTACACTAGTGCAATCTGTTATCTTTAATACTAATCTGTCTTTTGGTTGATCTAGTATTTTAACAAACTAGCTGGACTGAGTTAAAACACTACAAAATATTTGCAGTATTAAGCTTGTTTGTTCCTTCCTCAGTCAGTCATAGAGTTACCTAGGAAAAGTTCAATTTGCTGTTTAGATATTAGCTGTACTTCTTAGAAATGACCTTGTGAGGTACAGAAGCATGGCACAGTGGCACTTTCCAGCTGTACACATGGTATCCGTCGGGGTACAATCATGCTCAGTCCCAGCACCGCAGGCTTGGACATATGTTGAGTTTTATTTCTTTCTTCTGACATTAATCCTATTCACCAGCTGTTCTGCCAGCTGCCATTCTTCAGCTTGGAGATTACATTTTTGGGGATACCAACAAAGGTCTAGTTGACCAGTGTTCTCCCCATTAATTTTAGAAATGATTAGATTTTGAATTAGGATTACTCACTTTTTCACTGCCTATGCTCTGTCTTCCTTGAATCCTAGATTTTAACTTGATTTATGATCACTTTCAATACATTGTAGATAAGCCCTTAAAAGAGCCCTGATTTCCACAGTACTAGTAAATCAGTGTTCATAAGAAAAGGTTGCAGTTTATATTTTGAAAGCTGTAATTAATGTTACATACACTATTACGTAAATAAAATTAATTAGTGACAAGTTCTGATAAAATCATATTTCAATCAAAGATGTTTTCATGCAATTTGTTTCATATTTATATATATGTAAAATATGTATGTATGTATCTGCTTTAAGATACCATTTATAAGATATGGTTTCACTAATGTAGTTTGAACCGAGTATTAAATCTCTGTTGCACTCATAACGTACACTAATAAGTAGTATAGATTTCTCACTTCACATTCCAGATGATCCGTCCATAAGCAGGATGTTAAACATCTGTAGTTTAAGCCTTCTGGGACTAACAAATGTATTAATGCTGGAAAGAAATGTGTCCTGAACAATAAGGTTACAGACCGTGTGGTGAAGAGACAACCCCAATTCCATAAAGTCAGCACATACAATACACTATGCCTCAATTCTAATACCATAATAAAGAACAATAAGAGACTTTAATTGTAATCACTTATGAAATATGTTTATTATATTCATGAGTAAAGACACAAAATCCCATACTCAGCACACTTATTTCAGTTGATGATTTAAAGGTTTCTGTAGCACATTCTTCACAATTGAGTTAAATGGGCTATTAGCTTATATAAGACTAAATTGCAACGGTAAACATTTGTTACCGAATAAGTTAATAAGAACCCGAAAATCTGCGTTTCTGTGCACTTTCTGTTTTATGGGCAGATCACATAAAGGATAAGGAAAGAGCCACAGATTAAATCACATCTTAGGGCAACAGTGGCTACCACTAATAATAACTATCCACTTTGCTTCGTTGTTTCTGTTTCTTTTTTGGAGAATTAAGAAAATGTTCAATTTAATAAGATTATAGATATTAGAATTATTCTTACTTGATGTACTAAAAACTGTCATATAGGAGCTGCTGTTGACATACATAATAAAACACAGTCAAAAATTTTGGGGGGAATAAAAACAACATCCTTGGGGGAAAAAATTCCTGATGAGATGTTCTAGGCTCACCAGTAGTAACCCCCTTTACTAAATATGGCCATTCTATTTATAGAAATATTCATATTTTCATTGGTGGCCAAAGCACTGCTTATCGGAAAACCTACAGGTGACTAATAGGAGTTGCTCACTAAGTGGAATAATGAATAGTATTAGGTGTCAATTAAATCAAGCTTCCCCGAGGTGCAGGTGCTCCACAATGTACTGACACATTTCAAGTAGCAGCGCCACTTCACCCATGCATATGAACAAGCACATTTGCATATTAAAAAGCTGAAAATTATTTAACTGAAGCAAAAGTCTTTTAGAGATGATGGAGGTTATTAAAACTGTTGACAAGAAAGAAGGTAATTGCCTGAAAATGAGAGATGACATTCTGCTATACACAGGGAACGTTGTTTTTGTTGTATTGTGCAGCAGTGCCTGGGTGTATAACCTATTACATTGAGATTGCTCCTATGCAATTAGACCCTTTTTGTCCTCACTTCAATAAGGCTATGATTATGAAGGATTGAAGAACACTTGGCATATTGAATGTCTGTTGTTTTTATAACTTCGTCAGAAATGACAAAACACGTTTTGTGTCCTGTTTTTTCTTTGTAGGCTTATTGATTCTGTGATTATAATATTCATAAAAGACAATGTGTTCATGGTTGAACACTCTGTCATTTATACAGGTTTTATTTTTTTTTCAGTATAGAACTTCTTTGATTGCAAAGGTGTTAGTCATAAAGATGGGCAGATAGAAAGTAAACGTATAGGTGAGAAGTTTAGCACTCTACTAATTCCAATATTTCTATTAAAAGTGAAGTAAACCATGTATATTTCTAAAAGTTTTTGTCCAGAACAATTCACCAATTTAAAGTTGATATGCTTTTTATCTCTGAGCAATGATTATGTTGCTGCATGTTTTCTTTGTCCTCTATTTTATAGCCATGCTCTAAAGATACAATTTAGATTGTACCTTCAGTAGCACCAAAACAAAACAAAAAATGCCTCTCATGTAATAACCACAAGTGAGAAACTTTTATTCATATAACATCCCATGTCAAGGAGCAGGAAAACAATGAGTTGTCATTTTTAATAACCCTCTGAGATAAAGATGCACCATAGATAAGAGTGTACTATGCTTATTACCTAAATGGTCACTTGAGTTGTGATTTTCAGAACTGCATAGGGGATTTGGACGCTCATTTCCCATTAAAAGGAATGAGAACTGGATGTCAAAATCCCAACCTATAGATGCACATAGTTTGGATTGTGCTGTGGGTTAAGCAAGTGACTTCTACAAGTTTTGTTTTTGTTTGGTTTAGATTATGAGTGGGTTGGCTGGGAGTCTGGAGAATTGGATAGTAATCCTAATTCTCCCAATCTTTGATTTTGGGAAAATCTATTAACCTTTCTGCATTAAAATGGGATCTTACCCATCTGTGTGTATGTAGCATATCGGGTGTGGGGGGTTAGAGTCAGGAACCTGGAACTGGGCCTGGAGTCAGAGGGATGAGTCAATCTTCAGGGCAGAGCCAAGACATAGGCTGATACCAAACCAGGGGTCAAAGCCAGAGTCAGCATCAGGTAGGGGAGAGAAGCAGGAATCTAGAGTGAGGCAGGAAAGCAGGAAGTGGGAAAACATAGGGGTCTAGCACTAGGAACCGGCAGGAAGGCAAGGCTCAGGAGTAAGGCAAGTTGGTAGGACCTGTAGTAGGAGTCAGCCAGGGATTCATCTGAAACTTCTGTGCTTTTTCTGGTGTAAGTAGTTTATCCCAGCCAATCAGTGGGATTGGGTGTTACCCCTAATCAGGAGCTTCGTGGGTGGTGGTCTTTGTGAGCTAGAGCTTCAGTAGCCCTTCAGTTCAGTTGAGATACAGTCAGAGCACTACCTGGGGACCTAGGGTTTGAGGCTTGTGATCCCTCAGAGCACTGTACTTTGTGATCTATGGGTGACTTTCCTTTTATTTGTTATTTATTAATTCTTTAAAAAAATGTTTATGCATTTTAGTTTCCAGTTCCGATGAGGTACATATGACATGCGAGACCTTTGAAGATCTAAAGCAGTTTTAAGACTATTAAATCATAAAACATTGTAATGAAATACATTATTTAATATTTCATTCACATACTCAAATAGGCAAACATAAATCATTGCTTTTCCAACTTATTTCATCATCCCCTCTCCCCTCCTTTGGGTCTGTAGTCATTTATGCCCCCTTCTCCCACAAGTTCACGTACTGCCACCCAGCTCTGAAGGCAGAGCGGAGAGTAGTGGCTGCTGGCGGGGAGCCCAATTCTAAAGGCAGTGCTATGCCAGCAGTAAGGGTCGCAATTTGAGAAGTCAGATTTGTCGATATCACAGTTGCCACCCTTCCTTCTGCACTGCTGCTACAACCCCAAGGTGAGGGATTGGGGTGAGGGGAGGGTAGGAGAGCCTGAGCCCTCGTGGCGGGGTTCCAGCTGGCAGTCCCAGGGCGGTGGGGCTCTGGCTATCCCTTTTCTCTGCTTCCCAGGTGTGCACAGCCCATCTGCATAAGTCCAGCCACCTGGGGCTCACAGCCAGCGCTCTTGAAAATAAAACAAACAAAACCCCCACCCAATTCAGGCCTCCTTTGACATGTTCCCGTGCCTCCCTTGAGAGGCCCAACCCAAATTTTGAGAACTGCTGGGATAGAGGATTCAGATTCATATAAAAGCATGTTATCCATTACCACTGAATATATTTTTGATCATGCCTAATTTCATTTATGTCATGGCCTCTTCGTGTACTTTTCCATTTAATCTTTGTTTAATCTTTAGTTGTGGGTATATGGCTTCCACTGAGGGTCATATACATTTTATCTGACCTTTCTGTTAAACCTATATTTACCTCAAGCTCTAAAAGCTCTGGGGTTATCTGGCTTCCTACAATAACTTATTTAGAACACAAATCACAATCATGAAGCTTGTGTTATAGGGCCGATCCTGTAATTCTTACCTTGGTAACACAGTACTCAACAGAAAATAGTGCTTATCTTAAAGAAGTTAACCTCACATCATTTTATGGTGTCTGTAATGAGCCAGGTTTTCAGAAGTGCTCAGCACCCTGTACTTCCAGTTATTCTGAACATTAAGCACTTTTGAAAATACTGGCCACTTCATTCTGGTGCCCGAAGTAGAGCTGGGCTCTTTTGAAAATCAAGTTACAGTTCCTGAGCACTTTTTAAAATCTGGCTCACTATGACAGTTCCCGTGTACCTCATTTTGGGTCTTTGCTGTCTATTTGGTTCTTGGTAAATGGAGAGAGACAGACGGGTTGACAGTATAGCCTATTTCCCCAGTTGTTAAATAATTCAGTTCTAGTAAGACATTCCTTTCTGCCCTTGAAGTTTTAAAAACATGTACTCTGTTCATGTGGATTTGATTCTGATTCAAAAGTGGCCTGTGCAGGTTTTGGGGGCATATATAACATTTATATTTCATTGTATCAGCCACTACCTTTCCAATGGAAAATACTTAGCTGTATATGTTCAAGCTAGTGGATCACTTATTGATTGTGTAAGTGTAAAAACTTACACAGCATAATGAAATGAGGTATATGAAATTTCAAATATAATACTTCACTTTTTCTAATTATATATAAAATTAGGAAGATTTCTTAGACAGAAAAAAGATGGATGTTGTTATGGACTGAGCAGTAAAATTTGGTAGGTCTTGTGCAGAAATTATTATAGACAATTTCTTAAACTAAAACTAATCTAATAGATTTTAGCAGAACATAAATCAGTGCTATTACAATAGCAAATTAATATTTCTTGGTTCAACCAACAAACATTTGGCTTCTACCAAAACAATGAGAGTAGTTTTTTAAAAAATGTCATTAGTAAAACAGATGATATCTTTCTGCTTTAGTGTTCATTGGCATTAACTATACTGATTTACTGGTTTTGAAACCATTAGTTGGGCCATTGATGTCCATTTTATCTAACTTCAGAATTAAGTTAAAATATTTTACTGAATTTTTAAAAAACAGATATTTTTAAAAGTGTTCATCTTTGGTGACTAAGAAAAAACATTGCACAGGATCCCCGAGTGTTTCATTTACAGGCCATCTCCTGTGCTGTATGGCATAGCGGGGATGAAAATAGTAGCAATTCTATTTCAGCTCTTATAAGACTATCAGAGGGAGGGCAGGAGGAAAAAAAGTGACATTAACCTTGCAGATTCCTCTCTGTTTGCAACCACTTTAAAGTCTGTTGATTTAGGAGTGAGTAGCTAAATCTGAGGGGGTAATCACTGTCTTACTGTTATCTTTTGGAATCGTCACAGGACATTCCCATGGAGATTTAATTGATCAGTACTCGCTACAGGCTCAAGTCCTGCTATGTGACTTTAAATTCCAGAAAAGGGAGGTAGAGGGAAAACGTTGGTGGGAATCCAGTAGAAGAATGGGACTTACGTGATCTGCCCTGTTAGGGGGCGAGAGATTTTAGGTGAGCAGTGTGGAAGGACTGGCTGATCATAGAGACCCTGAATTCTGTGGGATTTTCCTGAAGATTTTGGGAATCTGTGGGATGGGAGGCCCATAGATCCCCTCTGTCTGAAAAGATTATGTGACATGTTCACTGTGTGGTGCTCTGAGTCCAAGTTAATTTTAGCTTTCCATTCAATTTTCTGTGGGAGGTGATGTTTAGTCAGTACTACATGTACTGTGCTATTATAGCTCTCTGTATAAGTGAACTTAGTTTTCAAGGAATATCTATGCAAAGGAGACCTTGTGAAAATTTTCAAAAGTGTTCACTGACTCTAAGTGCCTCACTTGATCGACATTGTTTCTCTGAGAGGTGCTCAGTACTCATGACTTCAGCTAAAGTCACTGAAAGCTCTGGGTATTCAGCATCTCTGAAAATAAGGTGTAGGTTGTTTCAAACTAGGCACCCAAAATCACTGGCCATTTTTGAAAATTTGAGTGGGAGCCCCTGCCCCCCCCCCTTCCTCAGCTCTCTTAAGAGTTGCTTTCTTTTTAAATCCCTTTTCCAATCCATTTTATTCAATATCTATATCTCTTCTATACCAAGTATGTACACTGGACATATGCCATAAGTTTTAAATACAATGTTGAATGCTATAACCTAACATCTCTGTCCCACCCCACCAGGTCCCCAGACCTGCTGTGGGAGAGGTGAAGAAGCATACCCTGCCTCAATCAGTCTAGTGATGAGGGAAAAATTCCTTCTCTGTCCCTAAGAAAAAAGGAGCAAGTAGCATAATGACCATCGTGGATCATGAGGGATCTCATCCTTTTTCCGATTTCTTGGGTGGGTATGTGTTGACAACTCAATCCAGAGAAAGAGGGCTTCTTTGGGGTTGCATGGGGTATAAATATTCCCCCATCTTCTTCTGGACAGCTTGTAGGGCGGTGCTTTCTCCTGCCCCTGACCTGATCCAGTTGCTTCCTGCTCCTGTCTGCTTCCTCTGGGTAAACTTCCTTGTTCCTTCCCTTTTGCTATCTGTTGCACAGGAAGCCCTTACAAGAGGCAACAGCCTGATGTCTTCCAGCCAACTGGACAGGAACCTGCCCCTTACAGTTGCAGTGAACACATTATGAAACACAAGCCTAGTCAGTTTCTTAGATGTCCTAACTCCATTTTTTAGAATTTTTTGATGTCTCTGTAACATTTCTATTAATTGTAATCTGTATACCAAATTATAGGTGGTATGGATAATGTCTAGCTAACAATCTGCCATTTAACCATTACCAATTCTTGTCATAAACCCAGAAAAAGATAAATGTTCATCTTTTAAGATGATTCAAGCCATTTTTCCTTCTTAAAATGCTTTTTTGAGTCACAACTTGCAATGAATTCTATACATTTCTTTTTTGATTTTTGGAAACATTCTGCTTGATAATATTAGCAAGTGTGCTAAGTCAAATCTGTAACTGGAGTAGAATGAGAGAAAAATACTCTCCATTCTGCCTGTGTTTGTGCCATAATTTCACTGAGCTTTTGGAATCTTGTTTGTAAGTGATTTTTCTTGGTACCAACTTTATGGCCTTTGTCATGTAAAATATTTTTGTTTTTGGTGGATTTAATAAGTGAAAAGGGGGGAAAGTGGACTAATGAAGCTTCTAAAGTAAAGGTTCCTGGAGGTTCAGAGTGCTTCTTAAGTAATTTGCATGTATGTTTGTGTACAGAGCAAATGCCATAATTATGTCCAGTGACCAAATTTTGAAGATCTAACTGATGTAATGGCTTTTCCAAACACAGTGCAAATGCATCTAAATGCGGTCATCCTGGGTTTCATTGTAAACTGTATACGAAAATTGAGCCAGTAATGAAGTTTCTGTTATTCAAATGTACAGAGTATAGATGGGAGCTTATACAACATACAGAGGCAACAGACATTTAATAATTTGAATGAAACCTGTAACTGTTATCGCCACTGAAATCTCTGAATATTTCTTTTGAACCGGTAGCGCAATACCAGTGTAAATATTTAGACAAATTAGCTGTTCTGTGTTAAAGTGCAAGGTATCTTGGTATTATTTAGTCTAGAAGATTTACTGTGCTATACCGCTGCAACCAAATCTCATATTGGAAGGAAAGCACTTCTTGAGAGTCAGAGAGCCAGCCTAGTATGCATCAGAAAAGTTTCAGTAAATCTATGCCAACTTACTCCAGCTAAGGATTGTCTTAAGTGTTTTCAAAATGTGGTCCCTTTTTTTTTCTTATCTTTATATATCTCAATTCATGCTATGATCCAGAGTAATACTGTTATTACAGTACACCTGTGGCTAAATGCTAGTTTTATTGAGTAATCTCATTGAAATCAGTTTCAATTATTGTTTAATTGTTCCACGGAAGCCAAAGGATGGTTCTTATGTGAGAGAGGTGAGCAAGACTGCTTGTTCAGTGATTTATCCAAATAATAACTGAAATCCTACTCTTTCTCAGAAACAACCTAGATCAGCTGTACTTGAAATAATTAATTGTTCTACCTCCCAAGCATGAATATTTGGGACAGGTTTTCTCCATTGAACACAGTCATTTATTCCTCACTATGAAATTTTTGTTGGAATAAGTATAATAACTTTGCATAGCTATTTTAAAAATATTACATAGTATTATTTATCAAGTCCAATTTAAAAAAACATTCAGATTGCCACATTTTATGAACTATTCATAGATAACTGAAATTGCATTTTTATTACAAATATCCTGTTCAAGCCATCTGCTACCTGAAATTCAGTTTGGATATTTGCCATGCAGTCAATAGCATATGTATGTACCAAAAATTGCTTTTAATTTTTATTTCTTGTTACCATATGTTGTGTTTTTATATATAGCCTTCATTTAACTATAATGTTGATTAATACAATTTATGACAGATTATCTAACATCATTTCATGACACATAAAAACTAAATTCATTTCATTCAGATTAATATAGCTGGGTTAGAAGTGACTCATTCATATCAAATATTGAGAGATGACTGAATATCACATGACAATGAAAAGTGAACAGTGTTGTTTGTATTGCTCAAATTAGTTTTAAAAGTTGTAAAAAAAATCCTCAATGTAATTTTATTGAGAGAGATGATATACTTGTACCATTTGAGGAAGTCAGTGCAGAATTAATCCTAACAGTACCTCCATGAAGAAAAGGAATATTTTATTATTTCCATTTTAGGTGTGTGAAAACTGAGGCTTGGAGAGGTTAAGAGTCTGATTTTTTTCAAAAGCACTAAGCATTCACATTGTTCAATGACTTTAAGGGGGGTTCTGGGTTCTTGGCATCTCTGAATACCAAACCCTAAGTGACTTGTCCAAAGTCAAATAGAGATCCTGTGGTCAGCGTGGAGATATAATTCTGACCTTCCTTTAGTTGTAATCTAAGAAATTAAAACAACAACAATAATGGTTTATAGACAGTTAATCCTAAAACTCAACCTGAAAAGAGATCACTGCCATTTGCTAAGTTTAAAAAATAAATGGGAAAAAACCCAAGAACTTCTTCAACAAAGAGTTTGTACTCTTAAATTACTCTTTCTTTTTCTAGTAATGTAGGGGCACAGTTTAATGTAGCATGTGATTTGAGTATAGCATATAGTCTGCCATGTTCCACATATTAATTTTTATAATTTTTACTTGACGATTTAACTTGTTTGTTTACAGAATTAACAGCCTTCCATTTTTTTATAGTCCAAGAATTTTCAGTTTTCTCATATTGCAATCCAGAGTCTGAAAAGAGTGGGTGAATAAAATGAAGCAAAATGAAACAACACTGTATATGTCCTATACACGAGGGCTGATGTGTTATGATTTTTATATCTTCACTTGTGTGGAATGATGGGATAATTCACTCATGGCTGTCAGTTAAGAGTAATGCTCCTTCTACTCACTCTTGAAAATAAATTTTATAACCGAGATCAACCATCATATATTATTTCATACTTTCATGTGTGTATATGTGTATGTACACTGTCTCTCTGGACCAGATTGGAATGGCCCTTCTTCACTATATTATGTGTGGGTGTTGCTCAAAGACTCTCCTGATAATAGACACTGCCCTCTGAAGTGTGTATCAACTGTTTATTCTTGGTCCCCCTACGTCCTGGGAGCAAATCACTGAAAAGTGGGCAGGAAAGATGAAGAACCCTGGTGGTTTTGGCTCCATACACAGTGGACTGACGTTCTACTTTAGCCGTTGCTTACATACCCGCTTCCTGAGACACATTCTCTCTGGTGTTGCTCCTGAGTTGGTGTGACTTTGCACTGCTCCCAGTGGGGCTAGATTTCAGCATTTGTACCACTGCCCTCCTGCATAGTCTATCATTGTCTCTAAACACTGGAGCAGCCATACTCTTCTAGGGAGGGAATGGGGAAGACAAGAGGGACAGTGGAAGAAGGAAATTAAAATACATTATGCTTTTTCGTCCACCAAAGCACTTATGCCTGCACACACATAAATACCTGGCAATTAAAAGAAAACATGCACTGCCTTCTTGAAGCTATCCCCATCTATGCTTCTTCTTCACTCTGAGCACTATGTGGGGTTCAAGGGAAGCAGAAAAGAATAGAGAGAAAAGCATACACATGAATAAGATAAGTAGGGGGAGAATTGAGAGAGAAAAGGCTGGAGGAGAGAAATAGGAGAGGCCAAAAAAGAGAAGATTATGGTGATGGAAGTGGGGAACCCGGACAGGGCACAAGAGTTCACATTTACCAATCAATTGCATGAGAGGATTCCATCCAAACAAATTAGGAACCTCTACTGTATATGCAAAGTATGGCTTTGGGGAATACATTTTTAAAAAATATCTTTCAGAAAAATATAAATTTTTAGGTAGTCTGTTCTTTAGTTTTTGGTTACCTGACAATGTGTATTGCTTCTCGGATAAGCACAATGATTTTGCCAGGCTTGGCGGTTACGTAAGTCATTGTTCTATTTGGAAAATGTGGACTGGATGAACGGGCTTGTTCCTTTCGTAGGGGATTACAATAACACACGGAAGCTTGAGTGTTTCTGACAGATGTGTTGGCGGCCTGCCACTGCCTGAAGGGTGCGGCTCTGACTGACAACTTGCAATTATATTATGATGAATGGTTCTGATGTGTGTTCAAGAGAAAACCACTTTCTAGAAAGTGAAAGTCATGCATACGGTTTCTATAAAATAAGCCTTAAGAAAGTACCCTCACTTTTATTTTTTGGTGGGTGAACCAATTTGGAATCACTCCTCTTTCAAACTTTTTCTGGTTTTCATAAATAAGGGCCAAACCAAAGTTTATGTGGGAAAAATTAGCTTTGGTCCCCTTTGGCTTCAGAAATGCTTTATCTGCATTTTTAGTCAAACTGACATCATCACCGTAGACGTATACATACACACTGAAACATCCTTAAATACATACACTTGACTGTGCAGTAGCCAACACGTTTATCAAAGGATATTAATCAGGCAAAAAACCCACTCTTCTGTCAGCAGTATAACTCACCCTTCAGTAGGTCTGTGTAGCTCATGTTGGTATTAATGGAGTTCTATCCACACACCAGAGGAAGCTTGTACCATAGAATATTCATAAATGATCTCTTTTCAATAGATTTAACAAAAATTTTGTATCATCATGACATTGTCGGTGCCACGGCCCTTAGGCCATAAGACACAAGGCGAGTCCAACATAGTAAGGGCAATTGGCGACAACTTTTATTAGGAAGGACAAGAAAATATTAACGGCATTAGATAAATACCCCAAAACCTGGCTTCATGCTTTACTTTTGAAGGTCCCAAAAACCTCCCCAAATATCCAGAAATTTGTGGATTCACTATCTTTTGTTCAGGAACATTTAGACTGACATCTGTACAGGGGTCTGAACTTTATATTATTCTAAGGTCCAAACTATAAACAACCATTTGTTCCAATTTCTACTTAGTCTTCAAGATCAAATAGAGGAAGTTTTAATATATTCACCACATGAGACTATTCCGGCAAAATTGTGAAGATAAACAAAAAACCGTGACCTGCACTGGGGAGGAAGGAGACATAGGGAGTTGAGCTGTGTAGGCAATGATTTTCCAACAGAAAAACCCTCTTTTTGGAAATCAAAATTTTCTGTGAGAAAGTTTCAGTTTTGTTAGAAACTTTCAAGTTTCCATCAGGAAAACTGAAATAATGGTTGCTCCTCTGGAAGTCTCTTCTCCAGTTACACTTTTTGGAAGGGAGCAAAGAGGCTGATCCCCAGCTCGTGATGCAAACTTTTAGGAAATAAGATTTTTTTTTCCAGGAAAGGATTTTCATTTTCTGACCATTTCTCATAAGGATCTCCGCTTTCTCTTAATCAGTCAAACAGCCCAGATCACGGAGCAATTTCTTTGCTCTCTTGAGTAGTAAGATGAGGGATTCCGCTAAGTTATCTACCAGCCCTCCATACTTCTAAGCTTGAGGCACCCCGTGTCCCTGCTGCCCTTAATATTAGGCTCTGTAGAAGGGCACACATCATTTTACTGGTGCAGAGGAGAGTCCTATGCTTGGATGGTTTCTTCCATTTCCTCCTTCTCTGTTCTATCTCTAGCTAGTCTCACCCTGATCACAATGAACACTTACCCATGTGAGTAGTCCCATTCACTTTGATCAGCTTTTGGTAGCACACCATTAGTGAGTTAGGACAGGATTTTGCCCTAATTTTGGAAATAGATTTGAGAGAAAATTGTTAGAGGAAAAAGACTTACGATGCCAGCATTATGAATTCAACATTCATTCTCCCTGTGCGCTAAGACCCCACTGCGGAAAACCACTTAAGCCTCATGCACATGCTTCAGTGCTTTGTTCTATTAGAGTCAGCATAACTAACTTCCAGAAACTTTAAAACAAAATGACATGAAAATGATTCTAAACAAAAAGCAGAATTTGCCAGTAGCATCCGAAAATATTTATGGATAAGAATTAAATGCAGCCACGGTTTGTTTTCCTATATCAGCACTCCATGCCATCATACATGTATGTATTTTTGAATGTGATCAGCTTTGAAAAAATATCACCTCAGCCAGCCTTCCCCAACCAAGGAAGGGCTCAGTCAGTGTTATGTTGAAGGACCACTGTAAAAAGAATCTCTCTGGGATATTCCCTGGCTGGGCTGGGGGCCCTTGCTACATCTAGTTACCACCATGGGGTCAGCCCTGTACAGGCCACAGCCTCTTAGTCTTGGTAGTGGGCCTCACCCATATGGGCATAATTTGGATATGGGGGACATGGGGAAGCAAAAGTTGAGACTCAACACAAAACAAGCCCCGTCCTGGGAAAGCTGAATAGTCAATGTCATCACTTTACTCCAGTGGTGCATGAGTAGCAGCTCTATAAAAGCACTGGCAGCTAGATAGCAGAATCATACAGCTGGAAGGGACCATGAGAGAGTCAAATCCCCTGCATTCATGGCAGGACCAAGTACCATCTAGACCATCCCTGACAAGTGTTTGTCTAACCTGCTTTTAAAAATTTCCAATGATGGAGATTGCACAACCTCTCTAGGCATCTTATTCCAGTGGTTAGTCACCCTGGCAGTTAAGAATTTTTTTCCTTATGTCCAACCTAAACCTCCCTTGCCGTAATTTAAACCCATTGCTTCTTGTCCTATCATCAGTTGTTAAGGAGAATAATTTTTCTCCCTCCTCCTTGTAACAACCTTTTAGGTACTTTGAAACTGTTATCACATTCCTCTCAGTCACCTCTTTCAGAGTAAGCAAACCCAGTTCTTTCACTCTTCCTTCCATAAGTCAAGTATTCTAGACCTTTAATCATTTGTGTTGCTCTTCTCTGGACTTTCTCCAATTTGTCCATATCTTTCCTGAAATGAAGTGCCCAGAACTGGACTCAGTGCTCCAGTTGAGGCCTAACCAGTGAAGAGTAGCGTGGAAAAATTATTTGTCATGTCTTACTTACAATACTCCCGTTAATACCTCCCAGAATGATGTTTGCTTTTTTTTGCAACAGTGCTACACAGTTGACTTATATTTAGCTTGTGGTCTATCTTAACACCCAGCTCCCTTTCTGCAGTACTCCTTCCTAGGCAACCATTGCCCATTTTGTATGTGTGCAACTAATTGTTCTTTCCTAGATGGAGTACTTTGCATTTGTCCTTATTGAATTTCATTCTGTTTACCTCAGACCATTTCACCAGTTTGTCCAAATCATTTTGAATTGTGATCCTATCCTCCAAAGCACTTGCAACCCCTCCAAGCTTGGTATCATCCGCAAACTTTGTAAGTGTACTCTTTATGCCATTTTCTAAATCATTGATGAAAATATTGAACAAAACAGGACCCAGAACCGATCCCTGCGGTACCCCACTCGTTATGCCCTTCCAGCATGACTGTGAACCATTGATAACTACTCTCTGGGAGAAGTTATCCAACCAGCTATGCACCCATTTTATAATAGTTCCATCTAGATTGTATTTCCCCAGTTTGTTAATGAAAAGGTGATGCAAGACTGTGTCAAAAGACTTACTAAATTATAGATATGCCACATCTACCACTTCCCCTCTATCCACAAGCTTTGTTACGCTGTCATAGAGAGCTATCAGGTTGGTCTGACACAATTTGTTCTTGACAAATCCATGCTGACTATCACTTAACACCTTATTCTCTTGTAGATGTTTGCAGATTGATTCCTTAATGATTTGTTCCATTATCTTTCCTGGTACAGAAGTTAAGATGATTGGTCTGTAATTCCCTGGGTTGTCCTTATTTCCTTTTTTATAGATGGGCACTAATCAGTCCCTATCGGGCTTGCATCTTCAGTTTGCTGGACTCCTTGCAGAACAAGAGGGATTTCTAGTGGGAGGTTTACATATGCTGTTTTAGGAGCTGCTCCCTTTCCAGGACTTCCCCCTTGCAGATTGCAGTGTCTTCCTTTTAAAGGCTCCTCCCTTTCATGAATGATTAGCAGGACTGGAGGGGTGGCCGTTCCTTAGCACATAGATCCTCCCTGCTCCCTGAGCTGCTTTGCTGTCAATGAGGGGTTTAGATACTCTGCCTCAGCCACTGTATATCTGACTTACAGCTTGTCCCTTTTAACTCTCTCTTTAGAATAGTGCCTGGGTTAAGAGAAAACTTTCATTGAAGGCGTGTTATTCAACAACTGCTTACTGCAGGAACTCTTTCTCCGAACAGCTAGCACTGGTCATCGTCAGGGGCAGAATGCTAGAGTTAGGTGGATCAACAGCCTAATCAAGTATGGCAGTTCTGATAAGAGTTTGAAAATGACAAGAATAGCTTAATGCAAGATCAGTGGTTGGTAATATTTGCTCATTTTCTGGTCATCTGTTTCATTAATAGCAGAATGTTATGCTTTTAAGGCCTGTTTTTACATTCACTTGCAGCTCATGGAGTCATTTACACCAGTGCAAAATCAGTGTAAAAACTAAACCAAATCAATAACTTTGAACTCATGTAAATGACTAAGGCAAGGTGCAAGACAGTAGTAAGTCAGGCCCATATCTGTGAATAATATCACCTAATCTAAGCTGCTGAACAGGTTTAATAGCTATCTCTATAAAGAAGGGAGATTTCAGGGTTTTTTTTCTTTGTACCAAAGGTCAGATTTACAACACTGTTTTCAAGATAATAAACCCATTAGGGAATTACATATTACTAAGGAAGTAAATACATTATTTATTATCAGTGGGAAAGCTTTAAAAATAGACAATAACTGGACTACATCCAGATCTGGGGTATTTTAAATTAAAGAAATTGCTATTTCTAAAAATAAAGTTTTACTCTCTATTGTTTTTACTCCTCTGTACCAGTCAGAGCTGAGGTCCCTTCTTGGGAAACTGGGGCAATCTAATTTTAGAGTTTTAAAAAAAATTCAGCATGAATTTTGTATTTATGTTTACTGATAGCCCTGGGAACTGAAGTTCTCTGTTTTCCACAGGACAGGTTGTGGCAACACAAGCTTTCCTTTCCCTTTTTCTATGGATAAAGGCTCATTGTCCATTAAGCATTGTTCTCTATGATGTAGACACCAGCATGGAGGCAGATTTGCTTTAGTTGAGATAGTTGTTTCTATAATGTAGGCACCTGTGTAAAATGAAGTGAGCAAAATCCAGTAGTTTATCCCATATAATGTAGGTCACTGAATTCTTAATGGTAATAGTTTTCAACCACTATTGATTCTGAATGGAATTTAACCAAGACAATGATGATATTGATTTATTATTTATATTTCAGTAGTGTCCACAGGCTGCAGTCAGAGATTAGGATCTCATCGTGTTAAGCACAGTACATACATATATAATAACAGTGTCACTATCATGTTTGGTTAATAAGATGCAGTCACAGTCTGTCCACTGCCTGGGCAAGTTACATCTTGCCCATAAATTACTGCTTTTAAAAAAAGTCTTAGTAGCTCTAAGTTGGTATAGCTGGCTTGTGGCCTCCAACTGTATAGACTTACATATGTGCTTAGCTTCATGCACTGCATTTCTTCTATTTAAGTCAATGTGATAACTCATCATGTGTAAAGCTAAGCACATTGGCTATGTCTACACTTGCACTTTTAAGTCGACTTTAACTAAGTCGACTTAGTGTGTCTACACTTAAAATTTAAGTCGACTTAAAGGGGAACTTACAAAGTCGACCTAGAGCGTCCGCACTGGATGCTCTAGGTTGACTTTGTGGGGCTAGGGGGACCTTGGGTAGGTCCACGGTGGCAGGGAGGGCACCCCTTGTGTGCAATGGGGCAAAGGGGGACAGGGACCCTGGCAGGGCATGTGGGAAGGGTGTGACGCTGTCTGGATTTAGGGAAGCATTTATGATATTATTTTCAATGGATATCTCATAAATGCTATAAGCCATAGGAACTATGTCATGTTTGGTATCAATAGAAAGATAGTAATTTGCTGGGAATGATTATATAGTTTATGTCTAGGAATTCTATTTCAATTAGAAGTTAAAATTTGGTGTTATATCTATACTTTAATTTATGTTAAAACCATTGTGTCCTTAATGTTTAGGAATGTGCCAGGACAATGGTCCCAGGGAGTTACCTGATGAGCCATTAAGGACATAAGGAATACAACCATTGTGTCTTTAGTTCCACTTTAGTTCCTATGGCTTATAGCATTTATGAGATATCCATTGAAAATAATATCATAAATGCTTCCCTAAATCCAGACAGTGTCACACCCTGCCCACATGCCCTGCCCTTTGGGGGGCATGCCAGGCTCCCCCTGTGCCCCCCCCAGCAGGGAGGGCATTGGTGTAGTCCTGGGGTAGCCCTAAGTCGACTTAGGGCTACCACAGGGCTACACTGGCTTAATTCGACTTTAAAAAGTCAAATTAAGCCTTAGGTCGAGTAGAAAGGTGGTTTAATAAAGTCGACTTAATTTTCATTAAGTCGACTTTATTTTCCTTAAATCGACTTAAGCAAGCTGCTTAAGTCGACTTAAGCAAAGTGTAGTGTAGACGCAGGGCCAATTAAGTCGACTTAAGCCAAGCTTAAGTCGACTTAATTTACCAGTGTAGAAGCAGCCAGTGTGAGTACAGGAATGGACTTCAGTCAACTCTGCTCAATTGTCCAGAGATTAGAAAAATGATTAATTGGAAAAGATGATCTGGCAAATGTAGAGTGTTCCAAGGCTGCCTTAAAGAGAAAAAACATACTAAGGCAATCCTGTTGGGGTGTAAGCCATTGGAAGGCATCTAAGAGGTTTTAGGATAAAATAGATTTTATCACAAATTTTACCCTCTGCTAGACAACACTAGCATTTCTGTGACACACTGAGAAACTGGTAGTTGCCCTTTATTTTGTGTAGAAGTCTGCTGCCAGATCAGAATTTACACTGAGACAAATGTGGGTATATCCTATTGACTTCAGTGGAACTATGACAACTTACCTACTGAATATCTGCCCCATGCTCTTTTTGGTTTCAGAGCTGTCTACTTAGTAAAGCAAATCGATAATATATGATGGAATAATGTATTCTTTGTATATTTTCCTTTAATGTATTAAACAGGTGTCATATTAAAATACTTGTTACCATATATTATAACTATACTAAATTTTATGCATAAGGTTTATATGTATAAAATATATTTTATAAACGATGTGGTTTAAGAAAGAATTCAGTGGGATTGTTCAAGGCAGTAAGGCTTTTCAAGACCCACTCCCAATTTTTAAAAGTAGTATTTCAGATTAAATTATTCAATAAATGTTAAGAAGAATATTTTAGAATTACAAAAAATACACATGGATCTTGCAGTGAATTTTGATACTTCTATAACAGACCAGAGTCTATTGGTTGTAGCAGGAATCAATGAAGAATGACTCCCCCCTACCCCATGAACAATAAGTTTTAAAGTGATAAAACAATAATATGCTTTCACAGCTTGTTAAATAGTTCAAGATTCTAACTAGAATATTTCCCACTGTGGGTATTTCATATCTGTCAAATAACAATACTTCATAGCACAGTCTTGTGCTTTAGAGTTTATTCCAATGGCATGAAATTTTGTGAAGGTGTCCTCCACCAAAATTCAGTCTTTGTTAGAGTGCATTTTATATTTCGATGTATATATCATAAACTAACATTAACTTCTTCACTTTTCAAAGTCCATGCATAGGCTTCCAGACACACAATGCTAATTAATTCACCTGGGAATCAGGCATCCAAAAATTAGTGCATCACTTTAGTCATTTAGGGATGGGAATCAGGATTAAATGAACAGAAGCTAAGAAACTAAAAGGTAAAGGTAATGTGTAGATAGTTTATCTTAGTCACCTACAGCACAGTACTCAGTGTGTGACTCAACATCTTTCTCAAGAGCTTGGTTGCCCATTTTCCTAGCAGTGAGGAAGCTTCAGAAGAAGGGAGGCTATTTATAACTGAGAACAGGGAATACAGGGCCCAGAGAGAATGTGAACTCTTTGCTCAATAGATTTATATTAAAGTATCTGTTATTCCTGACATGTATAGAAGCATAGCAAGTAGCTTGATGTTTGTAAAGTTTATAAATCTTTTAAAATTCTATTAAAGTTGGTTCAAGGCACCCTCTGGTATTAGTTAATGAAAGATTTGCTTGTTCTTGATTTCACTGAAACCTTGACTACTGTACAGGAGTTGTATAACTACCAGAGTATTATAGTGTCCTGGAAGGAATTACAATGTGTGCCATGGAGACCTTGGGAAATGGTAAATAAAGATGAGATTCTAACTATTGTTTGCATTCCATCTCATCCTTGTTGGAAGTCATTTCATGTCAAGAACGTATTATTTTGCTCTTTCTGGTATATTTTTACATACAAACCCCTCAAGGGTTTGTATTCATGAAAAATTCCTTTTGCTGTGATTTTTTTTAATTTCAGGATATTCTATGGAGGAACTGAGTTATAGGTATTTTATACAGAATTTTAAAAAAATCCTTACATTTATTAATTACACAACTGTGTTAGTGATTTATCCTGGTAATGTATAGAATACGATCGATCTATCGATCGCATCCTGATTGGTAGTTTAAACAGAAAAGGTAAGGATTTGAATTGGTATAAAGACTAGGAATGAAGCTGTGAATGATCTTTCTAGAACAGGGTTAAGGCAGCCTGGAGCAGGTTTGCACTCTTTGGGTGGAGTACATCAACGGTGTTATCACTCATGTATTGTCCACTGATGCTATATTTAATTGCTTAAGAAATGGAAGAGAAGGTAGGGTGATTGTTGTATAATGTAAAACAAAACACTTATCAAAATAATTGGAATATTTGACTCAAAACTGATGTTTTATGTGGCAGTTTTATCATTATTATATCACCATAAAAGTGCTAAAGATTTTGAGGACCAGTGTCTCTGGGCTGGCTGAACTGTACTTGGTGCAAGGTCAGGGTAGAGAGATGAAGTTGGGTATAAGATACCTTTATATTCTCTTAGTCTGACCTTCTGTGACCTGTATTGTGCAGGAGGTCAGACTAGGTTGATCATATTGGTCCCTTCTGGCCTTAAAATCTATGAATCAATCCAAGGGCCACAGCATATTGGCCTCATCTACTTATATTTTATATTAGTTGCCAGTAGTCTACTGGGGCAGTTCCTAAAGCTGGAGATCAGCCAAGTTCAGGGATACTCCAACTATGTTCCTTTCCCCTGGCCATGCACCCCCATGGTAGGAGCCAGTCTTGTATCACCAAGGAATTCCCCTGTTCAGAGGGAATCCTCTACTGGCCTGCTCAACCACATTTAACAGAGCAGAGAATCTGACCCAATTTCTCTAATAGGATGCTTTTCACTGACAAGGCCGAGTACTCTGTGAAGCAGAGTGCAGGCTGGGAGAGACATTCTTAAGCTATTTCTACCTGCACTGATGAGCTCAGGTGTAATACAAAGGCCCTGCATCTCTGTACTTCTTGTGATTTTTTAATGAGGAAAGTTTAACAGAGTTAAATCTGGATAGCTTATTTAAGTGAAAATGGGATGGAGTGATATGCCGTAACTACCTATAAGTTTCTCAAATGTAGACACCACAGATGGAAATGAATGTGGTTAAGATATGACTAGAAGTGATGGAATGAAATTAAGAGAGAGGCTGACTATCAGGAGAAGTTTTGACAATGATTCTTATTCGCAAGTGGCACAGAATAGTTAAAGGAAGTTGTGGAAACCCTGTTGCTTGAGTCATGTAAGGCTAGCCTGAAACAAACTCCCAAGAAAACAATGCTTCACTGGCAGTGTGACAAACTATATGGCCAAATATGTCTGTTATCTCTAATTTCATGATAGCTATGCTCTTCATCATCCCAGTTCATGGGAAGGCATTATTCCTAGTACTGGAGGAGACAGTAAGTCAGATTCTCTGCTGTTGTTAATTGGTGAAGCTCCATTAATTTCAATGGAGCTGTTCCAAGTTACATTAGTAGAGAAACTGCCTTAGTATATTCTGCCTTTCCAGTTTGAGAAACACATCAGTGTTATAACTAGGGTCTGAAAGGAAGGGGTTTAGAGTCAAAGGAATGAAAGAAGACCTAAAGTTTTGTCCACACTTCAATCCTTAGTTACCCATCCACTAGCAAAAAAGTTGTCCCCCTTGCCAAAAAATAAATAAATACATTAAATTAAAAGGTGCTACAAATCCTATTGATTGATTTACTTTAGGTAAATAATGAATTGTTAGGAAAGAGCAAAATAGGCACATAATACTCTTTCAGTGTCAGTTTATGTAATCATTTGTTCAAGAATTGCAAGTAAATTGTACTCTTCTTTCCTAAGTATCTTTGATTGCCATTGTACAAAGTCGCAGACAGTCTTTTACCAACATTACATGTTCCTTTGGGAAGTAAATGAGAGGTACATGCACTTGGGAAAAAGATGATTACACAAAATGTACTGTGTACCATCATTGTAATGCAAATAATGCAGTAATACAAATTTCAGTGAATAAAGCCTATCTAAAAGAAAAGTACACCCAATAATGGAAGGGAAACTTAAGAATGAAATGTATATGTAATTTTGACAAGCTTAAAATATAGTTTTCTTCTTCTAATGTGCCAAAACATTGCATCTAAATACTTGTACTGACATTTCAGAAAGCTCCTTTTGATATACACAGTGTATCATCTAGTGCAGTGTTCATGGAATTAACATTTTTCTGGCGTAATCATATACAATTTAATGACCAAATAGTTCTGAGGCAATACAACTGAATTTCACGGGAACTAAATATATTTCTTCACACTGATCCAGCATGTTTTAGTTGAGCAGTCATTAGCATGTTTATAATGGTTCTAATTTAGCACAACATTTTCTGAATTTTATCCTTGAGTCATTTACAAATTGTTCATATTGAGTAAACAAAGAAAACAGATTGCATTTTATACTTAGTAATTTATCTGAAAGAAGAGGGGAGGGTTAATTGTCTGAAAGTTTTGCTCTGTTTGGGGAACTGATTCTGGTCTTGCATTGCTTGGTGCACAATGCATTTTTCTCTGTTCTGGAAAAAGAAAAAGAAAGGAGAAAGGATGGAGGAGTGAATAAAATGAAAAATTAGGAGCAGGGCAAGATTGGCCACTCCCAGAGGGGAGTGTGGTGTAGAACTGGAACTGGCACGAGATTATCTAAAACAGTTGGTGCATTCCTTAATGATCAAGTGCTTGAGAAGTCCAGCTTTCTCTCACAGAGCATCTGTGTTGATGTTTATATCCGTGCCCTGCTGTATGGGAAAAGCGTGCTTTCTCTTGTTGCTTTTCTAAAAATAGTGTGGAATATAGCATTGTATGAGTTATTTTAGGAGAACAAAAACATTTGCAGGGTTAAAGGTTTTACTTTTTAATAAATAAACAACAAAAAAAAAAGATCAGAACTTATCTTAGGCTATTCTTTAGGTGAAGGTGGGGGTGATAAGCTGTTTACATTTTTCTTTGTATACAGTGTTTTGCATCAAGCTGTTCACCAGAGATTTGAATCAAGCTATTCTAGACTGGATTGGTACATTCTGCAAACTTGCTGCTTTTTTTTCCCCATTAGATTCATTTTAGAAAGCAAACTTGGAAGCTATCAGTATGTGTATACCAGTGTCTGTATTTGGAAAGTACATAGTTTCATGTCAGAGCTAAATCATTCAGGGACTGTGTGAGAGTTCAGGTAAAAACAGCATATTTTAATGCCTAATTATATTTAGTGGGCTTGGAGAGTTTTAATTAAATTGAAGTGAGTACTCCAAGTTCTTAGAGTTCTAATTTTGTTTGCAGTATAGTTTGTACCCCATATAGATCCCAGGCTATTAGAGAGACAAGATGAGTGAGGTAATATCTTTTATTGAACCAAGTTCTGTTGAAGGAAGGAACAAGTTTTTGAGTTACGCAGTCTCTTCTCTGCCACTACTGAAGAAGAGCTCTTTGAAGGTTGAAAGTTTTTCTCTCTCTCTTTCTCTCTCTCTCACCAACACCCATCTTGTCTCAGTTCTGATTTTCTCATTTTTTGGAAATTTTGTCCCCATGAAAAAATGTGTAGCAGTTGGCAGATTAATTTGGTGCCTGCCCTAAAGAAAACTGTTTTTTAGATCGTCAGGAGTCCACTGGATTTACATTATTGCTAGTAGGAAAGAATTTCTACTATGAATTTGTTCACTACTATTACATTATCAGTGAGTTTACAATTATTTGTTTACATTAGACATGAATTGTTGTTGTTGTTTGTATTACAATAACACCCATAGATCCCATCCAAAGCGGGGCGTCATTGTATTAAGCACGCTACAAACACTCAGGCTACATCTACATTTGAGCTGAGCGTTGTGATTCTTAGCTCACAGTCATACCTAAGCTAGTTCTGCTTGGGTTCCTTCTCCCTTTGCCATCTGTCGTTCCACTCCATCTCTTCCCCACCCTCCTCGGCTCCCTCTATTCTGAGGCTAGGACAGGAGCTGGTACAAGATTCAGGTAGGAGACAGCCCTGGCTTGAGCAAGGCTGGCATGGATTGATGACCTAGCATCTCCTGCCCCTGCCCCTGGTAACTGGACGTTTTAGCATTCATTCAGTACATCTGACCTGACACTGTCAGGTCTCCTTTTTTACTGGACTTTCTGTTTGAAAATGGGACATCTGGCAACCCTAGATGGCATGGGCATTTGTGTAGGCTAGCTGCCTGAGTAAGTGCCCAGGCCAGTACATATTTGGGCAACTAGCCGTGGCTGCCATCTATGCAACTCCAGCTACACAGCTATTTTTAGCACACTTCCTCAAGCAGAGCTAGCCTGAGTATATCTGTGCAAGTTGGGAATCATATTCCCAATAAGCATAGTGAGATGTTGTATAAGACCCTGAAAGGTAACAGTGTAAATATTCAAGACAAACATAGGGGTGGGAAGAAAATATGAAGCAGGGAAGGTGAAGTGACCTGGACAGGGTCATACAGCAGATCAGTGGCAAAGCAGAGTATGGAGTCTAGGGATGATATAATAACCATCTGTAGTAAATATAAAGAGAGAGGTAATTTTTCTAGTTCTTAAATAATATTCTTTCCAATTACCATCTTATTTGTGTGCACATGGTTGGTGTTAATGGCATTCTGCATCAAATTGGCTATTGAAGGGTTAGTAAATCAACAAAATCTTGAAATGCTAGTGAAAAGAAATCAGTGCATTGGTTAACAAAATATCTCAAATGCCTTATTTTTAAATTTTCTGTTACACCATGAAAATTAATTACTCTAGGAAATATGGAAATTGAAAAGGATGAGACGAGATTCGCTTGACCTGACTTACTAGTGACAGGAAGATTGAAACTAAGCTATTTATGAAAGGGAGGCAGTGACACTACATTGTAACTCTCTGTGTTGAGCCTTCAGGCTGATTTTTGATTAGTTCTGAATTGTTAGTCTCCTTTTTTCTTTTAGTTAAGGTTTATTGAAAATGAAAAGCATAATTTGTATTTGAAAGAAGAAAATAAGTAATATGGCATCAAAGAATCTATTTTAGTAACATTACACAAACTTTACATCCTTGTATTAAAAAAGAATAGACAGCATCACACTTAAGTTTTTGTTAGTCATGGTTAAATTATATTTTTATTGATCAAATCATGACTGTAAATATAAAGTTCTTCATTACAGTTTGTATTGTTACCAGGTTCTAAAAGCTAATTCTTTCAAGTGAATGAAATTAATCTCGGTGCTTCTTCCTTTAACACTGAAATGTTAGAGTTTGCATTTAATTTTAATATACATATTACCAAGAATGAAGGCTATGATTTTAATGATGTAGAGCTATGCTAAGTGGTTCTTTATCTCAAGGAAATCTAGAGGGCAGAGAATTCACAAAAGACATGTAATCAAGCTGTTCTTATATACCTGAAGATGGATCAGTTAGTCAAAGGTACTACCAATCTGCACACACAATTTAAATATGATCACTAGATAGTAAAATGTACTTCATTGTCTGAATAAGAAATTTTTAGATGGTTCTAATAATGCCATTGGTAGTAGTATAAAAGTAAGTAGCACCCAATATACAGTAACTAGACCAACTTCAGAATGATCTTTATAAAATATGATCTTGCATTTTACTGAAGCATTCTTGTAGTTTCTGAATTACTTTATTCTTGTTAGGTTTTTCTCCTTTATGTGACATACCAAAGCACCCCCCCTTTTCAGATGCATAATGGGTTGTTTTTTGTTTTATTGTTTTTTTAGTGTCAAATCCTTAATAGATGATGATGTTATTAATAAAATCCTATTGTCACATGGAAAATGAAGATGTTCTTAGGCCAGGTCTACACTAAACAGTTAAACTGACCCAGCTATATTCCTCAGGAGTATGAAAATGCCACATGCCTCACGGACGTGGTTAAACTAACCTGACCCCTAAGTTGATGGAAGAAGTCATTTGCTGACCTGGCTACTGCCTCTTGGGAAAATGAACTACAATGACAGGAGAATCTCTCCTTGTGTGTGTCTGCACCCAAATGCCCCTGTGCTGCTGTAGCAGTTTAAGTATAGACATAGCCGAAGAGAAGTTAAGGACCGGGAGAAGAGTGAACCACTATTACTATTCTTTGAACCTAATTTGGATATTGGAAATAAAAAATAAATATTCTTCAGTTTTGCCACTTAGATTTTATCTTTATAGTGCTAACACTGAAGAGTCAGCACCAGGCAGTTTAATACAGTCAGAACAAAAAGAAGATCTCTGTCCCCCAAAACTCACTATCTTATTTAACTTTTGTAAGGGGGAAAAAAGACTTTTTCCTTTAACAAATATATCATAGTGCTAATAAGATAATTCTCCATATACTGTTTCTTTCATGTAACCTTGATTTGTCCGTGGCCTCCAAATTCATTTGACTTAGCCTGATCTAAGCAATACTGACACCTCTTATTGTGGAATTAGAAACAAATGAATAGATATGGCTTACAGAGCAGGTGATCACAGTGAAGATGGAAAAAAGTTTCACGTTTTGGGACGTTGCCAGAGTTTGCTAAAATATAATGGATACTCATGTTCAGTGGAATTTCATTGGATTATAATGTGCATTGTAACATGACTATAAAGCATACCTCCTGAAAATAAGCATGTACATTGTCATATTTTTAATTATACAGCACTCTTTTTCTGTAACACTGATGGGAAGTTCGCCAAGTTTCATCCTTTGAAATATCTGCTCTTGCAGTAGGCATGGTCTGATATTCCCCCCCCTCCCAGGCTTTTCCAACCCTCCCTTGAGTTCTAATATATTTTAGACATATTTAGAAAAATATGTCACATGTACCTTTGATTGAATTACATTTCTGTATACATTTCCATTCATTGTTTATGAATTTACAGTGCATTTGCAATCATTATTAATAAATCAGTGTGCTTTTGTCTTCTGTCACAATGTAATGTATGTATTCAAAAAGAATTGTATGCAAACAAGTCATGTTTTAGAACTCATATCAGTAATAATTATCAGTTCACAGTATTGTTACAACATGTTTTGAAAGAAGCTTATTATAAAAAAAAAATAACAAGGCACTGCAAGGTAGCAAGAGTAAGACAGTTCAGTTGATCATTGATATGGATGTTGTAAATATGCCACCGTATACTATACTGTTTTATTAAGTCTCAAAAAGTCAAAGCTGATTTGAAATAATAATGTCTGACAGTTTGGGCTTTGAAGTTTTGCTGCTGCACTCTCACATTTAGACTTTCTTTTATGTATGACTTTACCATAAAAAACAAAAACACACATGGCATGAATGCTTTCTTCATATCTGTATTTCAGAGAAAGCAATGAGAGGCTACTTCCATAAATTAAAATCAATCTGAAGCTATGTGGATGGACGCAGGCCATTGTAAGGTCATAGAATATTCGTGCAAGATATGCTCGCTTATTGAAGGTTGTGGTACTGAAATAAAATAGAAAGGGGGGATGGGAGGGGTGCAAAAGGTATTCTTGACAGAAAGGAGATGACTTTCATTTAGTCAGAAGAACTTCAGAGCTTGGCTGTGATAGTTAGCACACATTCTTCATCACCAGTCTCACAACAGCGTGCTGGATTCCATCCATTCCATAGCTGATTGATTAGACAATCAATGGACAAATGTTAATTGTTTTCATCAATGCTTTGTGTTCATGGAGAGATTCTTTTAATCTTATATCTAGAACTCACTTTACCTTTGTTTCTTCAGCTTGATTATCTTTTAACAATCTTTTCTCATCCATCATTACAAGTTACCACACTGAAGGAGAATCCTGCAGTACTTCTACCCCATCCCCCAACCAATTAAAATTACTAAAAGGAATATTAAGGGGCGGAGGTTATGCAGTAAACATCACAGTTTAAAAGAAATCAGATTTTGATAGATCATTCAAACTCTGATTAAAACTAATACATTTGCTCTAAAATATGTGAAGTCAAGTTCTGTTCTCTACTGACTGACTTACATTGTGTGGAACTCTATTGATATGGGTGAGTTGGCATGGGCTATAAGCCAGTAGAAAATATACTTAGTTTATAAACTAGAGTAGGTCCTTGCCAAAATTTCAGACTCCAAAGGGGAACATTTATTTGCATTTCCCTTGCTTAGTTTATAATAGCCCTGAACTGGATATCTATGAAGTTTAGGGTTGTTCCAGTTTCCCCATGCTTTGGAATGGTTCTATGTCTGGGCCTTGTTTCACTATCCAAATAGATAGTTTTGCACTGCAGATTTGAGTCCAGACTTTCCCAAAGTCAGTGGTATTTGGAATCTTGTGTTTTGGTTCAGCCCTGTTTTTATCAAGAAATAAGCTGGGAATAACTACTGAATAAATTTCACCTTTGTAGGAAGGGAGCTTTGAAGATTTTATATGTATGGACAGAGACTGATTTTCAGTGCTAAAGGGAAAAAACACATCTTCACCCTAGATCCTTTGCAGGATGTATGTGCAAGCACATTATACAAGGGCTCAGAAGAGCATATTTTTCATTCTAGGCTGCTTATTATCCCCTTCCATTTAGGTGGATGTCCAATCTAAGGCATCTTCAGTAAGGTAGGTGAACATATGATAATTTAAATGAAGAGTTATGCAAACCAACTCCATCAGTTGCAAACCTTTAGAAATTAAAAAAAGATATAATTACAGTACATGTTCCCAGTTTTTAGAAGTCACTGTTTATAGTTTTCTAACCTTTGCGAGTCTGCCCAACAACAAAATATAATAGCAAATAATTATCAGCTCTTCAGTATACAATATAGAGAAATGCAATGCTTCTTTGCAAATATTTTTCAATCATGTATATTGAAAAAGGAAGCTATAGCTATTAACATGATTATATTAAGGGAGAGGGGCACTCAGACTGACCCTTCTTTTATTCATTTTCATCCTCAATGGAATTCTTGAGAAATCTACTTCTGTGCTTTTATAAATGCATACACTTTGCAAAACTAAGGGCTTAAAAAGTAAATTTTCTTCTAATTTATCATGAACTTACCATATTTGTCTCTTGATTGTTATTTGTTGCACCCTAAGCTTTTATTGTTGTGGCTTTATATCAATTGAGAGAAAGCATCCTCGTTAACATCCATAACCTACATTAACCATTAAAATAAAGCATCCTACTTAACGTCCATAACCTAACTGGTTCAAGACTGAGTGTGATAAGTTGATGGAGGGAATGGTATAATGAGACTGCCTACAATGGCATATAGCTGATCTGAGACTGCTAGCAACAAATAACTCCAATTGCTGTTGATGGGACACTAGATGGGGAGGGCTCTGAGTTACTACAGAGAATTCTCTCCCAGGTGTCCGGCTGGTAGATCTTGCTCATATGCCCAGGGTCAAACTAATTGCCATATTTAGGATCAGGAAGGAATTTCCCCCTTGATCAGATTAGCAGAGACTTGGAGGGTTTTCCGTCTTTCTCTGCATCATGGAGCATGAGTCACTTGCAGGTTTAAATTAGTGTAAATAGTGTATTCTCTGTAACTTGAAGTCTTTAAACCAAGATTTGAGGACTTCAGTAACTCAACCAGATGTTAGGAATCCATTACATGGGTGGGTGGGTGAGGTTCTGTGGCTTGCAATGTGCAGGAAGTCAGACTAGAGGCTCATGATGGTCCTTCTGACCTTAAAGTCTATGAGGTGCTAAGCTCACTTATCTTCTATTGAATTCTATGGAAACTAATAGAACTGAACACTCTCATGAAGTATTAAGGTCCCGATTTATCAAGATGTCAACTTTAAGTGTGCGTAGTTTCATGTAAGTCAGGGGGATTACTTACATGCTTAAAGTTGGATACCTGCTTGAACAGTGCTTTTTTGTGATCGTACTCAGGGGTGCTGAGTACTGGCACCTTTCTTTTGTGATGGTACTCAGGGGTACTGAGTACTGGCACCTTTTTTTCACATGGGCAGCCCCAGGTCCCTGGCTGAGTTAAAAAACAAAAAATGCTCTATGCTTAAATACCTTGTTGAATTGGGGCCTAAGTGCTTCTTAGAAGTAGGCCCTATAATTGTAATGGAAGTCAAATATATGCATTGTTGAAAATAGACTCCACAGAGTTTAATGGAGATTCCATTGCCATCAAAAAACAGAGAGGGGGAGAGGGAAATATTCAGCGGCGCATAAAGTTCTGTCATTGGATGTTTATAAATAGAGCTCTGCAAATCTGCAGAGATCTGCTTTATATCTATGGATCATTTTTGAAATTGCATATTGGATGCAGATACAAATTTTGGTAGCCTCACAGGGCTGTACTTATAAATCTGGAAGGCTGTTGTTAGAGAAGGAAGACTCCAGATCATTACATTAACCATATGAATTACCCATTCCCTATCTTAAAATCACCTTTTATAATTTATTCTTGGAAGGTTAAAATTAGTAAATTCTATTCAGGGGTTAGAAAAGAGCTTTTGATTTAATTGAGGATTATGTTATATTCTGTAGCAAACTTTTTAGTGAAAGTAAGTGATCCTGGAGGACCTGTTGAGTCCAATTTCCCATTACATCTTCAGTGGACTGACTTCAGTGAGAGTATTGCCTGAATAAGTCCTGGTGCACTGGGCTCAAGGTTTGGAATGCACTGTGAACTTCAGAACTTAAATGCCAATCTTCTAATAATTGCATAGCTTGCTTGGAAAAATTCTGATCTTACAAACATCAGAAATGTAGAATGTTTTTATGAATTCCATGAAGACATAAGAGGAATAATTTTTGCATTCACATGAGTAAAAAAAAAATGTGTTAGTGATGAACACTATGAGCCAAATTTCCAAATACAGCCTGTAAATCATCATCTATGTTTTTGAATGTGCAATCATTTCCAAATGCAAAAGATAAAATTTGTGCATGGAGTGACAATCTAGCCATGTAAATTGGCAGTTAGTGTGTGTGTGTGTGTGTGTATATATATAATATATTCTGAACCAAATTCTGCCTACCTTTAGGTCCTTGTAAATCCATAGTAACTCCATTAACCTCTGTGGAGTTACACTGGGTTTATATTGGAGTAGATAAAAGACCATTTGGCCTCAGGTTCAGTCTCTTTTGAGGAAGCTGATCCAGACAGAACAGGTAGGATGGTTTTGATGACCTAAAGGAAGCACATGATAATCAATAAGATTACATTAAGTATTTATTTTCCTTTTCAACAGACTCATCTTGCATGGAAAAATTACTTTCTAAAGACTGGAAGGAGAAAATGGAAAGACTAAACACAAGTGAACTCCTTGGAGAAATTAAAGGTATGATATATTAAATATTTAAATGTGGACAAAATATTTTCATCTCTGAACAGAAGAAAATGTACATTTAATGATGAACCAGTCATTGGTCCACATTCAAAACTCCCATTGACTTTAGTAGGATGAGCACAGAAAGATGCAAGGTTCAGGTATTTTGTTCTCTTATGTTCTGCCCAGTGTTTCAGGTATAAAATGGACACAAAATTAATCAATTAACATCAGTTTTTCTTTGGAACTCTTAACAAGCAACTCATCCTATTTCTTTAGAATGACAGGTATGTGTGAAAATAATTTTTTTAATGTTTAAAACTTAGTTACAAACAAGATGAAGAATATTTCCCTCTCATTTCAATTTTATTACAAACTCTAAATGTATTATGTTAGTTCTCTTACATCATTTAAATCCCTCAGTCTTCGGATACCAAAAAACAGAGGCAAAAGCATTCCAGAGAAAAAGAATTTGGAGTAGTGGTAGTTGATATTGTACTTCTTACCAAATAATGTATCTAATTTATAGGTGGTATGTGGGGAATACTTATAGATTATGGTGGGATGTTACATATTGATTACTGTTTTAATCTTTTGTTTCAAAATGTCCAATTTGAAGCTTGATTTGGGGCGGGGGGGAAGGAGGGAGGGCATTGGTCTTTTTGTTGGTTTGGTTTGTTTGTTTGTTTGTTTTTACATTTGAATCATCCTTGGAGTTGAAAGAGGATCTTGGATGAAATCCTGTCATCACTGAAGTTGATGGGAGCTTTGCCATATATACAACCTGTACCTTCAGCAGATCCTAAAAGATTTGGGATCTAATCGGTATGGCACTTGTTGCTAATTTAAAAAAAAAGAATTGAAGAACACTCAGTGAGAGGATCCTTAAGGTGTTTCTCTCCCCATACTTCAGTTCTGCCATGAATTTTCCTACTTGAAGGAAATTCAGGCTGTTAATGTTTGCATAGCAAATTGGATGGAAAACTTTTCCTTCCATCATGAGAAAGAACTTAGGTATTTTGCACCATTTATGAGATGTATTGAACAGATTTATTTATGTTGATTGCTATGGTCTTAAGTGACAGCTATAAATACATGGGAACAAGGATTTGTTTGTCATATTAATGATGTCCTCACTAGTATTGAAATAAAAGGCTATCTGAAGACAATTGATGCTTGTGAGTTTATATTCCCATCAAGAAAATGTCCTGAAATATGTTGAATTTACTGTAGACATAAACAAGATGGAGATTGGTCCTTTTAAAGAAATAATTTATAATCAGTTCTGTCAGGTGATACCATGTCAAAACCTCATTGTTTTTATATTTTTCCTTTGATTGGATTTTTCTCATATAGTTATGATGTTGCAGTGTATTAGGTAGATAGTAAAGTAAAGTAAGAGAGTAAGAAGTAAATAAAGGAATGAGATAAATAGTCTAAAGATGGTTTATATTCTTTTTTAATAATGTCCAAAGCTCTAGATTTCTATGACCATGGGGTTGATTTTCTCAGGCCTGAAGGGATTTCAGGTCAGTTGATTGCCACTGCATACTAAAGTCACTAGGAACTACTTTTGAAAACTTACCCCTGTATATTGTCAGCTCTCTTATTGCTTGGATGCAATTTATTCTAAGTCAGGGTGTTTTCATGGGTTGATATTCTTGATATTTGTACCACTGCTTCCTTCTTGTATATTACTGAGAGTTCAACATGAAGCAATGCAGTAAAAAAACAAAACAATTTAGGTCATTAGCAAAAACATCTTGATTATCAGAAACAGAGGTGTGGTCCAGTGAGGAGCAGCTCTTTGCACAGACTGTCCCTGGCAGGAATTGTTTGCTTTAAAGGGAAGGTGTTGTTTTTGTTAAGGATAACCTGAGCACATACTCTCCCTCTGTGTCTGCACACGTACCCCTCTGCTCATAGTCTGGTCTGTCAGTTGTAGGAAGACGCTTCAGTTAGGCTTGGTGCCCCCCTGCCCCAAAAGGCATCAAGACTATTTGTACTAGTTAAGCAAACTGTTTATGTGTACGTTTGTCAAACACATGGATGACAAGAGGGGAAAAAAGTAATTGTGTGAAAGAAACAAAATAATTAAAATTGTGTTTTCTTGCCTTATTTTATACAATTAATTAATTATTTACAAAGGGTTTTTAAAATCAGGATGTGATTAGAAACTATATATATTTGTTAACAGAATGCAACCCATTCTTTCTAGGTAACAGAGTGAAACGTTTTCTATTTCCTGTAAGTGGAATTGTTCATGTTCCCAGTCATTCCTGTATACTGTATTTGATGCATGAAGCCACTTCTTCTTTGTTAGAATTTCAGTTATTGATAAAGGGCCAGAATCTGCCCTGAGTTTCAGCAGAACAATCCCATTGATTTCAGTGGGGTTGCATGGATACAGCTGGGAGAAGCACTTGACAAAATATTTTGTTAGCCAATTTTCAGTGGTTAAATAAGTCCTCATGTTCTTTTTATATGTTTATAACTAAGACACACAGGACAGACTTTCAAAGGTCCATGAAACAGATGAGCTGAGCAAAATGATCTGCTCACCTGGAAAAACCTCAGATTTGCATGTGCAAACTGCATGCCCAACAGCAGAGATTTTGAATAAACAAAGTGGGTTCCAGCTCAGCTCTTACTTTAGAAAGATTTGGAGGCAAGCAATCCACCCCCTAATGTATGCTTTATTGTTCCTTGGGTTTCTAGTTTTTCTTTACCAACCACAACTAGGCAGAGTAGCCTCATTTATCACTATAAAGAGTCTGTTTTAAGTTTTCTGTTTCTGTTCCAAACATAAATCTCTGGAATAGTCTTACATGCATCATGCAGTTGTCTATTGAAATAGTCTGCAATGGTCTTTTTCAGCATGCAGGGTCTTTGAAGATCAAATAAAGGCCAGTCTTTAAGTTACTTAAGCAATGACATTATTGCAAAAGGGTCAGAATTATTCCATATATGAGTGACTCCTGGGTTAACTGTGTTACCAGTTTGCGCTATGGCTTCCATTGCTGGCGTTTACAACTTTAACTATATTTATAGTCATTGTAACTTAAATGTCACATGCTGGCTTTGTAAGTATACTCTATTTTTAGGATGGTCAGTGACTGATGCCCATAGTTTTCTCCAATAGTGAAAATCTATTTACACTGTATGTTTCTCTCACTTACATGTAGCCCTTTTATATCCTAAACACTTTATTAAATCAATTACCAGTGGAGCCTTTTTGAATGCCAAATATAACCCTAAAGCTGTTGTTTCACATAACACATAAATAAAATGATCTGAAAATGATTAGATAAGAAGGAGGCATGTCCCTGTTTCCAATGGAGACTTTAAGTTTTAATAAAACAATTGCACTTCACTCATTTTCTTCTTGTTAGATACTCTTGAATATATTGTTAGAGTGTCATCATGTAGGTGACTGGTATTCTTCACTAAAGAGATGAAAAAAACACATTTTCTGTATATATTAGCTAGTTTAAAAAAACAGGGAGGTGCAACAGTTTGCATTTTTGATGATCAAGTACACATTTATGGAATGAGTTTGAAATAATAAGTACTGTGTGGTTACACATATAAAAGGTTAGTTTCTTTTCAATAACAGGTAGTATAATTGTTATTTGCATGCATTTAATATAAAATATTCTTTCTCTTTTAGTTCAGTTGATAAAACAATGCTGAAATATAGAAACCCAGATAAATTTTCAGGGGCTCAGGTTACACAACACAGAGTAAAGAGGATCATTTTGTGTAAAATAAAGTTCCTGATACTATCATGTTACTCTACTGTACAGTTTATTCTGGATTTATAGTAATTATTTCTTAATTACTGCAGAAGTTCCTTTTTTAATCGCAAACTAAGTGTATACAGGTTTTATACACACACACACACACACACACACACACACACACACACACACACACACACACACACACACACACACACA
>ML685792.1:7817870-7947485 GCA_007922175.1 Pelusios castaneus | reverse complement strand
ACACACACACACACACACACACACACACACACACACACACACACACATATATGTCTTATATCACAGAAGCACCCATAGGTTTTTAATTATTCCATTTTGTATGGCTGTAGACATTTCAAAGCTCTCCTTTGTGCTCTCTATTATAAACATCTTTTATTTCTTTTGAAGTCTGCATGATATACATACTAGCAATTAAAAACCCAGCTCAGGGTTGGAGACACAAGGTCTTTGTAATTAAAACTAGAACAAAAGCTACAAGCAAAAAATCCACTCTGATTAAGGTTTGAAGTGTTATGATACATTAGAATCTATGTTAACTGCTAGGATTTAAAAAAATCAATACGCAGGAAAAAGATCAGTCGGTTCCAATTAGGGAAATCAATAAAAACATTTCCTTTCCTCCTCCCTGACAACCCCCCCCAAAACACCTTAAGTTTAGTAACTTGTCCTGATTGGAAATATCACAGACTGTAAAGTTTTGTGGTAATGCATTTATTACAGTGACCTAATGCAATAATGTGTTTAACTTTATGCTGTACCAATCTAATTCGTAAGGAGTTTTATTTTACCACTTCTGTAGATGTAGACATTTTGCATGGTGTGTCACAGTAACTACCTTTCTAAGCCTAAACTGATGTTCTAAAATAATTTATACCTTAATATTGTGCAAATGTAATATTTCATAAGTAAATCCAAAGTTTACCGCTTAGATAGTCTTTATTCTGGGTTTGCTTGGTAAAGAATAAGGTAAAGTGACACCAAAATAAAGAGTATAGAGTGCAGTAGTTACACTTATTATGAACTGTTGTATCTTTTATTTTTTTATGGTTATGGATCTTAAGTTCGACTCTTACTGAAGTCAGTGGCAAAGCTATTCTTCACTCAAGCCTGAGTCCTGCAAACAGAGATGCACATACTTATCTTTACACATAAAAGAAAGTCCACTGAAGTCAAGTATACTACCCAGTAGGAAAAGTCATGAACCTGTGTAAGAATTTGCTGCATTGAGACCTTAACTTGTAGCAAGATTGCACCCTAATTTGCTAGAGTTTTATTCTGTTTTAATGGCTTTGGTATACATCACTGAGAGAAGATATAAGGCCAAATTCCAGTAAGGTGCTATATAGGTACCTGTCTGAAAACTAATGCACAATACTGAGAACTCAGAATGGAAACTTCTTGCCCAAATTGGGCTCTTTGAAAACCCATGGGAGGGGGCCTCTTTACAGTCCCTTTGCAACAGGAGCTATAAAAGGTGTTGGAGGGTCTAGTATCAGATACTGTGATGTGCCTACTTAGGTTTATTGTATCTCAGGATCTAGCAAGAGACCATCTGCACAAACTGTTCACTAAAACCAGCGGGACAGATGTCAGGCAGGGATTCCAGCTTCAGGCTGGAGCTTGGGCTCTGGGACATCTACACACAGCCAGCTATTTTTAGTGCTGTAGTGCAAACCCGAGTCTGGGATCTGAGACTTCCTGCTATAAGTTTCTGTTTGCTGTCTAGATGTGTCCAGAGACAAGCCTCCTGACTCCCAATCTGTTGATTTTCCACTGCTTCCCCAAGTGGGTTTGGAATATTTTAGAATAGGTTTGGTGTATGGGTTTACAAAATCTTACGTGAATTGCTTTTTAAATTTATCGATCAAACATCCTATATATTTTAGGTAAATCATTTCTCCCCCCTGCCGAGTGCATACCAGTGGGTTACATGTTCAAAAACCGTGATATCACCTTGCTCTGAGTTCCACTGATTCATATATCTATATGTTAATTAAACTTGTAAATTAACAGAATTTTACACACGTTAGGATACCAAAGGCCTTCTCTAAATGAAATAAGTATGAAAGAACAGAAATCATATGGTTGCATACATGTATTACTAATGAATTTATATTATGTATCACTCACTATTGAGACAGTGATGTTTAACTGAAATCCAACAGGGGCACACTGGATTTCATTAGTGCAACAGGAATTAGAAACTGACACGTTAGCTCTCATACTGAAGTTGTATGGTTTTGTTACTGTTTTATGCCTTTTCTTTTAGTTAAGTTCCTTCTTTCTTTTAAAATGCTTTTAGTTTCACCCATTCAGAGTGATCTTTGTCTTGACAGATACTGCACTTAAATTAAAAGTTTCTTATGTTAATCACTTGCCACCCTAATTGAAGTCAACCTGGAGATCCTCCAAATTTGCACCAGGAAAAGTAAGAATAGAATCTGGCCATATTTTTAAAACAGTGTTATAGATTGTAGACATCTGTGTTTTCATGGTCTCCTTTGTACTGAATAACTTTAAGCAAATGTGTTTTATTAAGAGCCTGATCCATGTCCAGTTAAAGTCAAGAGGTGTATTTTTATTAGTTTTGGTGGGAGTTAGATCAGACTCTAAAAGCATTTGAAAAGAGATTTCATTCAATCTGTTTGGTAAGGTGGTAGCAAGGGCCTGCTGCTTTTAGACAGGAGAAGCTTTTCTCAATTTCATTTAGTGTATGTCATCAGCACTCAGCACCGCTTAATCTACATTTCTAGATTGTAATACATGTTTGGATTTGGTCATAAAAGTTCTCCTTTCTTACACAGCAAGATTACACTGAGATCTGCCCCTGTGGATTTTTGAAATGGTTTGCCCTGTAGTTAACAGTAATGAGAGAGGCTAGCATTCTGGTGTTTAGAATGAACCCTAATGCCTATTGAGATTTGTTTGAATAGGTTTCTGTCACAACAGGTGCACAATTGTTTATGGGTAAAATATCATCAGCCTTCTGAATTAGCCAGGGCAAAATGCATGTTGTCTGATGAAATAATCAAACCCAATACTTAAAAATGTTTTTGATTCCATAGGAATTTTAAGTTGCTAAGTCCCAGTCTATCATACAGATTTTTCAGTGGAAACGGTGATTGTTTGCAGCATGCAAGTAGCAGCTTGCGGCATAACCAGTTTGATGTGTTTTACATAATTCATCATAGATTATACAAGACAAAACTGCTAAAAAAGCATATAATAATAGGTTTTACTTCAGGTCAAACATTTTTAATCTATCAATGAAGGTATTACACTGTACATTAAATAAAAAAAAAGAAAAGAAAAAGTGGGCCTCTAGTGGAAAATAGTTTTTGAAAGTGTTCTGCATTCAATTAGGAGGCGCATCAGTTTAGAAATATAAAACCCAGTGTTGTTTTTTGTTTTTTTTTAAATAGTTCAGTTTATGTGGGGGATGAGAGAGGGAGGGAGGGAGGGAGAAAACCCTCTGAATCTGAAGTGCAGTTTACAGTGTGGAGCCCACATATGCCACCAGTTACTGAGTAGTTTAGTAAAGACAGTGACTCAGAGACCCAAGATGTGGATAAAATCTGAAACAGTGGGTTTACTGAGAATAAGCCTTCACCACGAATTGAAAGTGTAACAGTGCAGCTGTCAGACACCAATTACATGCAGGTAACTGTTTATTTTCATATCCGAATCTGTTTGTCAATCAAAGAATGCAGTGAATCAGGAGATGGGATCTCAAATACAAAACCACAGAGTCAGAGACAGCATCTGGAAGAACTCCAAGCCACAAAAATTATGGAAGGAGCACAGAGGGAACAAAAACTGTAAATGCTTGCATAGATTTTGCCTCTCTATATATTGAATTTAAATAATTGTGTTGATGCATCAGCAATAATAATTGCTGATAAAAATTATAGTCCTTATTTTGGGCAGCAGTATGTTTTAGTAGATGTGAAATTAAATGCAATTTATATTAATTAGGGGTAATATGAAAAGTATGTAAGTGGTTGACATTTCTGACATTTTTAAAGCATACTGCTGTACATGAAGATGGTTCTTTTACATATGTTTTGACTTTGAAATGCTGGAGATTGATAAGTGCCCCATATGTGTTCTTTGCTCATAAAGATCACAGTTCTTACCTCAGAGGTTTGGAGGTTATTTATAGACAAGCTTCACTATATTTTGAAATTCATTTATGCGGGTTTATAGTTTATTTAACTGTTTACAAGGAAATATTAGTTTTATCTGGGCCCTGGAATTCTTTCTAACTAAAGGTACTAAACCAACTTCCACTGTTAAAAATGCAGCTGTTGTACTCAAGTTGCAGGATTTCAAAAGACAGTGCAATACACAGAAAGGTTTTACACAGATTTGTAGAGCTAGAGTTTTTCTAAGTATGGAAAAGTCTACAGAGACCTTCAGGTTTTGATTGGTAACATCAAGGGAGCACAAACAGAAGTTTATTAAGGTAAAGAAAATGAAATGGGCGTAGCTGTTCTGTGGTTTGCTTGAAACATAGGCTTTCAGGCGTTAAGAATGAGAGAGTTCCTTTTAACGTGTAATGAAAGAGCTTCTCTTTACCTTTGCTGTCTAAACATGGTGCCAGTTAGGCATTTACCTAACAAATAATTGAGATTCCCCAACAGTCCCAGGTATACAGCACATACTTAGGTATGTGCTGTATTACCGTAAATTCAGAATTCTCTACACTTGTTGTATTTTCAAATTTATTGTGCTATCCCCTCTATCTGTTATTTTTTCTCTCTAGGGCTGAGTGTCTTATAACTGCAGAGGATAAACAAAAAACAAACAAGACGTGAGTCTGATTTTTCAGCAGTGCTTAAAACTTGCAGCTCCCTCACCTACCAAGTTCTGAAGAGGTAGCTGTGTTAGTCTTGTTCAGTAAGGCAAACAAGGAGTCTGGTGGCACTTTTAAAGACTAACAAATTTGTTCAAAGCGTCTGACGAAGTGGGATTTTCTCCCACGAAAGCTCATGCGATAAATAAATTTGTTAGTCTTTAAAAGTGCCACAGGACTCCTTGTTTGTTTTTTTTAAACCAGACTCCTTGTTTGTCACATCACCAATGGTCAGCCGCACACTTGTCTCTGCTGTCACTCTTTCTCACTCATGCTATATGAATATAACTTGTAAGTAGGGCTGTGGTCAGCGAGCTTCTTTTCCCATTTATTAGTCCTGGCTTTTGAGCAGGCAGCTAATGCTAGCTTCTACGCCCTCTCCCCTTTTCACTACTCCCTTTGCTGGCTACCTTGCTCCCAGTCCTATATGTCTCTCAGGGCATAGATGTCTGGCACTGCTATTTTCAGGCTCTGGTCAGCAGCACATTTTACCTTCAGGACACAGATGTAGTTTGAGAAACAGGACCACAGCAATTAGAGAGGAGAGAAAAGACCGAGTGGGAGATTGCTCTGTTTAGGAAAAAGGGCCAGTGAGGAAAGGAGCAGGGGCAACAAAGAAAGAGACAATGATAATAAAAAGAAAAATTAGTGTAAGAGAAATTAGAACCAAGAGAGGACGAGGGAGGGACAAAAAGCTTGCAGAGACAAATAGGGGGAGGATGGCCTTATGAGTAATACATAGGATATGGGTGTGTGTACCAGGACTCCTGGGTTCAAGTTTCCAGCTCTGCCACTGACTAGCAGGCCTCTGGAAAATCACATCATGTCCCTGTATCTCAGCTTTACCAATCTGTAAAATGGGGTTAATAAAATTTACCTACCTGTCAACTAAACAAAATTATCTTGTGATGCTGGGATGAAAGTACCATAATTAACATAAGGTTTTCAAACATAGGGAGACAGGCTGAATCAGAAAAAATTTGGTCACTTAATGTGCATTAATCTGTGAGATATACAAGAATTTGTGGAGTAGTAAGTAAGGTCAGTCCTACAGAGCAAGCTGGGCCATATATTGACAAATTGGAAAGGGGTCACAAAAACATATGTGAAGGATTCAAGATCTGGAAAACCTGCCTTCAGTGAGAGACAAAGAAGTTCAATTTATTTGATTTGTCTAGGAGAAGGTTAGGAGGTGACTTGATCAAAGTCTATAAATGCCTACCCAGGGAGATTGTCCCAGATAGCACAGGCATCCTTCATTTAGCCGACAGAGGCATAACACGATCTACTAGCTGGAAGCTGAAGTTAGACACAAGAGATAAAGCACACAATTTTAATAGTGAGTATAACTATCCACTGCAACAACATACCGAAGTATGTGGGTATTTTCTATCACTTAAATTCTCTAAATCACGATTGGATGTCTTTTTAAGAGATATGCTCTAACTCAACCAGAAGTTATGGACTGGATGTAGGAATTTCTTCATGAAATTCTGTGACTTGTGTTATACAAGGAGTCAGACTAGATGATCACAGTAGTCCTTTCTGGTCTTAAAAATCTATGAATAAAGCTAGTCAGGAAAAAGGCTTCCAGTAAGACAAATCAGTTTCCTGAAATGAGTACAGAAGTCTGAAAAGGTTGAGAGCGACTACATTAGATGAACCACTTGTTCAATATGCTATAGAAAATTTGCAGTATGGCGGTTTTGCCTATGCTATAAAACGTTGTCTTAATCAGTGAAGTGCATAAATAATATATAGAGATTTATAGAGAAACTAATATCAACTTACACCGTGGTGAATTAATACACAAATGTTATTAGTATTAAGATTAGAGTAACAAAAATAAACATAATTTTACATAGTTTTGAAAAAATCATTCCCTATAATGAACACACCACAACTTTGCTGGAAAAAGCTCGGAGAAGTGATGAAGATTGTACCTTACTCTTAAGCTAACTCACTCAGGTTCCGATGGACCAATGGGAAAATGAATTCGAGAGCCAACTGTCTTCCACTGAGGATATCTGGCTACCACCCAGATTGTTAAATGTAGGGACAGTTACCTCAATCACTGCAACTGGCCTGAACTGCCATTTTAAAGTGTGTATGTTTTTAAAGCTAAGCAAATGTTTCAGTTTTTGCTGGAATACTTGGGATGTTGTTTTTTCCCTCTTTTATAAAATGAGAATGTGTGATGTTTAGCTCATGCTCTGGCATGGTACATTTCTCTGGTGAGAAGATAAGAGACTGATTAAAGCATATTCTGAGAATAAGAAGGTTAGCTGGTGAAATAGCTAAAAATGGTTTTGTCACATGTTCTAAAGGAAATAATTGTTTGTAATAGTGTTCTTTATTCTCAAAGTTAGCTTAATTATATCTGAGACACATGTATGCAATAGATTAAACAATGGAGAAAATAATTCCTCTTAATAAATATGGGTTTTAAACACTGAACTAATGTCTATGTTTCTATCAAGTATGTTGATCAAAATCTGTACTTTCTGCATGAGGAAGTAAGTTTAAATAATTCTTCCTAGTTTGCATGTAAATAGGTTATTTTTAATTAAGTTGCTAAAATTTTGTTTGTGAAAGGTGCCAGATGGAAGATTCTTGAGACTTGAATCCTTTCTTTAACTGTCTGGACCCCAGTTTTGCAAGCTGCTCTGCTTGTGTAGATTCTTGCACCCACATGGAACCTGTTGATTTCAGTGGGTCACCAGCAGAGGACATCTTGCAGGATCAATGCACTAAATTATTCAGCCCAGACAGCAACAGAAGCACAAACTTCTCTACACTACCCCATGAATATGTATTGACACAAGCATCCAAGAACCCTGGGAGTGAGATGCTAATAGATCTCTGAACACATTTGGTTTTTGGTGCTTCTGGTGGGGCTGCCACAAAATGTTCCAATTAGCGCCAAGCTGTTGGAATGGTTTTGCAAAGTCGTATGTAATAGTTCCAGGCCTTTCAGCAACTCTTCCACATCAGCTTCATTCAGCAGTCTTTTTTCTTCTTTGATACCACAATGTTATGATTATACTGTTTTACAGTCATTTGGAAATTATACCATAAAAACAACTGAAAGGCAAAGTCTTGAACTCCATAAGAAACTTTGGAGATTTCTTTTTTGCTAACATCACTACTTCCAGTGAGAATCTAATGGATACGTGCCACCAAAGAAAACTAAACTCTCAGATCCAGTACTTGCAAATGGAGAAGGAAAATTAAAGGAAGAAATAAGTGAAACAATATTAATATTAGTGCAAAAGAGTAGGTTGAACAAGATAAATGACTCAGTAATATCTTCAAGAATCCATACAGGGAAAAATGCATTTTTGCTTAATGGTATGAAAAGAAAAGCCCTGAAATCAATGGGAGTTAGGTGCCTGGATACTTTTGAAAACACCATCAGGTGTCTGTCTATATCTTTAGATGGCTAAATACCTTTAAAAATCAGGTCCTTAGGTTCCTAAATGTTTGTCATTTTTTAAAATGGGACTTAGGTACTTAAGTCACATTGGCTATGTCTACACTGGCAGGTTAGTTCGAATTAAGGAGGCTTAATTCGAACTAACTAAAGCCATGGCTACACTAGACTTTAGTTAATTCGAATTAAGGGCTTCCTTAATTCGAACTAATAAGTTCGAATAGGGCTTTAGAAGTAAGGCTTTAATTTTAACTAACTAGTTCAAATTAGCCGATGTGGCCATGTTAATTCGAACTACCGTATTTTTCGGACCATAAGACGCACCTGACCATAAGACGCACCCAGTTTTTAGAGCAGGAAAACAAAGAAAAGGGAAGGCAAAGAAGAGAAAACAAAGAAAAGGGAAGGCAAAGAAGAGAAAAGGAAGGAAAGAAAAGGGAAGGCAAAGAAGAGAAAAGGAAGGAAAGAGAAAAGAAGGCAAAGAAGAGAAAGAAGGAAAGAAAAAGGAAGGGAGAAAGAAAAAAGAGAGAAGGAAGGAAGAGAAAGGGAGAGAGAAGGAAGGAAGAGAAAGGAAGAGAAAGAAAGAAAAAAGAAGAAAAGAAAGAGAGAGAAAAAAGAGAAGGAAGAGAAAGGAAGGAAGCAAAGAAAGAGAGAAAGAAGAGGAAACAGGAAGAGGAAGGAAGGAAGAGGAAATAAAGAAAGAAAAAGGAAGAGAAAGATGAAAGAGGAAGGAAAAAAGAGAAAGAAAAAAGGAAGACAAATAAGGAAAAAAGAGAAAGAAGGAAGAGAAAGAGAGGAAGAAAAAAGAAGGCAGGCAAAGAAGAGAAAGAAGGAAAGAAAAAGGAAGGGAGAAAAAAAAAAGAGAAGGAAGGGAGGGAAAGAAGGAAGGAAGAGAAAGAAGGAAGAAAAAGAAGAAAAGAAGAAAGGGGAAGGAAAGAAGAGAAGGAAGAGAAAGGAAGAAAGCCAGCCAAGGCCGCCGGCGGGGGAGGACCCTACCGCGGCCCTGGGAAGCCACCGGTGGGGGGGGAGCACACCCCAGCCCCGGAGGCTGATCCCGGCCCCGTGCTGGGAGGCCGGGGCCGTGGATTACCCCGGCCCCAGCCCCAGGCCGGGAAGGAGGCGGATGGCGGGTGGGAGCCCGGGAGCCCGCCGCTGCCGCAGCCACCCCTCTGGCCCGGCCGCGTGGGGCAGGCAGGCAGGCTTGCACTCCTGACCCTAGCCTGAGCCTGCCTGTCCCATCCTGGGGGCGGGGAGGGCCAGCCCAGAGGCCGGGTGCAGGCCGGGTGTGCCGTGGCAAAGCCGCGGCCCCGGGGTTGGAGGGAGCAGCGGGGGCTGCCAGGCTGCGCGGGGGTCCCTCACTGCTGCGCGGGGGGGGGGGGTGCGACGGCCGCTCTGCGGCCGCGCGCCCGCAACTTAGAGGGAACACTGCTTGCTGGACCATATTCGCACTATAAGATGCACCCTCATTTCCCCCCCACTTTTTGGGGGGGAAGTGCGTCTTATAGTCCGAAAAATACGGTAATTTCTTAGTTCGAACTAACCGGCCATTGAAATGAATGGGGATCGCTAATTTGAACCAACTAAAATTAGTTCGAATTAGTTAGTTTGAACTAACTAATTCGAACTAATTTTAGCAAGTGTTGACATAGCCATAGATATTTTGAGATTTTTACTGAGTATTTCTAAGCTAAACTTCTGATGAATGAGTGTTCAGCATGTTAATTAATCCTCAGAGAGAAAGAAGGTGGCCCGGAAGGGCATTGTAGAAGTTCAAAATTCTTCTGCCACCCCAATCAACTTCCTAGCTGACTGGTTGAAAAAGAGAGATAGATGCTTCAAATTCCAAATTATTCTCAATGTAACTTTCAAGCTGACTGTGTCTCATAAAGATGTACTTCCAGCTACAATAAATAGATTGATCAAAACATAGTATATGCTTTGTACAAGGAGCTTTACAGAAGAGGCAACTTAAATTCAGGACTGGGTCTTGAGGGCTGCAGAAGAAATGGGAGTTGATGTCCCAGTTTGTCCTCAATACATCCCAGCATTTTTTATAATGTTTAGAATTGGAGAAATATCACAATGGGATGCTTCATCTCCTATTTGCTTTTGGGGTTTCCAGTTGTACTGTTGAGTAGATATAATAGATATAATTAGATGGTGGCTGCTTGTGACAAAAACCTACGCTTTCTAATATTAAATTATATTAACTCTTTTGAATAGTTCATATATGCATTTCACTCATAGTGCTTATGTAGCTCTTTTGTAGAATATTTCTGTAAATGCAGATGTGTCAAAACAATATAATTTTCTGGTTTAAGAATTTGAGCTGTTTCATTCCAAGTGACTCCATAGTAAATGATAGTGTTACATATATTGAGTTTTAAAAATCTCCAATTCTGTTTTTTAGCTGCTGCACAGAAACATCTGTTAAATGTACTCATGCCAGTGGTTTGGAGTATAATTAGACCAGAATACTGTTAGAACATGGATGGAACTTTGGTTTGTAAATGTAGGGCAACTCTTTGTTGCTCTGGTTAACATGATTTGGGAGTCTGTCTACATAGTTAAGTAATGGGGTTGTTAATTTTGCATTGATTCATAGGAATTCTATGATTGGAGGTGCATTCACTTATAAAGGTTGAAAGTTTCTCAGATGTTTATAAAACTTGGGGAAGACACACAAGCATTTTTTAAACTCATTCATACAATGAGATTCTGAGAATTTCAGAAGGCTTTGATCTATTCGATTTTTTGCAGTAATAATTTGCTCTCCTGAGATGGTCTTACAGGACAGCCTATTATTGTGGCAGATTAAAAAGTCTTGAAAACTATCATATTGCAATTTTGGATAAGATTTAGATGGATCTGGAGGTTTACAAATCTAAAACCTTCATTCGGCCACGTAATGGTACTACTAGGTACGTTGCATACTCTCTATGGGCCTGATTTAAAGTCCACTGAAATCCTTCTATTGACTTCTTTGGGCTTTGGAAAAGTCCTATATATTGTGTATTCTAAATGTGTAAAATGTTGTCTTCCCACGCATATCAAAGGCTTTTGACTGAATTGTCTCCTCTAAAATAATGTAGGAAGTTTCCTCTTTATGGTTTCCATGATAGACAGGGTATGCTAATGTTCTTGCTTTGCAGTACACTTTGCTTCTTCATTACTTATAACCAGAGGCAATAAAAATCTTCACAGGCAAATATAAGTTTTTCATTGATATACTTGTTTGTATTTGTAAGACATGAAAGATGAACATGTAATTAAGATGAAAATTAAAATTTATATTTAAAGTATATAAATCTTGCAGTACTATCTAATATTCACCATATTTATATTTAGACATTTTTGAGTGGTGTAGCTAATAAGTGCTAACTAGAAACACTAGAAGTACTTTATTTAACAAGGAAATAAAAATGGACTATAAGACATTGGAAACCAGGAATAAATTTCATGGGAGCAAATTGCTATCCTTTACCCTCTGTGTACTACGGACCTTAGATGCAGTACACCTGTTGCAGTTCTGCTGTGTTTTTGGGCACTGATCAAGATTCCTGGAGCATTCCTAGTCCCTGTGCAAAGTGATTGTTTTGGAATGTAGAAGAGCATAGTGGATCTAGCTGATTCATTATGTGAAGCCACTGGCCTGGCCTGTTACAAAAGGGTAGATCAACAGCTGCAGGGACTTTTGCAGCCAGTAGCATCTAAGGAATGGCTACATTACCTCTTGCACCCTGTATGTTGAGCGGATTCTTTCTTTGTCTCCAGCACTGATTTTGTCCTCTGGGAAACAGAATTGGAATTTGATTCTCAGAAATCCAGAGTCTTGACGATTTTTTTTTTTAAACCTGTATTACTCGCCCCAGTTCTGCAAAAGCATGCACAAAAACCATGTGGACTTCAGGCCTCAATTTTCTGACCATCAGCCTCCTGACATATCTACAAAAATTAAAATGAAAAGAATACTTTCCAGTGTAAAACATGCAAAATAAGAAGTCACGTTATTTGCTGAGCAAACTTTATAACAAAATTAAACAATAATGGCATTTGAAAAAAGTTCCTTTTCTGCAACTCACATTTTAAAACCAGTATGCTTAACATATATGAAGGATCTAGTGTCTGAAGATGTGGTATTGAGAGTTTTTTTCCAGTAACCTTTGTAAAGTATACAGTTGAGATAATGGTATGTTCCATGATAATGATAGTAAATAATACCTAAAACTTTTACAGCTTCTCTTAGATACTTGTTACCCATACCTTATGTAGAATGAGCTAGACATCTAGTTAAAACATATGGCAAAAACTTCTTATACTCCATAAACTGGTTTTATTCAGGGCAAATAGCATCTAATGAACTCATGAGTCATTATCAGTGTCATTACTTGTATGAGAAAAATGAATTTAAAATAATTCAGATGAGTTCCATTCTTCAAATGAGGCATTAAAGTCATTTTTCTTCCATCTTTCCGTCTATTTAGATATACAGTTCATCTTCCAAAGTTACATTATTAAAATAGATATTCAGCACAGTCCTGTGGTTCTGTATATGTATTCTAATTAGAAAGCTTTTCCTCCAAAACTACCATTCATTGTCATTGTCATTCATTGTCATTGCCCCAACAATGAGACATACTAGTTGCAAAAGAATGAAAAAAATTACAGATCACTTGATGTATCTTGTTTACATTCTAAAAAGATTCATTCTAAAGGGTACTATATTATCCAGAAATCACTGTAAAAGTTGAATATGGAAACAGACTGATTTTTATCCAGCTGTACTGAGCTATGAAAGAATAATCAAAGAAATGGAGCAATTTCAAAATCATTCCTGAAATCTTGATTTACTTTTTTCCTTCATCAGACTCCTAATCTTTGTTGTTGGTGATAAGATTTTAGTTAAATCAGATTGTCATCATTCTTAACTCTCAACATTGTAATTCCAAAGGATGCACTACCTATCATTATGTAAAAATAAAACAAATAAACCTACAGGTTGAAGAAGCACATCTAAAAGTCAAGTTATAACAAAGAAAGTGTCTGTCTTGTAGATTTTACTGCCATATAGAATTGCAGGTGTTAGAGGTGGTTAAGAACTCCTAAGACATGCATCACCCCCACACCAAGGCAAAGGCAGGCACAAACACTTAGCTGGTGCAGGATTATTTTCTAGGGCTTTCCCCCATCTAGTTCTGAATGTCTGAAGGGTTACTAACTAATCACTCAGGGAAACGATACGCTGTCATTTGTAGGTGACTTAGTTGAATTCTGCTCAGTGAACATCAGTGATCAGCAAAGCCAGCAAAATGTTGCGAAGTATAAAGACAGGATAGAAAACATTATAATGCTATTATATATATATATAAAATCAGTGGAAAACCCCTAGCTGGAAAAAGACTTCAGTTCTAGCTACTCTATCTTAAAAAAAAAAAAAAAAAAGTATCACAGAAATGGAACGTGTCTAGACAGAAGTGACAAAAATGATTAAAGGCATGGAAATACTCCTACCAGAAGAGAAATTTTGAAAAGATTGGGGTGACTGGTTAAGAGAAGAGGAAAAAAAAGAGGTGGGGGGTATAATAGAGGAATGTAAGATAAAGGTTGTTATAGAGAACCTAAAAACAAGTGATCCTAATGAGCTTTTCCCACAATACAGGGAAAAGGGGACATTCAATGAAACTGAAAGACTACATATTTAAAACTGATGCAGAGAAATCCTTCTCCCTCACCTCCATCCCTCCCACTCCATGCATAATTAACCTCAATGATTTTTTTTGTGGTAAGAGTACAGGGGTGCCAAAAATGATAAAACCATGAGAAGTCCCACACTTAATATTTATTTTTAAATAAGGCACATAGACAGTGGTTAAAGTGTAATTTGATGGGCCCCAGAACCCTCCTAATCTCCGGGCTTCTTTCTTTATTGTCTGGGCCCCCTTCATGCATATGCGGGACCCAGCCCAGGTAGGCATTTGCAACTACTTCTCAGTATCACATGCATCGGTTATCGCTCCATAAAAATATTTATAATTTTATATGGCATTTATGTCTACAGCAATTATTGTCACAAACTAGCAAACACTGCACAACACAATAATTATTGTGATTAACAACAGTGGGGCATAGGACCTGCCAGCAGCCAGGGCAGGGCGGAACATGCGTTCTGCCTGATTTTTCTATTTTTAGGGGCCCTGGAACTCTGGCCCCTCTAATTTGGGGGCCCGAGAACTGCGTTCCAGTGCATTCCCCCTTACTTTAACCCCTGCACATAGAGCTTAAAGCTTCAGGACATACACGAATCCCTAGCTGAGAGGTTAGGAAGAAATTCAGGGAAGTTGTTTTTATTCATTTATTATTCCAAAATTACACACAACAGGGCTTCTTGCACCTTTATCTGAAGCATCTGCTACCGACTGTTGTCATAGGGCCTGATCCAAAGCCCACTGAAGACAAGGGAAGGTTTCCCATTGACTTCAGTGGGCATTGTATCAGGGCCAGCGATGCAACATTGGATGTAGTGAAACACTGATCTGATCTACTGTGACCTATCCAATATTGGGACAGTAGAGGTCATAGAAAGAAGAGAGTGGGGGGATGGATTCTTCTCTCACAGTGATTTGTAAATTAGGAGTATTTCTGCTAAAGTCAGTGGAGCTATACCAGGGTAAAAATAGTGTGAGAGGTGAATCAGGAGCATAGAGTTAGTGACTGTACTTCAGTAAAAAAAGATTCAGGTCAGAATAATTTTTAAGAAACCAATTTGTTAGCTATCATAAGCCTTATTAACATTATGGTTGTTACTGAGAAGCTTGACCAGTGTTAGGATAAACATTTCTGCTTCTGCAGCTGCTTCTTTATTTGATCTTGGTGTTTGAATGTCTGTATAACAGACAAGCCCTCCACCTCCCCCTACCCTCCAACACATGATACTTGAGGCCCAGTCTTAGGAAGGAAAAGTGCTGTATATATTGGATGTCCCACATTCCCAGATGAAATACCCTTTCCCTTGCTGTGTGGTAGCTTACAGCATTCTTAAGTTGAAAGTTGAAGAATAAGGCTATTGATGTGGATCCAGTTGTAGGCCCTTTTCAAGTTATGAAAAGTAAAAGGTATAGGTTTTCAAGCCTTTTTACTACTTTATTTGTTGTGGCTCCCTGAAGAAGCTGTAATATGGGGCTGCTGGACTGTTTCATGATTAAGGAATGAGCTAGGGTGGTCTCCAATAGCAAAGGCAAGTTTGATTATGTATATTTTTAGCTCAAGATTTCACCTTCAGTCATAAAACTAGCATAGGGTACCTTTATGCTCCTGACAGGGATACAGATAAAGTGCTATGTTTTGAGGAAGAACTATGACTTTAGTAGAAATACTTCTAATTTCAGTCACTGTCAGAGAGGCACATTTCGTGACATTTAGTACAGGTGTGACTGCCTTTTCTTTTTACCCTCAACCCTGTACTCTTTATTTGTACCTTGTGATATAAATTACAAGTTGATAATGCGACAGCTCCTCATCACTGCCCCAGGGGCACAAATGGGCCAGCTGGTCTCCAGTAGTTCTCGGCTGGCATACTGGCCCCTTGAGATCACAGCTGGCCTAGGTTAATTTAGCAGGAAGCCGCTCTAAACTATGATTGGGACAGGAACAACATAGAATTAGCTGCAGGAGTAACTAGCCATAAATTGCTCTTGTGCCTTTTCCTTTCACTGGTGCCTGTCACTTATTGGACAGAGCTGAAGATTGAGCCCAGAGAGTCAATTTTATATCTTGCAGTTGCTAGAATAGTCAATGTAATTTGACTATTGTTTATACCACAGCGTATCATGGAGTGTCATTTATTTGGTCTGACTGTTTAATTTATGACTCTATGAAGGTGACAGTTACAGCTTTTCTGATGTGAGAGTTTCTTTTGATCAATTCTTTAATATTTGCAGCAATACTGTACATTTAGTAGCTTGGATTTTTGGATCAACGTAGTCTACTGTAGAGCCTTTCCTTACCAGCCTATTTCTTTACACATTGTTTACTTCTGTAATATGCATGCTTGTGTGTGCATACTTCTAATCATACAGTGCATCAGAAACAGGGCATGTGGCAAAAAAAAAGAATTCTGCTCTCAGGTTACACTTGTGCAAACCTATTGACTTTAATGAGGTTGAAGAGGTGTAACAAAGGGTAGAATTTTCTCCATGCGGTATATCAGTTTTCACCTGTGAACATCACAATCAAGTGTATTCAATACTTAATCTATCTTGACCTGTTTACTGTACCTTTAATATTAATATTAAATATATCATGAATAAATTATCTACATAGTTACCATATTACTTTTCCAAATATTTATATGCTTAAAGGTTGAAGAGAGTAAGGTACTTGTTTTCTTCCAGCTGACCAGACAGTATAGCAGAATAATCCCATGGAAATCCTCCATCATACTTCAAATCATTGTTTCCTTGCTTCTCATAGCTCTTATCCTGGAATCAATATAGTGTGTATTTGAAACATATGAAATGAGCTAATTTCTATAATGCTACTGATTTCACAGTCAGCGCGTAAATGTCATTCTGAGGATGAAATGCGTGTAGTTTGGTACCCTGCTGGAGAGCATTAGTGGGTGAAAGGCTGGAGTTCTACCTCTACATCTATGGTAGGGACGTTTCTGTCCCGCATTACCACATTATCTGAGTGTGTCCAAGTTGTTAGTGTAGTTCTCCTCACGACAGAGAAGGAAGTACTAATTATCTATATTTTACAGATAGGAACGGAAGCCCAGGGAGACTGAATGACTTGCCCAGGGTCACACAAGAAGTCTGCTAGAGCAGGGAATTTTACCTGGGTCTTCCACGTCCCAGGTTAGCACCCTCAAAACTGGTTTATCCTTCTGTCTCCCTTACTTGTGTGGCTTTACTTTAAGCTACTTGGAATTCAATCTTATATATTTAATAAAGCCAGTTGCTATTTTTCTAATTCTTGTCTGTATTCTTAATAGTAATTATTCCAAATCCTGTTCATTTTATCTGGAACACCAATGTCCTACTCTACATTCTTTTGAGCTACCAGTCAAAATTCCTAGCTTCCCTTTTCCTTCTTATTTTCAGTGTTTGTTTTTAAATCACTATTCACACTACTTTCTGCCTGTTGCCTTTCCTGTTTCGTCATCTTCTAGGTTAGGAAGAGCAGGATATCTGTTGCTGGCTATTAGTTGGAATGTCTGATGCATACTTCTCTGTTTCTGTTCATGGTTGACTCATTTTTTCACACAAAGATTCCAAACAGAGTCTATTGAACAAACACAAACCAGTTCTAAACCAAATCACTTAATTTACCAGCTGTTCATAACTCTAAATCTCTACTTGTTTCTGTAAAAGTCTTGGAATAATTAATTCAGAAACTCGTTTTCCTGTTGGTTGCATATACATGAATTAATACATTTAATCAGATTAATACACTTATACATACACATTTACAAAACACTTATGACTTTGTTTATATTGAGAGGTGCTTACTTTCTGGAATTTCAGAGGACCACTCTGGAAAAAATGTGTACTGTTTTCTTTAAAATAACAGACAACATATGGATTAGGGTGACCAGATGTTCTGATTTCATAGGGACAGTCCGAGTATTTGGGGCTTTGTCCTTTGTATAGGCACTTATCACCCCACACTCTTTGTCCTGAATTTTCACATTTGCTATCCGGTCACCCTAAGTAGGATTGTATAATAGCCAGAAACTGCCAAAGTATATTAATGAAACCAAAGTTCAGTAAGGATTGTCTCAAATAGTGTGTGTGTGTGTGTGTGTGTGTGTGTGTGTGTGTGTGTGTGTGAGAGAGAGAGAGAGAGAGAGAGAGAGAGAGAGAGAGAGAGAGAGAACTTTATACGATGAAATTTGTATAAAAATATAAATATTCAGTCATTTCCTTGGTGGCTGCTATTCGGGGAGGCTATGAACAGTATCATCATATTCACCTGAAGGCCAGGAACAATTTCACTCCTAAAATGGATTCCATTTTAGGGCTCAGTTGTGTCTTTGCCAAAGACCTTTAGTGCTTAGTTTTGCTGCTCCAAGATCAGATCAGGGACAACTCTGTGAGTCAGGGAGTCACAGTCTAGTCCCTAGTTCTTGAGAGAGAGTAATGCAAGCCAGCCTTATACCTAGCCTGCGTTATTTCTTCTGATGGATGTGGAGCAGTTCTGTAATAATTGATTGATACTGTCTGTTGATCTGGTTATTGGGTTGTTCACTGTATGAATATATTGGTTAGTTTAGAAAGAAGTCTGTTGGGAAAAACAAGCAGGAAAGAAAAAGAATGGCTCATGATAAGCCACTTTTCAAAAAGTACTTGATGGTTAAGAGACAATGTCAGGGCAGGAAAAGGCCCACAAACACAACAGATCAAAAGAATGCAGAAGGTTTAGAAAGGACCAAACTCCTAAGTCAGGGGTGGGGCGGGTTAGTTTGAGGAATCTAGGCTTGGGCACAGGCACTTGATGGGGGCATCTTAGAAAGTTAGGCCTGCCTAGGTTACTGTCAGGGAGGGTAAGCCTTGAGGCAAGATAAACATTTGTGAAGACTCTTTTTAAATCATTCTCTTCCCCCATCTAAATGCTTCAGCATGTACAGTATCTTGTTTTAGAAGGATTTTCTGTCACTGTACCCCATTAGTCAGACATTCCTGAACGGAAAAGCCACGGGTCCCCAATCTCAGTAGGATCTGTTGGGTAAGCATGGTTGAGTTGCAGGATACTGTAGTCTGTGGTCTGGTAAGAATGGGGGAATGATGGAATTCTGCTCCAAGATACATAATGGCACAAGGTCTGACACCTGAGGGTGTGCACTTAGAGAGGGAATAGAAATGCAGCTGGCCTTGTATTTCTGATGCTTTCACTGTCCTCTTCCAACCTACCTGCATATTTATGGAGGGGAGGGTGGGTTGTAATGACCCCATGGAGACAGCAGGTCCTCCCATACTGCTACCTATAATATCGGTAGCCAGCCTAGGACAGTATGGGGGTGTGAACCCATTTTTAAGCAGATCAGAATCAAGCCTTTAAAATGATTTTCAGACCACAGGATACCACTGAGTATCTGAGCACTGTGTTGATACACTTTTTTCCTCCAAACCACACTGCTTTTTGATCCCCAACTTCCCAAATGGACTAGACATCTGGTATTAAGCACATTTGGAAGAGTGGCAGAAACCTGCAGATCATCAGTGAGCAGACCTTTCTTGAGCCACTTTCTAAAGATAACCCTGTACGAATCTGACAGCAGAATTTTATAAATCATTGCACACACAGCTTCCAGGCTGGTTTATACACTCAGGATTCTATTTTATTTTCATTTTATTGTTGTCTTACATTAGGAATTGTTTTTATTTGGGGGTCAGGAGGTATTTCACACCTTCACTAAAGAAGCTAGCCTGTGTAGTTTGCTAGACATGTTTGCTATTATGCTTTCTGCATTTGGATGCTACAAAGCACAATTGCAGCAATTAAAATACTTTTTTATTGACTGAGGACTGGGCAGTAGCATATGGGAGCAGCAACAATTGCTCACTGATCACAAAATAAAGAAATTCCAGTATTCTGGAGTTTTAAAAAAAGGCTTTTAGAACTTAGTCATATTGGTTCAGCTGTTGTAACCAAAGACCGATAAGATAATAGAGGTCTTTGTGGTTGTTTTGCACTGAAATCTTTTATCTTTATGATGCACTAGGGGCCCTTTAGAGTGGAAAGCTTTTTAAACTGCTGCTAGAGTTAGAACTCAAATTAGATGCTAGTGTACTGGGAAGGGAGCTCCTTAGTCAGGCAGCCATCACACACTCACTTTTATCTCAGAAGCCTTTCCATTAGATTGTTTCTTTCTTCTGTTTTCCCTGTTTATTTTTGTTGACTTCTGCTGCCCTATTTTGTGGCATTTAAAAGGTGACCCAATCAAAAAATGGTAAATGCTAAATGCTGGACAGAGCCTGTGAAGTAGAGACATCACAGCCTATCTGATGTGTGCTGCACACTGTGGTATTAGACAGAATGGTTTAGCCAGGTTATTTTCAGCAGCTCAGATTGAATATACTTTCTTTTATGTGGGGCACTGTGTTTTTGTTTTTTCTTCAAACAACGTCCATTAAAAAAAATTAGAACTTCCAGGGGAATTGGTTCATAAAGACATCCTTTTTTCAAATGCTGAAATTGCTTAATTTGATACGAAATCATTTTGATTGTTGGCTGAATTGCTTCAGTTGATGATACTTTGGAACTGCAGTTAAGCATTTTCATGCCTTTCTGTAGATGCTGGCAAAGTCCACTCTTCCTTCTTGTCTTGCATTCTGCTGATCTTATTAAAATACACTGTCTGGTTATGTAAAACACTAAACAGTGGTGGGCATTAGCAATTATAACTTAGCTTGCATGTTTTATTTAGGTGCACTAGGAAAGAGTTTGCTCAGATGCAGAGAGTAAAAGAGAATAGTATTTATAAGGCTATTTGTTAATCATGGAATTCAAGAGGAATAATAATACTTTCAGCTCTATAGAGACTTTGATCCAAACATCTCAAAGCTCTTTGTAGATTTAACACAACTACTTTTTTGTGTTACTTTACCCATTTTACAAGTCGGGGAAACTGAGGCAGACTTCTTCAAGAACTCTCAGTGATTTAGTGTCAGGGTGAGGACTAGAAACTTTGATTCCTGCCTCCTGCTTTTAGGCTTGATCCAAAGCCTATTGATGTCAATGGAAAAAGTCCCACTTCAGTGGGCTTTGGATTTTAATTACTGGCCTGTATGTTACTCCATCTCTTATTGCCTTTTCTTGGCTTGGTACTGCATATAGTTTTAAACAGTGCTATCCTTTTTCTGTTATTGAATAAGAGCAGAGTTTGAAATTACATTCATTAGCTCTGAAAATCTTCTGTTTCTTGTTCCTGTTTATTTTCCCTGTTCCACACAGCTTTCGCAGCTCCCAAAGGAATGGCATCTTGTGAGGTTCACTGACATGCAGATGTGCCAATAAATAGACTGATCAGTGATAGGGATGGGGGAAGTGCTGGTAAAGTAGTAGAGCAAATTTCTTTGCACAAATTGCAAAATAATAGTTTTAGGACATGGTGTCTTTAATCACTTTCCAAACATTTTCAAGAAATCTAGACCAAAAATAATAATATCTAATCTTTATACTGAACCTTTTATGTGTAGCGATTACAGTGCTTAACATAGGGAGACAGTATTATTATCCCCTTTTTACAGATGGAGAAACTGAGGCACCAGAAGGTGAAATGACTTGCCCAAGGTCACCCAGAAGGCCAGGTCTCCTGAGGCCCAGTCCAGTGCTCTCTCCACTTGGCTATACTACCTCCCAGAAAGAAATGCAGTATATAATTATGCATATTGTATTAAAGAATTTGAGTGTAAGATGTGGGAAATTTATTATTTTTATAGCACCAGAAATGTACATAAGGCTTTATAAACACAATAAAAGACAGGAACTTGCCACAAGCAGAATACACTATACGTGCAATCTCAGCTAACATGTAAAATTTAGTCAGTCTCTTTTGGCGTGGATTTATAGTCATGTTTTATTTTATTACTTTCTGTTAGATTGACCTGTGACCAAAATTCCTCAAATTTTCCTTTGATGTGTTGGTTCTGTTCAATTTGACCACTTTACCTCAATGTACACTTAGAGCAGTACAAGATTCACTGTTAAATCAATGAACATAATGGAGAATTCAACTGCTGGAACAGTTATGTTTATTTATTTATTTTATTAAGATTAGAGACACCAAGGCGGGGTAGATATTGTTAACATCTATAATGAAGAATAACTGATTGTTTATTCTAAACTTTTGATGAGGAAAATTGCCATATATTTACTTTTTTAAAAAAAGTTTCCTTAAATACTACTGACTTCCCATTGAGCCTAAAATTGTAAATACACCCGGCAAAGGAGTCAGTGGATCAAATTCAGTAAATCTGAAGTCACTGAAATAAAGGTCCCTAAGAAAAATGTGTCAATTTTAAAGGGCTTTCTTAACTGAAGACCATTTTGTGATAGAGCCAAAGGTTAATAAAATCAGTAGTGAATGTAGCAATTTTACAGATAAGCTATTCACAACAAGTGTAGTTACTTGAATAAAAAGCTAATTCAGTTCTAAAATGCCACATGCAGTAGCAGTGAATAGCTGCTTTTAGGTGCTTTCTGGAGGAGGATAAAATACAGAATCACAGCACTCTTCTCTTCCAGCGTCCCTGGCTGCCTGTAAATTGCTGTGAATGGGACTGTGGGCTGACAGGCTCTATTAAGACAAACTGCCTTTCTCATCGGAGAGATAAAATAAATCAGGTGTTTAGTCAAATTAAAATACTTCAGATGGAGCAGGCCCTGGGGAGCACTGATCCACCTGACAAATCTGAGAGAAACTCAAGACAGATGTGTTTTGGGGATAAGGAAAACCCCACGGAAAAAAAATGCAGCACTGTCTTTGGAGTTAAGAGAATAGATACAGTTTAGAGCAGAGAGAGAAAACTACATGTGTGTATAGTATTTTATGAAAGCAGGTATGTTTACTGTAGGTTGATATCTTTTATATGAAGTTTTTGTTTTATCTCTCTTCATGGCATGTGCATTGTACAGATGGCTATATATATATTAGTCAGCACAAGAGTTTATTTACTGGTAATGATTTCAGGGATCTTGTAGCTTGCTGCAGTAAATGGATGTGAAACAGATGACGATCGTACACAGCTACTGATGACCTCTGTTGGCCCAGCCAGATCAGCTCAATCTGGTCTGCATTCTTAGCAAGTTGTTTTTTATTAGTATTTAAACTGTAAAATAACAGATGGGATTTTCCTCTCCAAAATTAAATTATGCCACCAAAAAAAAAAAAAATCACAACATTCAGGCATCTTTCATTCTTTCTTGCCATAAGTAGTGTTCAACTAGGTTACCTCACAGTTTCATAGACTTTCCATTATTTTCAACGAGCGTGCTTTAGCGTCATCAGCAGATGCATGGGACAGAGTAAGGATTAATAATTGGTGAGGGTTTTTTAAAAAATAATTTCATAGAATTAATTATATTGGATATGGTTTTCTTCTAAAATAATCACCACAGCTGTTTCCTGAATGGGAAATCGTGACTTCAGTCTGCTACTCTATGGAACTGAAATAAGGAGAAAGGAGCCCTTAGGTGCTAGTGTTCTAACACACCCATATCAAGCATTCCAGCTAATTCTAACAGCATGGTCAAATGTCACAACTTTAGCTGGCATTGTGTGTGCTGGTTTTATACCCATACCATAATGCAAATAAAAACCATGCAAAATAATATGGTAACAAAGTGGAAGATTAATGCCTGCCTTGGGTGTGGCAGTAAGATCAAAACCTAGAATTTCAAGTCAGCAGCTGCTTAACAAACACCTCAAAGTATGGTTTCCCCAGGTAGCAGTGATGGGGAGGATGAGTCTCATCTTAGTCAGCAGGTTGCTTCCCATTGGCTTTCTGGATTAAGTAGAGAAGTAGGTGGCTACAGAGGACTGGTAAGTGGATTTCCCCTTGGCATTGCTGAGTATATTTCTGAGGTGACTGTCTATTAATTGAAATTTAGTTAAGGGGTACAATTTTAAAAGTACATAAACTTTGAAGTCACAGTGTAAAATTTTCAAAAGTGACTTAGGCACAAAGGAGTAGACCTATGTGAATAATTGATTTTCCAATTCATTGGCAATGCTGAAAAATTAAAAACAACTTTTTTTTTAATTTGGATTAGCCTGAAATTGATATTTTTCAGAATTTTTGGTGAATTTAAAAAAGTAAAAAAGCTTGTTTCAGGGCAAATAAAACATTTCATTTTAATTTCAGGCATTCTTGACATTTTTTTTAAAAATAAAAGCAAAGAGGTGAATTCACAAGGGGACTTGAGCACCATTGACAGTCACAAAATGGAGACAGCTGTTGTGCATTCCTCTTTTATCCTATAATTCATTGGTAGGGCACTTAGCCTGATTTAGAATTGGTACTTAAAGCCAGGTCTTCTAACATCTCAGATAAGTGTCCTATACATTACAATATAGATTCATTCTCTCTCTCTCTCTTTCACATGCTCTGCCTCATTTTATACAAAATGGAATAGCTTCAACAGGATACAATGAGAAAGAGTCACTTCAGAATACCCAATAACCTTCTAGTTAGGCCACTTATATGAGAAGATGGAGAACTAAGTTCAACTCCTTTCTCTAGAGGTTAAATCCTGAGTCTGGAAAAGGGACTTGAATCCAAGGCTTTCCCCTGCCCAGGCAAGTGTCTTAGCCAGTGTGGTATAATGTAGGGGATGGATGTCCTTAGTTTTGTGAACATCAGAGGTGCCTAAATGTCCTAGTGACTTTTCAGGCTAGATTCACAACATTTCATTTTGGAACTGTCAAAATGAACTGCTCTGACATTTCTGACCTCCACCACCATATTTTTACTGAAATCACACACATTCCTAAATGTTTTGGTCAATCTGACTCTGCATATTTTAGCTAAAAACAAAGTTTTGGTTGAAAAATTTAGGAGCTTAAGTTCCTCTGACTTTCAGTGAAACTTAAGTTCCTATGTGTCTGCATCACTTTTGAAAACAGTATTTAGCCTCTTAAGTCACTTAGGCACTTTACAGATTTATTCAGATTCTCTTGTGGGGCATTGATGCACTATTTTAAGTTCTCAAGAGCCTCCTAAAGTTACACTAGAAGTTGGGTAAAACAATAGAATGCTCCACAGCTTTTTCTACCTGTACGAGCCACATAGTTAATGATCAAGGAATTTTCCAACAATCTCTAAAATGTTCACTAAAACATGAAAAATTAATCCTATATCCTGACTTCATAGAGGCCTGTATCATATGTATTTTGAGCAAAACTACAAGTGTGACTCTGCCTTTAGTTTTTCAAAACAACAGAGTCTTGTGGCACTTTTAAAGACTAACAGATTTATTTATCGCATGAGCTTTCGTGGGAGAAAATCCCACTTCGTCAGACGCTTTGAAGATGGGAAACTTAGTTTAACATCACAGGCTGCTGGAACATCAATCTGTTGCAGTATGTTTAAAAACTCTGAAAATCACTATTTAGATCATTGTTCATTATTTAGAAATAATAATTAAAAAGTCTCCAACATTTTTTCTTTTAAAAATATAACTCAAGTGCCATCAAGAAATGCATTACGGAACAGTTGCCTTTTTATCCTGAAGTTTTGGACTGCTGAGCAAGAATGACAATCCATACGGTAACTGTTCTGTTTCCAGCCAAATAAACAGATGTAGATCACATTTTGGGGGAACATTGTAAACAAAAATCATATTGCATTTTAAACCTATGTTCTGAAAAATCCTTACAACACTATTTCCACAATAGCATTTCAGAATAAGCAAAAATGAAATATTTCTTTCAAATGGGTTTACATAATATTTACAAGAGAAAACATAAAACATGCAGCAAATATAGACTGAATATTTCTGGAACCCTTTCACTAATCTGGTCTCTTCAGATTTTTATCCAGTGGTCATCAGTGTGCCATTTAAATACCACTAGTGACCGGTTTTGAATGTAAAACTCTGTACACATTTTAAAATAATATTAGTCTGAAAATAATGTAGTGTATGTAGCTCAGTCTCTGGGAGTCTCAAACCTGCTCCACAAATTCTGCCTGTTTTCCCCATCCTTGGAGAAGAAGAAGCTACTGAAACTGGGAATCTTCTTGCCTTGAAGACTTCCATCCTCTTCTAAGGAGGAAAGTAGAGTCAGAACTCTGATGCTAGCTTCTCCACTCCCTACTTAACTCTCTTCCCCACAGCCTTCTTCTCTTTCCTCAAAAAATCACAAGGCTCCTCTTAATGTGAGATGTCTTCTGTGAATTGGTTGGAAGGAGGTATCACCTATTGCCCCCTCAATCCTTCATCTCACTTTGTATATTTTTGGGGCATCCAGCAGGCTCATCTGGATCTTTAGCTGATTGCCTGCTCCCCAGTCTTGGGGCCTGGCAAGTTTCATTTCCTCCAAATCCAGTCAGAGCTTCCTTCCCGAGAGAAAGTAGCTGTTCTGCTTCCTAATTTTCTATTACTGTACTGCTCTGCCACTGTTATACAACTCAGGGTCTGAGTTGCTCACCTGGGAAAGAAATGTGTGATTCAAGGTTGAAATTATTATTTCTGCCAAAGTAAAATGTTCATATTTACCCTATTTTTGGCTTGGTTCACAAAAGGATCCTGTATGCTTTATTAGTAGAGCCATGCAGTTTACCCATTAACGGACGGTTAAGCACCATTAGCTCAAAGAATAAATGTACCATAGTTTTATGTTAATTAAACACTCTCTATAGAGTAAACTTTGAAAGTTAAATGAGAAATTTTTTAAGTATTTTCTCAGGTTGAGCCATTTCTCAATGGCTACAAGTGTAGATCACTTTGTATGTTTGTTCCATAATGAACGTTTACCTTTGCCATGGTTTCTCAATGGCAGTAAATTACCCACATGATATAATTTTCCTACAGCATGCTTTACATACATGGAAATCTTTGTAGATAGATGACAAAAAAGCCATTACATTGCTGTCCTTACTAAACAGGATCTTGTTACTTATATTGTTTTTTCAGAATGTATAACATAGGGAAAATCGTTACTCAAAATGTGAATTTGGTTATACATGAAGTAGTCATTACATTGGGAAGGTTTAGATGGAAGGAAAGAGATTTCATATTGCAGAGTACATCATTAATTACTCTTGTCAGAAAAAAGAAATAGTCACTCTCAATCTCTTTTCTGCTTCACAATTGTAATGTCCCTACTGCTTGCAACATAGCAAGGCTGTATTCTGGGATCTTTTAGGGAATTTCTAGTAAAATATATGTTCAAGCTGCCACTTAAAAAACCTCCAAAAACATGTTGATACTTAACCCAATTTCTTTGTAAATATTGTTCAATAACTCTTGTCTACCTGATATTCACAGTGTATCTTTCCTGCTCATTTAGGTACACCAGAAAGCCTGGCAGAAAAAGAGCGACAGCTCTCTACCATGATCACCCAGCTGATCAGTTTGCGGGAGCAGCTCCTGGCTGCCCATGATGAACAGAAAAAGCTGGCAGCTTCACAAATTGAAAAACAACGGCAGCAAATGGACCTTGCTCGCCAACAGCAAGAACAGGTGAGGCTCCAAGAAAGAAACCTGTGAAAATGTTTCATGCAGAACATTAAAAACTCATAATAAACATTGTTCTGCTTGGTGTTTCATCAGTTTTGTTAAAAGAGCTTACATTCCTTTGTAATAGAAATAATAAATTGCTTTTTTTTATTTTCATAAAGGGAAAAATATTATAGGAGCTTCAGAAAAAGCAGTGTATGAAATTTTAAAGCATTTCTTTCCTATAATTAATTTCAGTAGATATATGGTTTGATTTCTTGCTACTTATGTGATCCAGGCTAGCGACATTATCGTAATGTTTTAATTCTTTCTTTCTCTGATTACTAAACAATCAAAGAAAAAGTACATAACTGAAAGCCCAAAAAGCTGAAGAGAACAGAAGGTAAATAATATCTTTAAGAAACATAGTCGTTCAAAAGAGCTGTCCTTATCTTGTAATAAAAAAAAAAATCTAATAATCCCATATACCAATCCCATAGGCATTAGACCAGACAGATCCAAATTAATGTGCAGTTTTTAGGAATCTGACATTATTACTAGAATTATCTTTTCAGTTAAATGTATTTTATAGTTTATATAGAGCAATATATGCTCTGTTGATTTTAATGAGTTGTGACGTGTGGTATTTTATGTGCTTGAATATTTGCCCACATGTAGAAATATGGACTCATCCCCTAATGGAAAATAACATAAAGGAACACTGTAAAAAATCAGAAGTTAGAATGTCATTTAGCCATCCAGAGATGACACAGTAATTAACTATTGACACTTGTGAATAAGCTAGCACAAATTAATCTTGACACATTTGCAGACGAGTGATATCTTACAGTGAACACTTTGTAATTATATTTCAAAATGAAAATTAAATGACACTTAAAACTAGGTTGTCATGCTCAATGAAGCGAACATGTAGCTCAACCGATTGGCAAATAAAATTCAGAATTTGAGCCACATGGTGCTTATGTATCATACTTCACTGTGTCGAGCCTATACATCCAGCCTATGTTAGGGTAATTGCACTGTGGTCTTTTCTATGCATTTTCTATTACAGCACTACACCATTTAGGAGGAACCATCAATATTAGATGCATAGTGGTGTTTTGCTGGTTTCCATCAGGAAATGAATATTCAAATGCTGCTGTATTGTATTTAGAGATGCAGTGAGCTGCAAACCACCAATCTGAGTGCTAGCAAATTAGCCCTTTCACATGCACAAGCTAAACAAAACCCTCAACATTGCCTTGACTAACTTAGGATGCAGAGGAATGGCCAGATAGCCAGTAGCTCAAAATGTCCAAACATATCCATGTGACAGTCAGAAAGAAATGATTGTGCTATAATTTTCTTTCTGAATCTGATTGCGGGAGGGAGGAGGGGACAGAGGGGCAATTGCTTGAGCTGATTTGGGCACCAGACTGAATTGAATCTTGAGTCCACTTGTGAACATGCATCAAGTAAGAGGCAACAAAACTTTAAGGTGAAGTGGCATCATGCATACATCATTAATTAAAATAACGTTACTTGAACATTTATATGGATGTGTGAACTATCTCAGTAAATAGGCTCAGGTGCAATTGTTCCTCCAAGCATTGGTAGTGCTGGTGATCATAATTAATAAATAAATAATAAATAATCAGATACTCGGAGGTTCTGGCAGCTGACCCTGTATTATCTAGACATAACACCATCCCCGTCTCCTCCAGGCCTTACTAGCAGATGCAGGACCCTATTTGAGCTAGCTACATACATAGCAGGAGATGACCTGATGCTTCTGTTTTTCACTCACTAAACTCTCATTGACTTCACTGGGAGTTTAGCCTTAGTTTATAAGGACAGTTTGAGTCTGTTTGCAGGCAACTTTTTGGCAGTCCCTGACAGAGGGCTTGCTTCTGTGCTAACTATCCTGTCTCTCAGCTGCAGCAACTGGTGGGTGTCAGCTTCTTATCTGAGTGTATAACAGACATATATGGTGCGGAGGTCTTGAACTCATCTTCTGTACAGGGATGATATTTTCTTGTATCAATGAAATCAATTCTTTTCTTTTCAGGTCATGCAATGCAAAAAGAAAAAGAAACCTAAAATCAAGCATTTTGTGCTATGCAAATGCCTTCTTTTAACAGATGCATAAAGATACCACATTTTTGTTTGCATATTATGCAATATATCTGCAGTCGTGTTTCAAAAACACCCTTGCAACATTTACTGTATTTTCTTTATCAAAATATTATCTCTACTGTTTATTTTCTTCGCTTTTCCCAATATAAACAGACACATCTAAAATAATGTGATATATCAGAGATGGGGGGAATGAGAGTAGTGTTCTTGCTATACACTGAGAAATAAATACTCCTGAGTTCAAACTTTAACTCATTCTGACTCTTGCAGAGGTAACTTGTAAGAAGCCTGATTGTCCCCTTCCCAAGGAGTATTTATAGGAGGGGAAATGATACTTGAGAAATGAGTCACAGTGTGAGACTCTTCCTCTCAGGAATGGGAGAATGGCGTCCTAGCAGAAAAAGGGAAGGCTGCAGGATTGTTGAGGCTGGGTTTCCTGAGCAGCACAGGTTCAATCCCTGATCAGATCTTCAGAGCACTTATCTCTCCAAGACAGCAGTCCCAGAAGCTCACCCAGCAAATCTTGGATTCTCCACCGTGGCAGTAAGGGAAGTTAGTGCTGGTCTGTATAACCTACTGCACAGGTTTCTGCTCAAAAGTATGTCTTCAGTCAAGAGGATCAGCGCATCTCCTTTTGCTCTGGGAAACTAATTCCATGTGGCATTTGGGAAGTGAAAGAACTGTTGGGAGAGCTCCCGTTATTCTGCACAACCCTCTTTACATTCTGTCCCATTCCCTTATGGACTTGCTTCTGTCAATACATGTAAAGGAAAAGCAGCCTCAAACACCTAACATCTCAGCATTGCTTGCTTAGTTTATAAAATGAGAATAATACACACATATTTCAGAGTTTGTCTGAGAATTCATTATTTAGGTCCAGATTCTGCCACTTTTACACAATGAGCAGCACCTTTCTCACTCAGTAGTTTCAGTGAAGGCAATGGGACCTATTAGAGAGTAAGGTACTACTCGAAGTGAAGAAGGTGGTAGAAGCTTGCCCTATGTAAACTGTATTTTTAAGCACTATATACAGATTCTGTTCAAGAAAGCATTAAAGCATGTTCTTAACTTTAAGCATCCCTCCCTGAATAGGGATGCAAAACAAATAAGGATTCCTGTCTTTAAAAGTGCCACAGGACTCCTTGTTTGTTTTGCTGACCTAAACTAACATGACCACCCCTTTGGAACTTGAATAGGGATGGCTGAGGTTAGGGAGATTCTATTCTGACTTGGGGCCTAGGTTTTTAGTATTAGTCCACAAGTTTTAATGGATACTGCCATTCTGATGTTAGATTTAAGTTTGAGATGTTTCTGTCGCTTACACAGGTACATCAAAAATATCATTCACTAATCTTCCTCCCAGGTGTTTTGGTAACTCTTTTTAACAAATGATGCTCGATCAAAAAACTGTTAGAGTTTTTTCATGATAATTTCAAAGACATTGGTTGTTCTCCCTCAGTAGTATTGAAGTTTCAACGTTAACTGTTTTAATTCAATGGAAAATTTATTTCTAATAGATTGCAAGACAACAACAGCAACTTTTGCAACAGCAGCACAAAATCAATCTACTGCAGCAGCAAATTCAGGTCAGTGTGTTTTATTGCTCTCTTCTGATTATGCTCAAATTCCATTTACAGAGAGGGAAGGATTTAAAATAAAACAACCACATGCTTTACACATAAACCCTTAGAAGCTATTCCGGGGTGGTCTCTCTGTGTCTTTGAAAATAATTGTAAAAAATATTTTGATGGAAACTGCTCTTGGTTAATAAGCAGGTTTTTTGAAAGTTGTGAATTATTTCTTAAATCTTGCCATTTAACGCTAGAATCTGCAATCATTTTGATTTACACACCATGAAGGAGAAGCAGAGATTCAGTTATTGTTTATAGATTACTTTATTGTACAAAGAGAGAATTGGCTTTATAAGGAGAAGATTATTATGGAAAACAGTCCATAGAAAACGTCTGCAACTTCATTAACCAAAGCAAACAGCTACAGTGCAGGAAGATAGCCTTTGAAATTCCAGCATTCCCCAGCCTACTGAGAGAAAACTAGGTACCCAATCTCTGATATCCTGCCTAATATCCAAATGTGTGCTGGTGCACCATGACCTGCAGATAGGTCTATCAGTATCTTTTGATGCCCTCCGTAGGCAACCTTGTAGCTGTGCCTAGGCATAGTCTCTAGCTTGATTAAATGCAATCTGTGCAGGTGGACTGTCAAACTTCATTTGCAGATGTTGTTGATATATGAACTTCCTCACTGTGTCATCCTCCCCTCTTCCCCGTTCTGCTCAGAAGCCTTTCTTTGGCCTATTCTTCTAGTTCAGTTTGCCTCCCTGGCTGTTGACAAGTTATTGTGTGGGCAGTCACTTGTTGCATTGTTGGTTATGTTGTATAGCCAGCCTAGATGGATCAGTGAAAACTACCTGCCTCTGTCCCTACTACCCAGGAGTGACCATGTCTCTGCTAGCAGAAGGTGCGCTTACTCCTTTTCTCATCCTCTCACCAGTATGTTTCCATGTCCCTTTTCAAATATCACAATGTGATTTTGTTTGGACTTTAATTGGCTTAATTAACATTTGTAATGTGCGCTGGCATCTTGTGATGAGAAGCACAATAAAAATACAGAATATTGTCATCATTGTTTTCTGGGCCGAATTTAGTTTGCTAAAGACTGTGTGTTGCTATATGAGTTGTGTATTGGGGAAGGAGAGCATAAAAATACTTAAGGCAAATAAATGTGACTTATTCTTCTCCACCTCTGACTTGTAGAACAGATAACGTTAATTTTAGAAAATCATTGATTAGTTTATTATACAAAAAATCTTAAATTGGCATAGGAGCTAAGAATAAAGTATAACTTTAAATGGTTAAAGAAAAAGGTAAAAGAGATCAGCTAATCATCTTACTTTAGGGAAAAATGGTCCTTGCATTTTTTAAGGTGAATAGGCTTTAACATTCACAATGAAACAGGACAAAGATAGTCTCCTTAATAATAAATTCATCTTACTTCACCTTAGTTCTCCTCGCCAACAGTGTGAGACCATTCAAGGAATTTCTTGAATGCATGTAAGCAGCTACTCCTAATTAGAAGTGTATCCATCAGTAGAACTTGTTGGACAAAAAGAGTCAAATTATGGCACTGGGAGCCTTTAAGGCATTGGAATGGTGGAAGCATCTCTGGCAAACCCTCCTAGGGTAGAGAATTGCCCTGATCACACCCCTCCATGCCACGACATGTCCCCTCAGTCATCTTTGGCTGTCCTAACAATAGTTATTCACAGAAAAGCTCTGCAAGAGATTTTTACTTTTGCTGAAAAGTGGAATACACAGAAGTTGAAAAATGTGGAGTCGTGATAAAAGTCAGTTTTTCTATCAGTCGTGATAAAAGTCAGAATATGATTGCTTTCAATGGGAAGAACCTTACTTCATATTCCCAGACCAAAAAAAGTAACACTTTTTCATCAGTGCTTCTCTGACCCTCTGGGTCCTACTATCTGGCCCTCTTGCATTCCCAAGTGATTCTAGCCAAACAGTATTGTGGATGGCTCACCAGTGAATAGAACTTCATAAAAATACTTACTAACCTGCCAGGGAGCCAAAGATCAATGTAGGACAAGAACCAAATGTATTTTAGTTTTTGGGTGGATTTTCATACCTCACTCTGAAGTGCTTATGCTACCGTATCGTTTTTCTGCTAATGCAATGGGTTTTGGGTGCAATTCTTTAACATATTCTCAGATATAATTTTCTTTTTGTGCTTGCAGTTTTTGATGAACCTACCATGAAAAAACAAAAAAATGAACAAAGCCCCCCACCCTCCTCCCAAGAATAGGCTGTGAAATTAAATTTGTAAGTTTCATGTAATAAGTAGGGCCCTTTTCTATTGGAAAAGGTGTACTTCCCATATTAACTGGTTTCTATAATGAGAAAGTGCTAACTATGCTTGCAAGCATGTATATGTATTTAAGATTAATGACACTTGGGTGCTTCTTTTTAAGAGCTTATGAAATGTGAATATTAAAGTTGTCAGTTTCATCTGGGCACAGGTCTATTCATGGCCCAACTACTTGCAAATCAGCTCAGTATTTTCTCTACTCTGCTATTCAAGGACAAGCGATTGCTGATGCAATGTTGTCTTCAGATGAGATGCTCTGTGTACCGCTTTAATTTCCTGAGGTCTGTGACAGGGTTTTCGAACAATAATTTTGACAATTTAAGGAACTGAGTTTATATACAATTAGAAATAATCAAAGGAGCCTTACTATACTTCAGTCAACAATAAGTAAAAGTGAAAGAATCCATTAAAACAATCACGTATTTCTCCCCTAACTTGCCATTACGTCAAACATCTTTTTATCATCTATCCTTTTCAAAGACCATTTTCACATTCCATAACTGATTCCCATATCCTGTGCAACTTTGTCAACAGCATGTCAGCAAGAAGCAAATCAGTTAAGTATTGCAGGCAAAATCCAGGCAGTCATTTTAGGAGTGATGAGCTCATTTATTTATCTATTCAAAGTAAATTCAAGTTTCTGGGTGTGGATTTTGGGAGGCAGTTTTGTCTGATAGTTAAAGCATGGGACAGGGGGCCAGCCCTACTCTCTGGTATTAGGCAAGTCATTTCCCCTTCTTTTTCCACTTCCATAAAGTGCGTTGAGATCCTGTGATGAAAGGCTCCAAATTAGTGCAATTTATTATTACTCCCCAGCCCAATTACTCATACCCCCTGAAGCGCGATTCCCTCTCTGCATAGACAGTAAATAGCCTTCTACAGGAAAAGATGGAATTAGAAGAACTAGTGTTCCCAGTTACAATCCTTAATCCCGGTACCCTAGGCAGGCAAGTCTCCCATTGGTTTCTATGGAGGTACAGATGAGGAAAGACTTCAGGATTGGTTTCCGAGTTGTTTTATATTCCTTGAGCCAAATTCATTTCTGATCTAAACTATACAAATCTTAAAGCAGTAGGGAAAAAACCAGGCTATTCCAGGATTAGATTGGGTTGCAGGGGTAGTTAGTATGTGTGCTGTGCTGAGTGAACTCACTTTAGAGAAAGTGGGAAAAGACCATTTAAGTAATGACTTTTTAATGCATCATGAGGAGAAGCGAGCGTTCACAGGATAGAAATGCTGAAGTAGGCCTCTGAACAATAGGCCTGACTGTGCAAGGTACTGGATACCCTCAACTCTAAGTGAATGCAAAAGCTTGCCGGAGACAGTAACCTCCTTGTAGGATTGAGTCTGCTGAATGTCTGGCCACGTTCTGCTGGAGGAGAAAGCGAGTATCTCTATATCTCAAGCATTCTACATGCAGAACACCCATTTAAGTCAGTGAGAGCTATGAGTGCAGGGGAGTTACGGAACCAGACCTTTTGCTGATTCACTTCTGACTTGTGCAGGTTTCATTGGCATGAATGCTAAATGTGGGCCAGAACTTTTAAAAGCACTCAGCTTCCTCAGCTGGGGCCAGCATAGTGAATGCTGAACTTTTTTTCTGAAAATCTGGCAATAAATGTCACAATGGGAACTAAGCTCTTCTGAAAATCTGGTTCTATGTGTTCGCCCTTTCCCACCAGTGCCCTTACAATATAGTGGTTTGAATACGGTATCGTTTCCTTTGAATAAAAGAATTGGGTTCTTCTGCCCTTTTAATTATTCTGTTTAAATTGAGCCACTAGAAATTATTTCTAATAGCAATTGTGCTCTAGTTTTTTAATGTGTGCAGTCATGGTATGTAGCTTAATATCAATAATATTTCTATTAAAATGAGTGAACATGATTACCGTGATACTAAACAAATACTGTAAAAGAATGGTATCATAAAAATGACAATTGTTTAAGCTGTTCTTGAATATGAATTGTTTGAATTGTACTTAAAACTTAAGGGGCTGATCCAATAAATCTCTCTCCTTATCCATGATTAACTGCTAACAATTCAGGTACCTGGTGAGCTGAATAAGGACTATCTCTTTATGTGAAGTGCATGTCTAAAGATCAGGAATAATTACATTGCACATTAGCCTTCATGGCCTGCATAACCTGGTTAATTAATTTTTTGCTAGGATAATAATAGTAGAAATATATTTAAAGATATGCTTCATCATTAAGTATCTAATTGACCTCCAATTTTAAGAGCTGGACCTTTCTTTTATTGCCTTTTGGAGATGGGTTAAGCCTCCTAGCAAGCTTGCTGAAAAGGCAAAAGCTGGAATCAAGCTATCGTCATCTGTCAATTGCTCTGTGTTAGGTTCTCTTTTGTTTGTAAACTGTATTTAGCATTAACAGGCAAAAAGGAGTTATCGTGCTACTGTTCTGGCATCAGGGAATATTCCTTTTTTTTTTTAATCAATCATGAAACTTATCCCCTTCCACAAGCTCTGAGCAGGACCAAATAAACCCATTGAAAGTAATTTGATACTTCTATTGGCATGGTACATGGATCAGATACTCCCTTGAAAGAAAACAAGGGTTATAAACAAAGCTTAGAAGTCTAGGAATAGCCCCCAGCTTCAGCAGACCCTTAAAATATTTTGTAATTGTATCTTCAATCATGAATTAGCCAGGAAAAACATGCCTTCTTTTCCCTTTATATTTCACTGCTGTATGCTGTTTTTAATTGCCCACAGGCATGCTGTTGTGATCTTCTTTGGAAGTTTAAAACCAGGATAAAAATGCAAATCTAATTATTTCTTTTATCTAATCTAATTAACTTTTAAAAGTAATGATAGATGCACTATAGCGTGCATCAAACATTTTAATAACCAAAGTTTCTAGATTAAAGAATAGGTACAACTACTGCAATTTATAAACAGTGATGATTATTGCAGTTGAAAATTTAAATTATTGTGGTGGCTCAATAAACTGTAGCACAAACTTATTAATTTGTAGTAGAGATGATACATTTCCTTTAAGTCCCAGCTTGCTTATAAATTGAATCCAATGCATTATTAGCTTCTTTTTATACAGTTCAGTATCAATGCATTGCTGCGAAACTAAGACTGATGTACCTCATCCCATACAGGTGCCCACATTTGTGAATGGCAGATGTAAATGCCAGCCTATAACTTGCACCCTTCCTATTAAATCAAAGACTGAGATTTCCAGGCCCCTGTTGTATGTGTAACCTCACTACTTCTGTCTAGCTTATCAGCATTGTTAGTCTGTCTAGCTTGTCAGCACAGAAACTAGTCCAATGTGAGGAGCAGAGCCAGAGAAAAGGGAGAAAACAGAAATATGTTGAACATTTATGAAAAATAGCAAAATATTTCATATTTCATTTATTATTGAATATTAGCCTTTCCCTTATACACAAGAGTCACATCCTTTAATTCTTGTTTAGTGTTTACTCTGGCAAATCCCTCATTGTGAGCAAAATCTAGGTGTTGGGGATATAAGTGTTGTGAAGAAGGGAGGTGTCCTTCCCCGTTCCCCCAGGCTGTGGGGGAAGTGGAAGATGAGCTGTTCCACAGCCACTGCTCCATTTTAAGGGCTGGGGTAATTTCTCTAGCCCTTGTTGGTCAAGTGAGCCATACAGCTAAGTGGTCATATCGTCTCTTCTCCTGTCCCTTACCCAAAGTACACTGGCATAAAAGCATGAAGGAAGCCCAAGCAGGATTGGACTCCATGCCAGGGAATCACACTTGTGCAGTCTCCTAAAATCCCACTCTTGCCCTTCAATCCCCTGTGCAGAAGAAATTCACTGGGTGCTCTGTATGTGGGGCCTTCTGTATCCATAGAGTATGTCTACACAGCAGTTAATAATCACAGTTAGCCTGTGCCAGCTGACTCAGGCTCATGGGGCCTTGGGCTGCTGGGCTGTTTCATTGCAATTTAGGTTTCCAGGGTTGGGCTGGAGCCGGGGATACATTTTGCAGAGTCCTAGAGCCCAGGCTTCAGTCTGTGCCTGGAAGTCTACACTGCAGTAAAACAACTTCTTGAACCTAAAACAACTGGCACCAGCCAGCCACAGGTGTCTAACTGCAGCGTAGACATACCCATAGAAGTGGGGGACAGGATATTCCCTGGTTTAGAATAAAGAGCTTCTGGATTTAGCCAGAGGTTAATCTATAAAAGTGTATTCATGCTGAGTGTATTTTCTATGCTGTTCCCTTAAATGTAAGATATCTTCCTAATATTTTTCTAATTTTGTTGTGATTTTTTGATTAAATAGCTTTATTTCTCCTTCCTAGTTCTAGACAAATTGTATTTAATGCAAAAATTAAGCCCTATGTATCTCTTTCATATGACTTCGCTAATTATAGAGCAGTAAATGGTAGAATAGCATATGTTAGCAACATGAGCAGCAGTCTATGAAATGAGCTGCAAGTTAATGAAATGATCTTGTGGTGGTGTTGGCCAAATGTTAGCACACATGTTTCGGAAAGTGATATTTCAACAGGCTTGAAGACTAGGACTTTGGTACACAGGTGCTGAAAGTGATCTGATGTATGGAAATTAGCTAAACCTATAGTCAGTGTCATTGTTCCTCATGCTCAAGTTGGTGTAGAAAGTGATAGTAGATGCCCTTCCTCCCACTTCCTTCCCCCACACTCACTTTTTAAACCTAACAGTGTTGTTCAGGGATGGGTGCGGCACATCTGTCTATACTCTTCTGCTCAAGCTCTCTTGTTCCTTTCATTCTGATGAGTGCTGTGTGCAATCTTGCCAGTTGGTCAGTACTTCTTTTTCTACTGTCCATCTACCCAGTAGGCTTGTTCATAAAGGTTCCTGGCTCCATCAAAACCAATGGCTAAACTCCCATTGTCTTCAGTGGAGCCAGGATTTCACCCTCTGTGCTTTGCTTAAGTGAGGATTGTAAGATTGAGCTCTATTTGTTTAGACTCAGAGTATGAGCAGCCCCAGCAAATATGCAGAGGAGTAAGCAAATTCGGCCTCCCCCACTCATGGTTATGCTTAGAGGTCACTTCCAGCAGTCATCACAGTGCTCCCTACAGTCTGCCAACTACTCCACCCGTGCTCATGCAGCCCAAGTAGACATTGTGCCTCTCTAAATGCCTCTACTGCTCCTCCTGAGTTAGTGCAGCTCCAATCACCAGGCTGTGGTGTTAAAGCTACAGTCTAACCCTTAATTAATGTGAAAATCAGCCCGCATAATTGGAAGTGTTTGCTTAACCACAAAAAGCCAACGTCTACCCTCAATTGCACCTGCACAAACAAACTAAAACATGTAAGTGGGAGCAAAATTTGGGCAATTGCGTTTCTTCCAAAGGGCTGGATCCTGCATGAGTAATCCTTACTCACATAAGCAGTATCTGAAGTATTACTCATACTTTGCAGAACTGGGCCATAGTACAGAAGAATGTAGAGATAATCACATTAGGTTTACATTAAAACACATCCCATAACCATGACACAGAAACTGCATCGGCTGTTGGTCTTTATTTGGCAAATAGTTCTACTTACTGAGGGGTTTTCTGTGACTGTCAATAATATGTTGATCAGGAGGGAAAAACAGTACAGGATTTGGGGAATAAAAAAACCCAGTAAAAGTATTGAGACAACTTGATTTATGGTGATATCCATGTATACAGGCAACACTGGAATGTGATGATATCAGAGGTCAAAGTTTCTGTCTTCAGAAGCAGGTATTTGGAAGAAAAATGATGAAGTGCAGTCCCATAGAAGAAGGCCAAAAGCATTTAGAAAATAAATCGTGAAGTACTTTTTGAAATCTGACAATAAAATGTTGACTTCACCAGATGGCATAAACTTTGACCTAAGAGATCAGAATGGTTCTTAGTTGTTATAATCAATGATGTATAAAAATTCTGTTATAAGATACATTTGTTGGCCTGTGTTTTCAGAAGTTGTGAAAATTAGTCAAAGAATACAAGTGCATTAGTAAATCGATTTGGGGAGAAAAGTATTTTAAGATGGTACTTAGTTTCACAGCAGTATAGAAGAAGTAAGAGTATTCTTGTCTGGATTCATATGAAGTATTATGCACCCGTATGGAGAACAAGATAGCACTTGGAAATAAAAAAGCAGAAACAATTTAAGGTTCTGTAAATGTTTGGACTGTTTAAACAAAAACAGTAAAAGTGAAGTAGATGGCCACTTATAGCATCATTTGTCTTGTTCTTAAGTAAGCAACACAGTTACCAGCAAAAATTAGTCCCCTGGTAAAGATAGTCTTCATGAAAAAGTTGAAGAACATTGCACTGGAAACCACCTGGGGATATTTTGAAGCAGTTGTTTAAGTAAGGGGAAAGCTGGCCTTTCAGTGTGGGTTCACTATATTCCATTCTGTGCTCTCCAACTTTTTAAAGAAAAAGAAATGAGATGATGTAGTTGGTTCTTTGGCCATGCTGGTTGCAAGAGATTTGCTTGTTTGAAAGAACTAGTCTTCTATATAAATCTTGTATATACCATCTTCTGTAAGTCAGGCATTTGTACAGCTTGTATAAATTATGTCTATATTGAGAATTTAAGAAGTTACACAGTATGCGTTCCGTACTTGAGGGATGGGAAATAAAAATTGATATACTGTGCGACATGTGATATAACACAGTGAAATATCTTTTAAATTCCAAGGGGATGCACTGACATCACCATGCTTAATTCACATCGAGTAACTCCCACACATTTTATTAATTTTAGATTGAAGTTTGTAATCATTCAATAAAGGAAAACAAATGATGCAAACAGTATACAATGGTTCATTATGAAATGCTGAATTCATCTTATTCACCCACCCCGAACGACAGTATGTTAAGAAAACATTAAGGTTGTAACACCAAATAATAAAAGCAAAGAAATTCACAGTTGAGGGTGAAGTGTGAAATCCATCCCAAGACACATCACAGCCCCACAGCATTTTTTAAATGTACTTTTTAGTTAAAGAACTTCTTAAAAAAATAATCTGTAATAATCTGTTGGTCATTTTTACTGTGTGGGCCAAAGTTTAGCCAGGTGGATGAATATGCTTTTGCTTTAAAATATTGACCAGGTGGACAAACATTAAGTCTGTGAACTAAAACACAGCTGCTCTGTGTGTGCGCTCAGGACACATGGTAAGTAATAATAAAACTGATAGGTTGATGGATAGCTACTGGCCTGGCCCTCAGACTGGGACTCTCTAGGTAAAGCAAAAGAATAAACATTTTCTGGTGGGAGAAGGCTTGGAGCCCATCCTTGCTCCCCCAAGGAGTGCTGAGAGTCACCTTACTTGGAAGGACTCACCAGAGAGGCGAGGTAGGCACTGTCTTTATCCTCTTCTGATATTTGATGTTTGTTTGAGAACTCTATCTAACCCTCATTTATGATCCCCTATTACCACAGTAATGTGAGTACCTCACAGATTTTAATGTATTTATCCCTACACCATACCTGTGAGGTAGGGCGATACTATTATTCCCCTTTTAGAGATGAGGTACAGAGATATTATGTGACTTGTGCATGATCACATAGGAAATCTCTGCCAGACCAGAACCTGGGGGTCTCCTAATTCTCATCTTAGTACCCTAACTGCTGCTCATTCTTCACTATCATACTCTTTTACCCACATGGCCCTTTGTTTCATCTGATGTAATGGACTTCTCAGTCATGGAGAGTCCAAAATCTTCCCCAGCTTACTTAATATCACGTAGCTGGGTAAAGACTTGCCTTTTCTGTTCACCCCCTTCCATAACTACTATTATCACCATTCCCATGAATGTAAGTTTATCATGTGGTCATCAAGTAGATTGGAAGCATAGAGTTGCTGTCTAGGAAAGGGGCAAGCATGGAGCTTATTATGAGGAGTTCTGCTGCTGTTAGAGGCCAAGTATTTCCCTTCCACATAGGTAGCAACATACATGGCTTTGGAACTTCTCTTAGAGTAGCTTTGTAGACAGATTGTTTCTTGGACCATGTCTAAACTACAAACTTGGGGTGTAGTCCCCCAGTCATGAACCTATTCACACTAGCTCACTGAGAGCTAGTGTGACCACGGTAGAATGGGTAGTGGCAGTGAAGACATGGGTGAAATGTGCCAAGTATACACCCAATGGTTTCAGGAGGGTTTATGTTTAGCATGGCTTGGCTCTGCTTCTGTTGCCATGACAAGTGCTATTGTGGCTACACAGTTTTTAGTACTTGCACCAGCTCAATAAGAGCTAACATGAGCATGTGCACATGAGCAGGGGATCACACCCCTAGCCTGTAGCCTAGACATAGCCTTGATCATATCCTTCATGTGTAATCTTCCTTGGGGATGACGGGAGGAGGTACTTTTTAAAAAATGCCTAAATTTCATGGCTGTCCTCACATATTGTGTAGGGCACGCATATGGTTTAAAAAGTTAAATTACTTGCCTGAAAACACAGGTCTAATAATGTTTTTTAATTTAATTGAAGTGTCTTGTTTCTCTGCATGCCACATTTTGTCCAGAGTATACTTTTACAGCCAAGTTATAAACCCCTGAAAAAAGGGGCTTATAATGGAAAGGTTGACACAACATTAATTTTAGTGTTGCAATGCTATAATTTTGGAAAAAGACCTTTATAGCTCTGCTAAGATATTAATTGCAGGAAATTACAGCATATCCTATTAAAGTATTATGTCAGTGGCATACATAGCATATGACACCTTTACATATTCTCCCTTGTTTTCATGGCAATGTGTCGCCCTTGTATCTTAATAGAGGAGGTGAGTGAAATGGCTGGAAGTTTCTTTAATCCTCTGCGGTATTGATTAGGTTTCATGGAAACAAGGCTTTTAAGCAGACTTCCTTATTTTCCCGTTTTACAAACAGGTTCTCCTCTACACAGGCAATTTGTATGTGGACATTTAGGGCTTGATCCAAAGACTATTGAAGTCAATGGGAGCTATCCTTTTATTTCAGTGGGCTTTGAATCAGGCTTTGACTTTGAACCCACACCCTACTGACAAAAAGGTCCCATTGGTTTCAGTTAGAGTTTTCAGGACTAAATGTTGCATATTTAGAGTCTTTTCATTCCTAAGGATCTGATTCTGATTCCTTTACCTGTGTATAACTCTACTGATTTCCATGGAATTACTCCTGATGTAAAATAGCATGAGACAGAATCTGTCTTTAACTGTAATTCCATGCAACTTTAATGTATTCACTGAACACAGGTACAGGCGGTGCAAGATTGCAAAAATTACTATAGGTTGCCAGCTTGTTGAATGATACGGATATATCCATCTGGTTTTATATCTTTATTTTGAGTAAATGACCTATTTACTATATTTCTACCAATTGTTGGATTGTTGGGGCATTGTGCCATATTTAATTTAAACAATTCTAGATTCTTATAAGGCAGTTCATTGTAAAATCATGTTTTTAATATGCATTATTCCAGGTCATTTTGATATATGTTAAAGCCTGTGGGCATCGCTTGTTTTATTGATGATAGACATTTGAAGTGGGAGGGAGGGCTATTTTTAGAGAGGTGTCCTTAGAATATCAGCTCCTCTGGACGCAAAGAATTAGGTCTTCCTATACATTTGTACTGCATCTAACACAGTGGAACTTGGTCCTGGCAGGGTCCTCTTGGCATTATATTAGTATTTGTATGGAAAAATCCAAAATAATAATAGTACATTCTGAAACAAGTGGAGTTTTGAATCCCTGTGTCATACCTCACTTTTTCCCCTCTAAAGACAGAGGAGCATGCACAGTTGCTCTTGTTTACACAAAGTTTTCATGCCTGTTGTACAGCTGATTAATATCTAACAAGATGGGAGTAAAGGCCTTCTCAGAAAAACCACTGATATGCAAGCTCATTGGACTGTCAATGTTTCCCATTAATTGCAGGCTTTAACGTATAACTATTGCATATATCTGGTTTTACTTATCAAATCCAGACCTGCTTTTTCTCTGCCTGCTGTGCAGGGGAAACTCCATGCTGTACCAGCTTCTTTTTACGTGGGGCTTCCAGTATCATCAGGATTAAAGATGTCAGACCAGTCATCCCTCTTTGTTTTGTGGTTTTAAATACAAAGGATAATACAGTTTCTCGAGAAATATACTGCTTTAGATTTGTTTGTAAGCTACAAATGCAGGTGGACAAAACAAAAAATCCTTTTTTTAATGCATGACGTTTTAATTTTGATAGTTTTTAACAAATTTCCTCACATTTCTGGGGAGGAAGAGATGAGGATTGAATTTTAATTCACTTCTCTCATCTTGCCAGTAATCTATCACTAAACAGTCTCCAATGGCTTGCTCTTGCACTCAAACTTGGGATAAATACTAACTAAAGTCAATGAGAGTTTTGCCTCATTTGAAGTTCTGCAGGCAGAAAGTTGCATTTCTTCAGCTGGTGTAAATCAGTGTTGCTCCACTGAAGTCAGTCTAATGGGCCAAGAAGTGCAGGATCAGGTTCCTAGTTTGCAGTGTTTTTAAAAATGAGAGGTTCACATGGAAACAGAAGCATCCTCTGTGCTTTTGTATTAGTTGTAAAATCTTCCCTTTGTATCAAATTATCCTGTGGAAGAAAACATAACTGTTCATTTTGGACTTCTATCAGCGAGGTAGTACATTGTGTTTGTATATTCTTATTTGCTTGGTGCTTGCTTCAGCTACTACTTTTATGTCATCATTACCTTTCAGTGGACAGACTCTGTTCTTTTTAGTTGATGCTGATTAGTATAGAGAAATCGTTGTGAGGACACTGCAGTCATCAACAACATAAATGGGCAAAGGCCAAAAATAAAACAACTTCCAGCAAATGAATAATTAATTAATCATTGTCTTTTTTCTGTTTTTTAATGAAGGAAACACACTTTTCTTAAATAAGGCAGCAAATCTTAGCATTTTATTTCCCTTTGTTGTTTTGCCATCCTAAACGTACATACTTTTTGGATACAGTTTTAGGGGGACCAGAATTTATTAATGATTTATACACTAAACATTGATAATTATTAACCATTAAAAATAATAAACATTTCCTATGTGAAATAGATGTGGCATTAAGCGTCTTCATTTCTGCCAGTAAATCATTCAGGTTTACTACACAGACATTAACATTGCCATTTAATGGTAAAAGTCTCACCACACTCAGAAAACATAGGTTACCTCTTATAAAATCAACAGAGTTGCACACGAAAGAGAAAATACTTTGAAGAAAGACCCAGGCTCATGTGTATATTAACCAGAGCAGATGAAATGATTTATTGGGTTTTATACATAATCTGTAAAGGGTAAGCATTGCTAACAGAATGAGTGGCAGCCTCAGGGAGCTGAGTAGCCACCAGGGAACAGCCTTTGTTCCTCTGGACTTGACAGGCATGTGTCTCTGTTAAATGAGGGCTTAATTTCTCTCATATGTGCACAATTTCCAAGCTCAACAAAGGCAGCCAGGACTGGAGCTATTTAAAAGAGCCAGCTCAGGAGGAAGCGTTCCTGAAGAAAGGGGATGCTAAAGGGCTAATTACTCACCATAGTTTAGCAACTGTTTTTTTCTTCCTAAGCAAAGTTTATTAACATGGAACTGCCACTTTCGTTTTATATAAACATGCATTAAAATGACAAGAGTATTATTTTTCTTTGAGAAATAGCCATTTTAAGGGTCCTGCTGACCTAAAATAAAACAAAAAGTGTGTTCCATTTCAGATCTGCAGTAAACATAGCCAAGCTCTTCAGCTGTGGAAAAGGAGAAAGGCTATTGAATTTGGACTTTTTCTCTCCAAAGGTGGAGGGAACTTAAACTTATTTTTAAAAAAATAACTAGAAGTTGTCATCAGTACTGTTATTGCACTTATGTAAATAAGTTAATTAAGGTTGCCCAGGTACATGGTTAGGCATCTATAAAGCTTATTAATATTTAGCCAATCACATGTGTAGCCTGATATGTGTTTTACATGTCTCCTGTTATATATTTAAATATATATTCAGACCCAATAGATCTTACTGACATCTTTCAAATGATCCAATATCTCTAGACCATATGAATTTTATTTTATTTTTAATTATAGTGCTCAGTTCACGGCCATGTTAGTGGCAGTTGCTGTGTTCTAGGGAGAACAATGGGGTGTTGGCCTCGGGGATTCCACTAAGGCCAACATTTTTCAAGCATGAAAAACCTAGAGATGTCCTCTGGCCAGCACTGTACACCTTTGGAAACGCCAACCCAATGTGCACATATGTGATGGTTACCAGTAAGCAGTTAGCATCTGCCAACAGATACTGCATAGTTTCAGACTTATTTCCTATTCTGTAACAAATGGAAAACTGTTTTGAGAATTAAGGCAGGTTCAGTTAATGTTTTCTTACTGTGACATTCTGATTTTCCTAAAATTATATCCAAAATGTTAGTGAAAATTAGATGTGCATTCCCATTCCTCTGAGCTATGCTGAGTGGAGTTCTGTGGACAGGCATGGATAGAGCTTTTGATTTGTGACAGTGGAAATCTATTGAGTGTTCTCCACATAGAGGAGATGCATAACAGGCATAGACAAGTTACCGCAGACCTAAGACAACAATAGCACTCTGGAATGGCCTGAGTAGGAGGAAATTTGCATTCAAGTAAAAAAGAAACGGGGACAAAATGTTACAAAGAGTGAAAAGACTGACTTCAAAGAGGTGCCTACTGCAACATTAACTTTAGTATCAGTACATGTTGCATATCAAACTGCTGTTCTAGGTATAAACATTTTGGTATTATTCTAGCAAAGGTAATGCCAGTGGAATTACTCACCATATGTAAATCTAAGCCCATACGTATGTTTTTGCAGGATTGGGTCCTACATAAATTCTTTGGTTTTCTTCCAAAGAGAGTGTTGACTCATTGGCTATGTTTACACTTATTAAAGTTAGTTCGAATTAGTTAATTCAAACTAAGTAATTCAAATTAATTTTAGTTAGTTCAAATTAACTTAATTCGAACTAAGCAAGTGCCATTCTTGCTTAGTTCGAATTAGTGAATTGCATTGAGTTCAATGGGCCGATTAGTTGGAACTAAGCAATTAGTTCGAACTAACATGGCCATATTGGTTAATTCAAACTAGCTAGTTCAAATTAACCCTGAGTTCGAATAGCATATTCGAATGTATTAGTTCAAATTAAGGAAGCCCTTAATTCGAACTAATTAAAGCCTAGTGTGGCCAAGGCTTAAATTAGTTTGAATTAAGCTTCCTTAATTCGAACTAATTTGCCAGTGTAGACGTAGCCATTGATGCTCTTTTGATTTTCAAACAGTACCATTTTTAGCCATCACATATATCTTTGTTTTTCGTTTTTTCAAATTCTGTATTTAATGTAGGAAGCATGACTTGCTTTATCAAATTCAAATATTAAACCATGGAAGGATATTTTTTTGTAATGGTTTTGCTGGCATGGTATTGTCAGCTGGTGCTCTTATTTTGCATTTTCTGTAAATCTACAAGTTTTTCGAACTTACCCCTTTCTCCAATTAAATGTTGTCTCTAGTCCCTGGGTAGTTTTTGAAATCACAAATAGATTCCATATTCCCTCTACTGTACCATAGTTTAAAAAAAGGCAAATCTGAATATCTAAGAGGATATTTTAGTTCTGTTTTCTGTTTCATATATAATCTGGGTGACATATCAGAGTCGTCTGATTGCCTACATCAGGGGTCGGCAACCTCCGGCATGCAAACCACGCGGCCAGCAGCTGCGGTGTGCGGCTGAGGGCCTCTGCTGGCCCTGCCCCCTGCTGGATGGCGGGAGGGGAGGGGAGCGTGCCGCATCGCCCCGCCCATAGCCACACCGCTGCTGGCAGGGCAGAGCTGGCCACAGCCATGGCCGGCAAGAGGGAGGGTTGGCTTGGCTCGGCTGGAGCTTCTGCTGCCAGCGGGCGGCCTTGGTTCCTGGCCCCGGCTCTGGCCGGCAGCAGTGGCTCTGGGTGGGCCAAGACGATTCGCCCTCTTGCCGGCCATGGCTGGGGCCAGCTCTGCGCTGCCAGCAGTGGCGCGGCTCTGGGCGGGCCGGGGCGATGCAAGCCACTCCACTCCACTCCACTCCACTCCTGCCGTCCACCAGGGGGCGGGGCCAACAGCCCTGCGGATGGTAACCAGCTCTGGGGCGGGGAACCGGAGGCAGCCCGCCAGCTGATGGGCCAACAGGACACCTGAAGCCTGGCCCCGCCCCCTTTGGTCCCGCCCCCAGCACGTTCTGGGGCCGGCAAAGGTTGCTAACCCCTGTCCTACATGAATAACAGATCAGATCATCAGGTTTTCCCCTCTGAAGTTCATAGTGTAACTGTAGCATGATGGCCAAAGTACAAAGCACAAGTTGCAACACAGGCCTGCTCAGAATGAAACTAGAAGGGGCAATCTTTGCATGTCTGCAATTACTGCACTAAGTAAAACAATACTATTACTTCCTTGAGGAGTGTTCTAGGTGTATTGATGATTATCTTTCAAGAGAGAGAGAAAGTATTAACCCAACAGAAAACATTTGTTTCTTTCCAGTAAGAATAACAAAGAAAGTGATGAAGTGGGTAGAGCAGAGGATTCCTGGGTTCTGTTCTTATTGACCTTTTATTCAAGTAATCTAACACATTTTGTTCCTTGGTTTCCCCAGGTCTAAAATGCAGTAATAATACTTGCCTATTCCATTGGGAGGGAAGAATGTGAAGTCATATTTAGGTTTGCTTAATTAGCATTTGTAAAGAACTTTAAGAAAGTAAAGTAAAATAATATTCATTATCAAGAAAAAATTCTGTGAGGGAAAATGATTCTCTGAAAAATTAAAAATGAAGTTATAAAGAGAGAAATGAAAATAGAAAGTACAAACTTGGGTTTAGTTTCACTAGAGAAATTTTCACTGTATCATTTTTCATTATGTTAAGTCCGGGGGCCTGACCCTGATTTCACTTGCATCTGTATAGGTCCGGGGTGACTCTACCCAACAGAAACAGGTACATCTTTCTTTATCCCAATGATGAATTCACAGTTGTTGAGTCTCAGATTCACCCCTTAATTCCTTTACTTTCCATAGATGACAAAGTACATAACATTTGATGAACTGCAGCTTCCAGGAATGCTCAAATGTTAATGCTACAAAGGAGATATTGCAGGTTGAAATCTTGCTTGGATTAAAATTCTGCTTTGGATAAGGGTTAAGGAGTAGCATATATATGAAGAGCCCTTTGGTGCTGTTACATGACCAAGGGAAAATGATTTAACATGGATTCTGCAAAGATTCTGATTAAGCCTCCCTCTAAAGATCTGTTTTCATCCTCTGGAGGAGAAGGGGCTCCTTACCAAGAGAATTTCTTTTCCATCTGATTAGGGGAAGGCACCTCCTATCATAAAGGAAGGTCTCACAGAGGATTATCTTCTTGTCATGCAATGACAGGACCCAGATTTTGCTGGGGCTTTTGTGAAGAATTGTGGAGAGTGTTTAAACCATGGCACCACAGTTCTTAACTTTGATTTTATACTAACTACAATAGACAATAGAAGAAGCACACAAGCCCAGTTTCCGACTGAGAATAGACTCCTCTCTTTAACCCTTTATTGCATTCTTTGTTGGTTAATCGTATGAAATATAAATGTGCTATATCAGAGGTTTTTGAAGCAGGACAGGATAACTGGCATCTCCTTCCCCCACAGCATCTCATGGTTTTACTACCTGAACCCTCTTTCTGTATCCTGAGTTTCTTTGTGAATGAGCAAATCATGTTATGTATTTGCGAAAAGTCTTCAAGTCTTAAAGGTTCGTTGCAGCTGCTTTCATTTGTCAAATGGTGATTATCATGGTTATATATGAAGCTGAGATACAACCTGCCTGCTCTTTTTCATCCAATTGTTTTGTAACATTTGATATTTTACAAAGTAGTTTTTAACCATTTATTTCTTACATGCTATATTGAAAATCCACTCCAATCCATTACAGCCTTGTCCAGACATAATGGCCAGTGAGAACCCTGATGTTTGCGTTTCTCAAAAGTTATTGCAATTTGATTGCTGCTGGTCCCTTTTTAGTGAATCTTTATGGGCCAAAATCTGGTTCACCATGTATATATCTCCAAAATGGATACACAGTTAACACACTGTAACTGTGGCAGGGGCAGAGCCCGACACCCCATATCTCCAGCTTTGAGCAGGTTTTTTCCTAAAAATACAAATAATCTGTTGCAGAGGTGGATATCTGATTCCTGTTGCTGGATCTCTGGATCCAGAAAATCCACGTGCAAATCATGCACCTTGAGCCTTAGGAATTGACTGAAATGCTGTCCCTCTGCTTCTACTGCTGATTGTCTGCAAAGTGATCTCACCACAGGTCTTGGGGGACACAGAATTTGCTACTTCTCCTCCTGCTCTTCTCCTGCTTCTCTTCTCCTCCTCTGCCTGAGTATTTTCTGTGGGTGCACTAGCCAGAATTTTGCTGACAGCCTGGATAATTCATCTTAAGTTTATTTAGGAAATTTTTTAAGATGACTTTTGTAGTAGCCTATTCTAAACAAGGAACCAATCTATAACTTCCATATTCACTCTCAGTAATTTTGCTCCCATTGTTGTATTTGCACCATAGAGGCTAATTTAGAGTGTTTTCCATTTAATCTGTGGGAAGGTTTGCACCACTAATACTCAATCATGATACTTTTTATGGCACTACTATGAATTTGTTGGTAATATCCATTCTTAAATTATCGACCAGGCATGCACTGAAATAAGGTTTATGCATACAGAGATTTTATGTTGTTTGTTAACAATAAGTTTCACATCATTTATTCACACTCTTCTTGAGATACTAGTGTTGTATAGTACTGTGAGTGTTATAAGTAATGTACGGGCAGCAGTAATATTTGTTTTTCACTAGAGAATTGGCGGTATCCTTACGGTAAGAGGAGTTGAGAGGGAGCTGCAGTCTTCAAAAGTAATCCACACATTTTAAATTATGTTTGAGTAATTCACAGCAAGAAACAATTAGTTTCCTAGCATACTGTGCTATTTTTGTGTACCTTAGGAAGAAAGGATAACCTAAGCATCTGAACAAAGTCTGGCGCAAGAAAATCAAATACTTTGGTATTAATTTTTATCTCTCCTCCATAATTTTCTACTGACAGTTTGTATGTTTTCCATGTGTTCATTGATAGGTTTATGGGCAATCCTGTTTTAATGTAAAGGCCTCCTACTTTCATAACCACACCATAATAGCTGGTTTTCCTTCAATGATAATGCTATTAATAGGGCTGTGCAAACTATTTGTAGCAGTAAAATAAAAAAGAAGTGGTGTTTTGGATCAAATTTGCAGCTTTTTGAGTTTGTGAAGTAGTTGTGTTATTGTCGAAAATCTCATTTGAAATGAAAGAGATGTATGAAATTTAAATTAATATACAATTGAAAAAAGTTAATAAAGAAAGAAGTGATGATAGATCACTAGAGAAATGAATTCAGGGATGGAAGGCTCATTCTATCTATTTCACTCTTTATGCCATATTAAAGGACTGGAATGACATAAAGGGAATCCTAAAAGCCTTGTTTTTGGCTTGAGAAGGACTTCCCTCCCTAGTGCAGGGGGCAGGGGAGTGGGGAATGACGAAAGCTAGATTTTGGCTCCCAGGGATTCCCTAGCAAGTTGCAGTGTAAGGTGATGCTGGAGACAGAAGGGGCAAGGGCACAGCATGAAGCCCTGCAGCAATTGCAGCCCATAGGGCATCCCCTGTGAAGTCCAGGGTTGTCAGGATTTACAGGGAGACTAAAGCCACATTCAATCTCCCCTCCTCCTGGGCTATGAGGTCTGTGCAGCATCTCAACCCCCATGATTAGGCAGAGTTTGAATTAAAATAGTATATTTCCATTCCATCTAGTATCCATACAAGTTAATTTTCACATTCTTCTTGGCTTCTTAACTATTTGCTGATGTGCTGCAGTGTTATATCAGAAAACAGAGCCACCTTTCAATCTGTGAACTGACGTGTCACATCCTGACAAGGAGCACTAATTACTGAAGTGTACATTCATCGCAGCCATAATGGGTGATCTGGTGGTAACAATGTGATCCAATTAAGTTTCTGTGACAGTACTTTGGTCGTCTACCATTCTGGTCTTCCATAGATCTCCAAGTGCTTTACAGATGAGGGGGGTTTGCTTTATTATGCCTATTGTACAAATAGGAAAATTGAGGTTCAGAGAGGTGAAATTATTTATCCATGGTCACACAGCAGGTTAGTGATCAGTCCAGGAACAGAAACCAGGTCTCCAGTCTCCTGGTCCAGTGCCCTAAAACAAAATACATATCCTATAACCATAATTACTCCCTATAAACACATATTTCCAGCATAGCAGTCAGCTACTTAACTCCAAAGTATGGAATTTATTAGCTTGATCTTTGGATATATTAAGTTTAAGAAGATGTCTGAACCTCAGAGAGGAAAGGTCAGAAAGGCAGTTTGAGGTGGGAAACAGGACAGAATGAGAGGGAAAGAGGGTAGGTGGTAGGATTTGGGAGTGGACCTAAAAAACGTGGTAGGTGAGATTGTGGGTAAGCAGAAGTCACCTGGAGCAGAAGTATAGCGGCAAAGGAGGAGAGGGAAACCAAGAACAGAACTCTGGGGCCATCAGGCAGTCTGGAGTAACTGAGTAGACCCAGTGGCTGAAATTTGCCTTGTGTCTGATGGGTGGACCATAGATGAGTTGATGAGGTCCTTCCAATTTTCTGGTCTAATTCACAGTGTGAAATGGACTAAATCTATATGAAATCTATTCTCTTTTCCCCTGGAGTTTGGTGCTTTAGGGCTGAGCTGAAGCATATTGGTGGGCTATGTGGAAAAGATTTTATGGTATATCAAAGAGGACTTCATTATCTAGCGCTGTCAATTCAGCATTTTGCCCAAGCCCTAAATTCATTTTGCATAGAAAAGGAAGATGTGATTGCTGACCCAATGTCTTTATACTGTATTACACTTGGTTGCAGCAGTTCAAGATCCAGAAACAAATGGATAGTGGAATTGAAATATGAACTGACATTGGTTAATTCATGAATTGGTACTTGATAGAAGCTTAGAAAGAGCCTTCCATGCCAAGGATGATGATTGATGATAGCAGACATGTATGGCTAGAGTGTAAAGGACAACACTGTTAAAATATGGGCTCAGAGTGACCTACTATAATGAAAGAAAAGTCCTGAAGAGATGATGACTGACATTTTTGGTCACTGTTCAATATATCACAAAGTACTCCCGCTGGGCTTCTTTGAAGATCTATTTTAAAATATCTGTGTATATGCATGTGTGTATGCAGTGAATATATAATGATGTGGAGTGGAGTATAAAAGTTTTATTGGCATACATTTAGAATAGTTGCGTTACCTATGACTGGAAAGCCATGTGGGAGTTACACAGGTCATCCCAAAGGAATTATTGAGCATGCTACCCTGAGCTGGGGGAAAAGGACGCATTAATAACTACACAGAAAGTGAATAGAGTGAAGATAGACTGGAAAAAAATGAGTAGAAAGATGACTGAATATAAGAGCGTGTGTGAGAGAGAGAGAGCTAGAGAGAGAGAGCGCAAAACTTTTATTGGGGGAGTGGTTCTATACTTAATATGCTTCATAAGTAGCATAGGCTTTCTTTAACTATTTGGATAATTATTGAGGACAGTTTTAGTGAGATAGGGTGAGCAGTGGAGGTTTGGGAAACATGCAATAAGAGGAAATAAAATATCCTCATTTCATACATGTGAAAGATCTCTTTGTACATTAGAGTTCATTGAAAAAAAAATTCTCACTCGAACCACTTTGCAGATTTCTTTGTCCCTTTTCCTTCTGTAACTTCTTTCTGATCCTTTTGGTTGCACTGTTGGTAAAGGCCATTTCTTCACAGTGCAGCACCAGCCCAGACTAGAGGAGCAGTGACTAATTATGAGCAGTGCTTTTTTTCTAAAAAAAAAGGTACCGGAACTCCTATTGATGTCCGTCGTGTCATAAAGAAAGAACACTGAAAATAGTGCAGTAAACAGTAAATTTTTGAATATATCAAAGAAATAAAAATACAAGGTAAAAACTGTTAAGTTTTATTAACTATGCAGGCCGCTAATATACTGAAAGACAACCTGTGAGGTCTTACAGCAGGGGTCCTCACACTTTTTAAATAGGGGGCCAGTTCACGGTCCCTCAGACTGTTGGGGGGCCGTATTATAATTAGAAAAAAACATGAATGCGTAGCTATCACGTCTGCTGCTGGCCTGTGTTTCTGGGTACTGGGTGGCAGGCAGTAATGCATCCACACACTTTTTGTTGGTGCTGTGGGCTCCGGCCAGGCCCAGAGTGTGGGACTGACCGATGTTAGCCTGCTGGCCTGCTGTTGTGTACGCAACTAGTAGCCAATGTTCCCTCTAGGTTTGGTGGCTTGTGTGCAAAATTTTCAAGCCGTGTGAAAAACTTTTTCAGAATAAATTTTTGGGGAAAACTCACAAGACAGAAATTATAGGCATTAATTGAAGATAAAGTGACTGTAAATAAAATTAATTAATTAATTGTGTTTAATTAATTTAATTGGAATGAATTTGGAATTGAAATCTAATTTTAAGAAAGGTTTTTATTTAAAATTAATTTTTAAAAAGTTTTAAAAAAGAAGGGAGAGAAAGAAAAAAGAGAAGGAAGGAGGAGACAAAGAAGAGAAAAAGAAAAAAGAAAGGAAGAAAGAAGAGAAAGGAAGGCAGGGAAGAGGAAGACAAAGAAGAGAAAAAGAAAAAAAGGAAAGGAAGAAAGAAGAGAAAGGAAGGAAAGGAAGAGGAAGACAAAGAAGAGAAAAAGAAAAAAAGGAAAGGAAGAAAGAAGAGAAAGGAAGGAAAGGAAGAGGAAGAGAAAGGAAGGCAGGGAAGAGGAAGACAAAGAAGAGGGGAAAAAAAGGAAAGGAAGGAAAGGAAGAGGAAGAGAAAGAAGAGAAAGGAAGCAGCCCCGGGGGTCTGGAGGGGGCGGTGGGGGCTGCCGGCCTGCGCGGGGGTCCCTCCTTGTCCCCACCCCCACCCCTCTAACCCGGGCCGTCTCCTTGTCCCCACCCCACCCCTCTAACCCTGCCCGTCTCCTTGTCCCCACCCCCACCCCACAACCCGGCCCGTCTCCTTGTCCCCACCCCTCTAACCCAGCCCGTCTCCTTGTCCCCACCCCCACCCCTCTAACCCAGCCCGTCTCCTTGTCCCCCCACCCCTCTCCAGGCCTCCCTCCAGCCCCCTTACCTGGCCGGAGGCTGGGAACCACAGCGACGGCCGGCAGAGCTGCTTGCCGGCCAGTCCACTCCCGCCCTGAGCACGCTGTAACTGCGCATGCTCAGGGCGGGAGATTTAAATCTCCCCAGCCCGGCCCAGCCTGCACAGCTGGGAGGGAGCACCAGCGGGGAAAAAAAGGTGCCGGAACGCCGTTCCGGTGCGTTCCGGCAGAAAAAAAGCACTGATTATGAGTGAATTTAAAATTCATTGTTGGGGTTAAAGATGAGGTGCAGTAGGACAGTGAATACCACACAGGGCATTGTAAGAAATGTATTAATTAATTGATTGATTGATTGATTAATCATTGATTAATAATGTTTTCAAAGCACTTTCTGGATGAAAAGTATGATCTAAGAGCTAAATACTATATTGAACAAATTCAATGTCTCTCTGTTGGATGGAGGTACCCTAACAGGAACGAATTTTGATTACCTTCCATTTCAAAAGATACTTGTTTTTTCCATTACGAGATCTGTCTGTCTGTCTGTCTGTCTATCTGTCATCTTGTTTCTTACATTTTAAAGTGTGATGAGTTTATAAGGCAAAACTAATCCCAAAATTTAGTTCTACTGGATACCTATGTGTCCTGGATGGTATAACTGCACATCTTGTCATATTTGATTTGTTTTATACACATACACACAATAAACTGTCCAGCTGCACTCTATCAGACTATTTTTATCAAGGATAACTGGTGACAATATAAACCGCGAGAGAGAAACTCCCATGGTTTGTGCATGTCACCAGAAAATTAAGCTAAAAATACAGTCTTACAGTGTGTTTTGGTGTGACTGATGATTTAGAGCATGTGGGGACCAATGAAAGGACACAGAATGTAAAATTTTAAGATCTTTATTCAGTGATACATTTTAGACTTGTCCTTCAAATAGGAAATATGGGAACTTTTGCAGCCATTTCAGTGAAAAATTAGCAGTTGAATTCCTTTGGCACCATATAGTTCCTTTGTTTAAAGAATAAGTCAAAGTCTTCCATGTTTTCCTGGAGTTCATTTTCTTCTGAAACATTAGTTAGTGGCTACAGTTAATGTCAAGATAGTAGTCCAGCAGAACTTGTAATTGTGAGACCATTGGTATGGCTTGGTGTATATAAACTCATCTTCATTCCTTTAATTTATTTCTATTTGGGGCCCCTAACTGTGATTGGAGCCCAGCTGTGCAAGGCACTGTACTAATGCATAGCAAGGAATATTCCTTGCTCCAAGGAATTTATAATTTAACTAGAAAAGACAGAAAGAAGAGTGGTAGAAAGGAAGTATGTTACTAACAAGGAACACAGATACAGAAAGAGTGAGTGACTTGCTTTACACAGGAAACTTGATAGTAATGAATATAAATCAGAAGCTAGGAATTGTAGAAAATTTATAAAGGAAAAAAAGACTCAAGCAGAAATCTATGGCCAGCAGAGTTAAGGACAATAAGAATTAATTTTTAAAGTATATTAAGTACAAAGAATCCTAAGGATACTATTGGTACATTACTAGATGGTAATGGTAGAATTGTTAATAGATATGCAGAAAAGGCATAATGATCAGTATATATTTGTTCTGTATTGGAGAATGAAACACATAATGCAGTCATATCTATGATAATGAACCATTTTTTATTCCAATAGTAAGTTAGGAGGTACTGAATGTTAGACATTTTAAAATCAGTAGGTCTAGATAAATTGAAGCTAGAAGTTACAAGAACTGGCCAAGCAGCTCATTGAACTATTAATGTTAATTTTCAATAACTCTTGAATCAATTGGGAAATTCCAGAAGGCTAAAAGGAAGCTAACATTGTGCCAGTGTTTTACAAAGGTAAATAGAATGAGCTGAATAGGCATGTAAATCTTGAGTTTTATCCTGGGCAAACTAATGAAACAGCTCATTCTGGACTCATTTAATACAGCATTAAAAGATGATAATATAATTAATGCTAATCAATGTAGATCCTGATAAACTAACTTGATATCTTTTTTCATGAGATTACAAGTGTGGTTAATAAAGGTATTGATATACCGTAGGTAGAGTTCTGTAAGAAAAATGTCAAATTTTAATTGTGTGTTTCCAGGGGGGTCTAGCAGGGATCAGCTCTTAGCCCAATGCTATTTAACATTTTTATTAATGACCTGGAAGAAAACATAAAATAATCAAATTTGCAGATGACTCGAGAATTAGGGGAGAGGTAAGTAATGAAGAGGACAGGTCACTGTTTCAGAGTCATCTAGATCGTTTAGTACTCTGGGTGCAAGCAAAGAATACGTCTTCATATGGAAAGTGAGCTTCCACTGTGATGCTGGGGCCAAAAGGCTAAATGCAGTCCTTGAATGTATAAATGGTAATGCCAAACAGGAGCAGAGAGATTGTTTTACCTCAGTATTAGGACTGACGGCATCACCGCTGGAAAACTGCATCTAGTTTTTGTGTTCACAATTGGAGAGATTTTGATAAATTGGCGAAAGTTCAGAGAAGAGCCATGAGAATGATTAAAGTATTAGAAAATATTCTTTACAGTGATAGTGTTAAGGAGCTCTATGTATTTAGCGTAATAAGGAGAAGGTTAAGGATTGACTTGGTATGAGCAGCAATTTTTTATAATGAACATTTCAATCTAGCAGAGAAAGATATAACAAGGTGCAACGGCTGGAAGTTGAAACTAGACAAATTCAGACATGTAGTAGGGTGGCCATTTAACCATTGGAACAATTTATAAGGGGTGTGCTAGATTGTCCATAGATTGTGCGTCGCTGGCAATTTTTCAGTTACAAGTCAATGTTTTTCTGAAAGATATGCTCTAGTTCAAACAGAAATTAATGTAAGGACATTCTAAGTCTATATTGTGCAGGAGGTCAGACTAGATGATTGCAATGGCTTTTTCTGGCCTTAGACACTGCATTTAAATACCCATGTGCAACCTGTGTTAGTTGGTTTGTGGGACTTGGGCTGCAGGATAACAAAGCAGTGTTGATGTCTGAGCCTGAGCCTTGGTATCTACACTGCAATGCTATAGCCTTACTGCCTGAGTCCTGCAGGCCTGAATCAGCTGATGAGAGTCAGGTGTGGGTGTTTAATGGCAGAGTAGGCATACCCTTAATCTGTGAATCTGTGTCACAGATGGGAATTAAACTCAGAGTTCGAGTGGCTTAGCCACAAAATCATCTTTCCTGACTGATAAAAAATTAATTATTTAAAATGCGTATTTGTATGTGTCCATCTATTATGTAGGATCTATATGAAGGTAAAAGAGCAGAAGACACATGGTTTGACACAGCTAAACACAGTTAGAATATCTTCTAAATGGATCTATTTTTTTGTATATGTGCAGTACAAACCACTTTGACTGCTGTTTCAGGCTTAAGTTAATATAACTTACAAAGTGCCTCAATACATTGAGCACACACTGGAAAACACTACAGAAAAGGAGTTTTTAGATTGTTAATGATTTCCTTTTAAGGAACATGTGACTAAGGGTTGTGAGAATTTGCTGCTGAAGCTGTTCACTACAAACCTTTGAAAAATTCCTGACTAGTTAGTCATTTAGGAAATAGCTGGGTGTATACTTGTCTGTGCAAGCTTCCATGGTTAGATACCCCACATTTCGAAAAGCTCTTCAGTCCTATTCAGTCCTTTGAATGTAGGAAAAAGGAAGGAAAGAGAATGGTTTCTACTAGTCCTCCTTTTAAGGAGTAATGATGAGCCTGCCCTCTTTTGACATTCTAATGTGTTTTGTTGTGGTGTATGCAATCTGAAAAATGGCATACATCATAGATGCAGATAAAGACAGAGCTAGATAAAGTCTCTGTTTTGGAGAAGTGTTAATTAACACTGGGGAAATGGTTTCTCAGTGCCCACAGTACACCCGTTGTGTAGCCACATAGGCTATGTCTACACTGGCAATTTAAGTTGACTTAAGGAGGCTTAAGTCAACTTAAATTAAGCCACATCCACACTAGGCTTTCATTAAGTCGACTTCAGAAATTCCTTAAGTCGACTTAATGAAAGCTTAAGTCGACTTTGTTACTACCACTCATTAGGTCGACTTAACCCTTAAGTCATCTCCTTAAGTCAACTTAATGATGGTGTGGACATGGAGTAACCCTTAAATCGACTTTATTAAGTTGACTTAAGGGTGGTTAGGTTGACTTAACAAAGTGGACTAAGTTGACTTAAAGCTAAGTCAACTTAATCCACTTTGTTAAGTCGATTTAACTTTTCTAGTGTAGACATAGCCATAGAGCTTTACATACTCAAGAGCTGTCAATTCAGCTTTCTTCATGAGCAACTACATTCACTTAAGGCTATATTTCCACTCTGAAAAGTGGCCTGCAAAGTTTGTGCAGATACCTGTTTGTTATTGCAAAATCCCATATCTGTGTGTGCTAGTGGTCAAGCAGCAGTTTGCAAGCATGTTTAAAGATTAAGCATGATCAATTCCTCTCCACATTTCATATAATGCTTGAAAAATATTTTGTCACTATTGCCCCCAAACCACTAATTGGTAATGATGTACAAAAGAGATACAGAATACTTTCGCACTATAAGAAGTTTTGAAATAACAACCTGAATAGGCCAGACTTACAACCTTGCATCTCAAACCAAGGTCACCAGAATGTTCACCAAGAGTTTCAAATCAGTTTTCAGGTTAGTCTGTCATGATTTCTGGCCTTGGATGGAAAGTAATCAAAACTGCTGTTGCTTTGCTTTGAGTAATGAGGTTCAATTCTTGTCTTATGCACACAGAGGGAGAGCTGCTTACTATTAATTTCTACAACAGAAGTCCCACATGGAAATTGTTTTTAAAATGTTACTAATATATCATGGACATTTTACTGACATACTTAAAGACCAGGTATATTCCTAAGCCTAGCCTTTCTTTTGTGCCTTCAAATCAAAGGATATAAATTATTGCAGAAGCAACTTTGTGCCAGCTATTTATTCAAGGTGCCAGTTAAGTTGTTTAGATGTCTAACACCCAAGGGCAGTAGCAAATCAGGCACTTAGTTTTCTAAGTTACATCATTTGCATGTGCATCTAGTTAGATCCACAATGTGTATATGCAAAATGTTTGTAAAAATAAGAGGTAAAATCCTGGAATTCAGTGGGACCAGGCTTTCACTCCAAGCTTGTTATCTGTATGTGCTGTTATATGAGTGACAATTAATGTGCATATAAATGTGGGGATACATGTAGAACTACAAATTCAAAAGTAGTGCAACAATCAAGATTGCTTTTACTTTTGTTGGATTCTACAGGAAAATTTATGTATAAGAACAATTGTATAGACTTTGTCAAAGAAATAAACCCGCAAAATTGTTTAAATATGGGATCAAATGCTCACACATAATTTGTTTCTATGTATCTGTTGGTAAATGAGAGGTTAAGTTTAGGGAAAATAAAGTACAGTAAACTGCCAACATAAATCTCAAGAATTCGCATACACAATCTGTATTTAGAGCTTGTTACCATATTTTTTCTGCCTATTTGCATGTACAGATATTAGATGGATCCCAGAAATTGCTCAAGCAAACTTGAGAGTATAGTGACACACACACAGAAGGGATATCAGTAGCAAGCATTTCAGCCCAATTGTAGTCTATATGGCTCACAGCTCAAGGATTGCAAGCATCTACTATAAAAGGAGAAGAGAAATTACATGAAAGGGAGGCACAATACCAGAAAACAGACAGAAACATCTGAGCAGCTAATTGCTGTAGGTTCTGTACAACTTAAAATGAAACCTAAGGGGACATCAGTAAGCTTCTTTCCACAGGGGTATAATGTCAGCAATAGCAAAAAATTGAACGAGGGCAAAAAATTCTTTTCAGGGAAATTTACTTTAACATGTTAGCGAGTGGTTATTATTTTGCTGTAAGGGTTGTTACTGTGCATGCTTTTATTCAGCATCTGCCAAAAAAAAAAAAAAAGAAAGAAGACGAAGAAGACTAAATAGTCAGAACAAGGGACTTAGGGCTTCACCCTTAGCTTTCTTATGGATTTGTAGCCCTGGACACTTTATTAGTAGAATTGAACAAAAATGTAATCAGTTGTTGAAGATCAATACATTTTCAATTTTTGATAAAAAATTGAAACATTTAGAAAAATGTTTTTGTTTGTTTGTTTGTTTAAATTTTGGGGGGAATGTAAAATACATTTCTTAACCAGGATTAGTACCTACCTATTGTGCCTCAGTTTACACATCTCTAAAATTAGTTTAGTATTGCTAAGAGAAGTTCTGAAGTTTCATTTATTAAGGAAATCATTTGCAGTTATTGAGTGAAAGACAACATATGGGAGAATTTGGAAATATCACCCATGAAAGTCATTTTTTTATCCATCTGCAAAGGCCTCCAGTTTTGTAAGTTAAACTGTAAATAGAATGTGTTGACTGATTTGTGTTCATAAAATTTCATTTGGACAATAATATATAATTAATGGCAGCTTTTACAATTTTTCCTATATTTTGTTTTCTCATGGGCAGAATTTTAAATATTTGCCCCAAGAATATCACCAGGATCTTTGCTGAGCATGTTAGTTTAAATTACAAAAAAACCCCATATTTTCCCATGCTTTAAACTTTTGTCCAGAAAGCATTATAGTCTGGTTTAGCTGGCTAGAGTAAAAGGAGTCATACTATATTAGAACAGCAGTACTGTGGCCTAGACCTAGACACACATAGACATTTGCCAACAACTTTCGTCACTGCAGTCAATGATATATTGGACCTTGGGCCTTTTCTGTGCTGAGATCAGTTCTTTACTATGTAGAACTATGCTTAAACACAGCTACAACTAGCAGAAGTGTAGAATGGTTTCCTTGATTTTGTTGTGTTTGTTAATTACTTTAATACTAAACGTTAATGTATTTATTTCTAGTACATCTCCTAACATTAGATTTTCCCATTGTAGGTTAAATTTTGGAGAAAGAAACAGCACAGTTTTATAACCTGGTTCTAAAACAATCCTAGACCAAAAAAAAAAAAAAAAAAAAAGGTCACTGCTATACAGGAAACTGTGCTACAACTCTGCCAGCAGCAATCAATTTTTGTGAAACATTTCTTTTAAAAGCTCTGCTACTTCTTTTCCCACCAGCCAATTTGTTGTGTTCCTGTAGATAGTCATGTATAACAGTGTATAAAACGTGTGTTTTTGCACCAAAATGAAAATTTACTCTAGGAATCTGAGTGTAAGGGGGAAAATGGTAGGAATTCGACAGTTGTTAGGTCCTTTTCTAACCTGAAAGCTGATCTAATTAATAGACAGTATTAGTCCATCCCTGTTGTTCTCAGCCAGTGGTACGCAGAGGTCTTCCAGGTGGTATGTCACCTCCTCTAGATATTTGCCTAGTTCAGTGTTTCTCAACTAGAGGGGATCACAGATTGAGTATAGGGGGTCACAAATGCAAGGCTGGTGTTAGGGGATGGTGAGCATGGCAATTGCATGGGGCCCCACACCACAGAGGGCCCTGCAAATGCTCTGAAACTTTTATATTTTTATGTCTGGTTTTATAAGCAAGTGGTTTTTAAATGAGGTGAAACTTGGAGTATGCTTGACAAATTATCTTCCTTAAAGGGGTGCAGTAGTCTGAAAAGGTTGAGAACCACTTTGCAAGACTTTTAACGAAAATACATTATGGAAGAAAAAAAGACAAAAATATGTCTTTTAAAAGGGTGTGTGATTAACATTCTTAGATAGAAATGGCTTACTTTTACAAATGGCTTATAAATGGTTTACTTTTACTTTCAAAATGATCCTCCATATTAAATGATCATGAGCCAACCACAGGTACAGCAATCTTTGTGGTTCACCCCCATATTGAATGATGCTATGTGTTGAGGTCACGTGCTCTTGTGACATGTAACCAGTAGAAATGAATGAAAACATTTGTGGTGTGAAACAACAGCATGGGCTTGTCCCTTCAAAACACATACATTTATAAATGGATAAAAGTGACCACTTAAACTTGTTTTAAAAGGGAAGTCCTCTTTGTGCAGAAAAACCCTAAATTAGGGTTTGAAAAAAGCAAATGATGTGTGGGTACAAGAACATGCGTTTTTAGAAAGCATCTGTGGTATTCCTTTTGATGCATTTGATCATAGTGGTAAATCTACAAAACCAAGCTATGGAGGGACAGTGCAGCCATCCTATTTTTAATAGACTGTTATGTGTTAAAGTAACCATTAACAATCATAGTCTTGCTTTAAATGATTGTTTAGAATAGATACAATATTTGCTTGGGGCTAGATTGGCGCTTTACAACCTGACCTGAATAAGGGGTGATGCATAGTTGTTTGCATCCCAGGATCAGACCAGAGAACTAATTGGAATTTAGTGTGTCACCATTCTTCCCCTACTCCTCTTTGCAGTTAGTGAGAAAGTAAATTACTTACCTTCTCCTCTTACCTTTTTGTCCAGAGCAATTTACTCTTGCCTATGTGCAGGGCCAGCCACCGGAGCAGATAAGCAGGAGCCAGAATTCGCCTACTCCAGCCTCCTTCCAGCTCACTTACTTGCAATATTGGGCATGGGAGTCACAATCTGAGCTGGGTAGTGGGTAGGACCTTTGGGTATGTCTACACTAGAAGAAGTTAAGTCAACTTTCTTAAGTCAACTTTAATAAGGTCGACTTAAAGTGGACTAAGTCGACTTAACTTTAAGTCGACTTAGTCCACTTTAAGTCAACTTAATAAAGTCAACTTATACACCGTCCTTAAGTTGACTTAAGGAGTTAACTTAAGGCTTAAGTTGACCTAATGGGCGGTTGTTATTAAGTCGACTTAAGGAATTTCTTTAGTCGACTTAATGAAAGTCAGGTGTAGATCTGAAGTAATTTAGGAGACCTAAATTGCTAGTGTAGACATACCTTGAGCTCCTCCTTACTCTTGCTCCCCTGCACTTCCAAAAAGGGGCATGACAATCTAGCCGTTGTTGATTAATTATCCAATTTTTATACACCTTAATCCAAGTATAATTATATGACAACTTTTAGATGTAAGGAACGATCAAAAAGCCTTTTCCTGTATACCATAGTGAACACTTAAATAAGATATAGATAAGGTGAGAACTTGATTTGATTTCAATCAAAGCAGGTCACATATAAAAGGGTTTTTGGGGTGTGTGTATAAAGTATAATCAAATATTAATTTCTAAACAATCTGAAAATAATTGGATTAGTTGAAGACAACTTCAGAAAAGATCGCTTTCTTGAACCATCTATAAGCATTTTGTCAAAAAAGCTAAACTATGATTAATACAGTGAGTGGTATGAATTATTAGGTGATGAGTTTTAAAAGTAGTGTCCAGATGTAAATAGTGAATGCATCCAAAATATTACTCAGCAGCTGCAAGAGCTATAGGAAAAGCTGACATGACAAATTTAGTCATTGCTTAATCACTTTCGTTAGACTGTATTGTCAGTTCCAAGAGGCAAATGTTCTTCTTGATTTACTCCCACAATGGAAATAGTTGAAAAATAAAAAGTTTTCAAAATAGTTTACTTACAAAACACCTTTTAGATCACTGTGAGCACTTCCTATGACCTAAGAGGAGCACTTATCCCACATGGCAACTGAGAAATACAGCTTATGTCAACAAAATGGTTTTTTTTTCCCACTTAAAATTAGCTTTAAATTTATTCCAGTTTTAAAACAAGCTAAAATGTATTATTTACAGCTAGATCTAAATGTATTAATTAGCCACCCTTGGTTTAAATAAAATTGATTGTTAAAGCAGAAAATAGAGGATGATATGAATCCTATTCTGGATAGCCTTCAGATAAAAGAAGCAGTGACCCATCTCATTAGCCCTTTGATTTAATATATTGACACTCGAGTACGAATAATTCCGTTTAGTGGCTTTTGCTTCCCAGGGATCAATTTAATTAGTTATAAAATGTGACTTCTTGTCAGGAGCCAGAAGAAATGCTGACGTTAAATAAAGTCATACGCAATTTAAACAATAAAGCTATCGATGCCTGGTTAAAAGTTAATGATGCACAAAAAATGGCTTAATAGAGACAACCTCAGCAATGAAAGTGATGGTAGGAAAATTAAGCTAAGTGGATGAGTGAGAAATGGTGATGTTGTTGGATTGTTAAAACAAATTCATGACTAGCCTGATAGTTCAGTGGATAGTACATCATATTTCCACTCTGAAGACCTAGGTCTGAGGATAACTCTGGACACTCAAACTAACAGTGTCAAGGAAGTCTCTGAAGCTATTCAGATTCTAGAAAAGGGGAGGCACATACCTGGGTACGTCGTTTTTTGATGTAGCCCCATGAAATTCAGCTGAGTTACAACAGGGAGGGGGGTGAGACTGAACCAAGGTCACTCATGATTGCCTCCTATTATTATTATGTGTGTTGTGGTAGAGGTCTTATTCAGAATCATGTTAGATACTGTGGGTACAAATAAAAAGACATGGTGGCCTTGAAGAGATTACAATCTAACATCTAATGTTAAAATAGTATTTCATTTTCAAAGTCCGAATAGCCCTGTGGGTAAAATTGTTACATTATGTACGCAGAATCAGAGGCTTGGAGAATATGGCAGCCCCTTTAATGGATGGCTGCAAAGCTTATACTGTCCATGTTTGGACTACCAAACAGCATTGCTTTCCTGCTTTTTCACTTTCACTTTCCCTGGCTTGTGACGGGCCTGGTGAGAGAAAGGCCATGTTCATTACCTTAAACACACATACAAAAACTCTCGCACAGAATCCCACAAAGAGACCTCCCTGCTCTCCCTGCCCCACACACAATGGCTTGAAAAATTATTCTTAGAATTTGGACCAAATTCACAAGAGATGAATCTGGCTTTTTTTATGTCTCACAAGATAAGATACGAGTATTAAATTCCCTGAATTTTATTGTGAATTGAAATATTCAATTCACTGAAAGCAGTTCAGGCCTTAGTCAAAAGAACCAAATTAGTCCTAGACCAAAAGATGATGCAAAGATAAATATGGCTGCTTAGTTTAACTAATTACCTTGGTCAATAGAATATCTAATATATTAATTATGCATTTAACTATCTGAAAGGATTTTTAATTTGTTGTAATTTATCTCGATCTTTATGAGATTGAATGCACTTTTTAAAATTAGGCCAGAAAGGATTGTCTCGTCACTGAACCTGTGGTGAAAATTGAATATCACAGTGAAGTGATGTTGAGCTGAGTTGGAATTTCATTTGGAATAGACCTTTTATGATGCAAACAGATTCTGATAGGGAGACAAACAAAATTTCGAACCTGGTACAGTAAAGAAGTAGACAACCTTATAAAGTAGATAACTTCAAACAGCTGCACACAATTATTTTCCTCTGTAACTTAGCAGCAGTCAGCAGTTGTTACCTGGTAAAAGAATTAACAGTAGCTACAGTAACGTACAGAAGGGCAGAGGGGATATATCTTAAAATCAAACCTCTGTGTCAGAGGGATTTTCAGACTGTTAGAGAGAGTTGTGTTTTCTTTTACTAATGTTAGACAAACTGGTTTGTCTTTGCATTGACTTTACATTGGCCGCAGCCTACACAGAGGGAACTGCTGGAAAAGAAGGGGGGCATTAATGGTTTTTACTGTGTGCAGGCCAGCCAGTAGTTAGAGAGGGGGCCCGTGTTTACTTAGGGCTCAGATGGCAAAGCTAAGCATTCAGCCTACGGGAGGAAAAAAGTGTCTTTTTTGTTTTCTGGCTAGAGAGTCCAGGCATTCCCAAAGGAACACAATGAATGGCCCATTTTGCCTGACACTGTTTCATAGACACAGAATTCTTGTTTTTTCATAATTATTCTTGCCCGTCACTGGGTGTGCACATGACATTTGAGCCTGTTTTAAAGTCTTAACGCACTCATGTGCCTGCAATAAAGTTACTCATAACAATCCAGGCTTTCTGCAGACAGAGCAGGGTCTGTTGTTTCACAAGTCACAGCAGCTGGGAGGCAATTGTGAAGACAACAGCTTAATCTAGCTGGCAAATACAGGAAGAAGAGAATATACACTAAATTTCCTTCCATATTATTGCAAACAATGCAGAGAGTTTTATCCCCCCCCCCCCCCCATGGGTGGTCTGACTAAGAATTTGATTGCCACAAAACATACTATCAAATTTATTTTAAACGTTTAACTTGTTGCATGGCTGCATTTACACTGGTATTGCTGAATCTGTTGAAATATTAATATACTTAACATTTTAAAAATACTCTTATGGCCTGATTTTGATCTTACTGCAGCTTTATAGACTTCAGATGAGTCACTCCTCATTTCTTGTGGTCTAAGTGAAATGAGAATTGGATCCTTAGCAAAAGTTTGGTTATTGTAAATCTCTTACTAGAAACATTGTTATTTAAATAAAAACAAAGCTATACAGTCCTAAAGATGCATTTAATCTGTTTTGAAAGTGTGCTTTAGCTTCTGTGGAGAAAGGCAGGGCCATCAAGTAATTTGTATCTCCATTATACACTCCTGAATTCCTAGAATAATGTTGTTCTGAAATGCTTTATTTCAGAAGTGTATTTGAGAGAAGAAAATTAGTAATAAGTTAACATCCTAACTCTGTTGAAAAAGTATAATCAGTGAATGGAGATCTGACAGCTTTTGCCTTAGATATATATTTTCTGACAAAGTTGTGTGAAATAACTAGGGTGGGTTACTTGTTTCCTGTGCAGTAGGAATGAACCATGAAAGAAGAGAAGATATTATAATCATCACCCCAACACTGAGAAATGTAAGTTTCAAATTCACATGAATTTGATTGGCATATAGGCTACAGTGTTAGCAGCAACCAATAGATATAATTTTAATGAAAGCAGGCGTTCGCTATAAAGAAGAGCCAATATTTACCTATTAACTATTTAAAAGAACCTTCCTTTAGGGCTGTTGGGAATGCTACACATAGCAGATTTCCATAAACCATGGCCGACAGTTCATATGGGAAAGATTACTGTTATGCATAGCACACAAGTCATGGCAGATGGTGGTATCATCGCAGGCTAGTGAGACAGTAAGTGTGGGAAAATGAATAGATGATATGAATGCAGCCCAGAATTCCAGGAGAGAGAATCCAAAACAATTGGAGATAAATTGGAAGAGCACAGTTAGGACTCTGAGGTGACTTGGATGTGAATGTGAGGAACACCATCGCATTGGACTATTTGTAATAGTGATGCATACAGAATTGTACACATGAGTGTGTTGCCTTCTCAGTTCTGGGACAGTGAGCTCAGCAATACACATCCTGTTGGACGTGCAGCACAGTCAACCAAAACATGCGACATTCAAAGCAGTTAGGAATCATATCTTAACAGATATCTGAACTGTTTTTTAAAAGTCTGTAAAGAACACAAGTCCCAAAGGGGGAGCCGTTTTAGTCTATTGCAGAAAAACAGAGTCCGGTGGCACTTTTAAAGACTAACAGATTTATTTATCGCATGAGCTTTCATGGGAGAAAATCCCACTTCGTCAGACGCTTTGAAGATGGGAAACTTACAGAATGGGAGGAAATTAAATGCAGGGGAGTGTATGACACAGGATCAGGTCAGGCTGTAACAGCAAATCAAAATAGGTGTTAGGATTCAAACACTGGGGACAGCAGATAGAGGAAGGTGAAGTCAAATCACCTGTTGTAATGAGAGAAAAATCCATAGTCCCTGTTTAACCCTAAGGCAACTGAGTCAAATTTGCATATAAATTTGAGTTCTGCAGTTTCTCTTTGAAGCTGTGATTTGTTATTCATCTGTTTCAGCACAGCTATTAGCAAGTCGTCAATGGAGTGAGCAGGGAGATTGAAGTGTTCCCCTATTGGTTTTTGAGTGTTACGATTTCTGATGTCAGATTTGTGTGCATTTATTCTTTTGTGCAGAGACTGTCTTGTTTGTCCAATATATAAGGCAGAGGGGCATTTCTGGCATATGATGGCATAAATCACATTGGTGGATGAGCAGGTGAATGAGCCCTTGATGGAGTCGGTGGCTTGATTTGGTCCTGTGATAGTGCCTTTAGTGTAGATATGAGGGCAAAGTTGGCAGCATGGTCTGTTGCAGGGATATGTTCCTGCTTTAATGTTTCTGTTGTTTGATCTGTTGTTGCTGGTGAGTATCGGTTTAAGGTTGGAGGGCTGTCTGTAAGCAAGGAGAGGTTTGTCTCCCAAGGCTTGAGAGAGTGAGCGATCGTCTTGAAGAATAGGCTGTAGATCTTTGATGATGTGGTGAAGAGGTCAGACTTGGGGGTTGTAGGTGGTGACCAATGGCATTCTGTTGGTTTTTTTTCTTGGGTTTCTTCTATAGTAGATTTCTGGGTACCCGTCTGGCTCTTTCAGTTTCTTCACTTCTGCGGGTGGGTACTGTAGTTTTAAGAATGCTTGATAGAGATCCTGAAGGTGTCTGTCTCTGTCCGAAGGATCGGCGCAAATGCGGTTATATCTTAGGGCTTGACTATAGACAATGGATCATGCGGTGTGGCTTGGATGAAAGCTCGAGGGATGTAGGTAACTATAGTAATCAGTAGGTTTTTGGTATAGGGTGGTCTTTATGTGCCCATCACTAATTTGCACTGAAGTGTCCAGAAAGTGGATCTCCTGTGTGGAGTGTTCCAGGCTAAGTTTGATTGTGGAGTGGAAGTTGTTGAAATCTCTATGGAAATCTTCAAGGACATCCTTACTATGGGTCCAGATGATGAAGATGTCATCAATATAGCGTAAGTAAAGTAGAGGTGCTTTGGGATGAGACATGAGGGTGAGAAAGTGTTGTTCTAAGTCGGCCATAAAGATGCTGGCACAGTGGACCCATCATATTGCTGAACACCAAATGGTGCCCTCTCTTCAAAAAAGTATACAGATATGAATTATCATAGTTAATCCTAAAATAATATCACAAACGTGTCTTACAGTATCTTTGTCATCAGTTTATTCTAGAAGTACCCAGAATCCCAGGGACACCACGCTAGCACAAATATCTACTGTGGTCGTAGTTGTGTGGTACTGGTTTTCACAATGAAATGTGGGAAAGCCCTAAAAATATATCAGAAAAACTAAACTGTTACATCAAACTAAAAAGTGCATGTTACATGGTATCATTTACTTGGAAAAGGAAAGTGGGGGCAAATATACAGCCAGCTAAAGAGAGGAGCACACGGCATGCTACAGAAGCCCTGATGTTCAAAGAGAGGAGCATATTAAGAGAGCATGGGCCTGATTTAATTTGTGCGTCTCCTGTATGAGAGTGTGTGGGCCCAGTTTCTGTGAGCATCCTAATTTCTTTCCATATGACCACAGTGGCTAGTATGCTTGAGCCTTTCTCATGGCTGGCACCATTGGTCAACAAAAAAGCAAGCAAGTGATATGCACCATTTTATGGTCTTCTCTCGTTGCTCATGATGGCAGCATTTGGAAAGATAATGCTTTTGGGGGAGTTAAAGGGGAGCATAAAAAACTCTTGGAGAGGATTGGGGGTAAATTGTACCCTTTCTTGTCTGCATCCCGGAAGAGAGAATTTAGCCCCCAATGGGGAACACGTGGGTTTGCATACTCCTCTGTGTGCACTAATTTACTCAATATGCAAAGGCTGCAGTGAAAGAGAATGCCAGTTTTGCAGGGAAACTCAGGTGGGGGAGAGATAGAGAAAGGAGGGGACAGAAGGGAAGAAGAAAAAAGGGGCTGAGAAGAGAGAAAGAGAAACAAAGATCAGAGACAGATGAGGAGCTGAGTGATTGACAAATGAGTTGCTGTTCTGGTCCAGTTCCATATAACAGAGAGCACAGCTGGCATTCTTTTTTCTCCTTTCTACAGAGAACCTATGAAATGATTCAGGCCCATACTATCTTCTTTGGTTAGAGGAAAATAAGGTTAAGTGCTAGTAGCATTTTGTGTGTCCTAGAAGCTCACTCAAACAGTGATTGCATGGGAATGCAGCAAGAAAAGAGTGCTGGAAGATGGATCCAGGAGCCCTGGGAGAGTACCATGAGTTATCTTTCACCAAGATTCAACAGCTTTGGCATAGAATGGAGAGGAAAAGAGAGATTATAGAATAGCTCTGAAGAATGTAAACTAATTTGGGATGGGTTAAAAGATAAGAAATATTGAGAAGCAGGGTAAGGCCATTCCCTATAACTTACCTGCCCTTTTAAAAATCTTACCTTTTCCATCCTTTATTTCACTCCTCAAAAATAAATCTAGGTTTTCTTTGTGTTTGGGAAATTCAGACACAAGAAAAGAAAAAGGGGGTTTCATATTTAGAAGAGTAGAAAGAACTTCACCTTCACCATAGACCCAAGTCTTCTGGGCAGAGTACAGTAGTTTAAAGCAACATGTTAACGTGAGTGTGATTTCTTTAGAATGGAAGCAACCAAGAGAGGTGCTGTTTGCCTTCTCCTTGTCTTCGGTATGCATCCATTGCATTTCTCTAAGATTTCTCCTACCGGTTTCTTTCTTTACTGCTGTCCTTAAAAACAATTAATCGAGTAGCATATTATTCTAGATCTAGCAACCACTCAGGAGGCTTCCTCTTATTCAGGGCTGAGCATTTTGCCTGTTTTCATTCCCTTCTAGTCCAGGGAGCCCAAGACTATAACTTCGATTTGTGAGCTGATAACATATTGGATTGTACCTCCAGGCCAGCCCTAATTTTTGTTCTCTTAATTAATTTTTTCTCTTTTCCTTTCTTTAAATCTCTTTCATTTCTCCCTGTTGCAATGCCAGCACTAACTAGTTCCGACATTGAAAAAAAGTAGCACTTCAGCTATTCCGGCAAATTCTTTCCCTCTCTGAGCAGTGATTAATATCCAGGTTTAAGAAGAATTTTTAAACAAAACCTGGAAAAAAGGAAAAGAGCAAATATGCAGGCTAATGCTGTACCCTGAGGTGAGCAAAATGAATTTTTTTAACAACGCTAAGCATAGCAAAGAAGCTCTTCTACAGTGAAATTAATAATTATCAGAAAGACTTACTAGTGTTATTGTTGCATCCCTTAAGAGAATACGGGTAACATGGGAAGTATGAACCAAAGCCCTCAGACTCAGACTGGTCTCTAATTTTTAATGTGAAATCTTGTCAAAGGCCTTGACGCATAGAATGAAATATAGTTTTGGGTAATGGCGGCTTTAAAAGTTATGATTCTTACCTGAAAATCGGGTCTGTTTTCTAGGAGAGTGGATTCCTAATTTTCTTTACAGTCCTGTCTTAACAAAGCATTCAAGTAAGAGAGCATCTTAGTATCATATGTTTAAAAGGCTGAGGTATAAGACATAATGCCAGTCCCAAATCTTTTCCAAAGGCAAGGTTTGTTTATTAACTGAACCCCACGCTGAGATCGAATCAATCTAATAGAGGCTGAGTTTGAAGTTGAACATTCAAATATATGTCCATATATCTTGAGCATATATCTTACATAATGATGGGGGCCCCAGACATCTTTCTCGGTTTGTTTATGTCTGTTATGGATTCCACTCATTATCCATGCCGTTTGAGGGATTCCCTGTGGATTTAGCCAGTTTATTGCATACTTTTTAAATTTTATGCCAAACTGAATGTTTTGAGTGGCAGCTTCTGTGCTAGCTGTGAACTGCAAATGCAGAGATGAATGTTGAAAATTGATTGATTAAATAAAATAATAACAAAAAGAACACTTACAGATTGCAAAAGAGAACATAGGAGAATACTTTGGGGAAGGTGTGGGATGGCAAAAAATACTTGAATGATAAAACTTTTAAATGTTGACTACATTTCCTATTTTGATTCTTCTTAGTGGAGATTAACCATTTTAGAGTGATGATTTTCTAACTGAGTAAACCTTTCTTATTGAATGTCTATTTAAAAGTCATATTTTGAATTTCACCAAAAAATTGTTAACAAGCCAGTCAGAGTGCATCTCTCCAATCAATTTATGCATTAGATTCCAGAGTTATCAGCATGGAGTTACGCATGGATATTCGCTGTAGAATAGCGTTTTAAATATCGAAACGAGAGAGAAATATGGGACAGATTCTCTCCTCAGGTGGGTGAGTGGTGCTCTGCTTATGTCTGTAAGAGTTTCTAAGGGTCGACGTGATTATTTTATATATATATATATATATATATATATATATATATATATATATATATATATATATATATATATAAAGCTTTTGAACTGAGAGGGAAAGTGATATTCAATCTGGAAATTCAAAAGACTTAGTTCCCTAATTCACTGCACCCTTTTTTTTTAAATAAGCAGCAACCAATATTACTTTAAAATAAAGCAGAAGCTGTAACAAAAATTAAATAATATTTCTGGAAAACATCCATTGAAGTCAGAATGTTGCCTGCATTAAGATTGAAGGATGGAACCAAGAGTATCTGGAAAATTCATTCTTGTTTTGTGAAGTAGTCCTTGCAAAATATTCTCTGATTTCTTGAATCATAAGGTATCCATTGATTGATTTGGTTCTTTTATATCCACTGATGCTAAGGTGGAGAGAAGAAACTTTAAAACCTGAAAATATAAAACCACCCCCACCCCCTTTTTTTTTTAAAGGTGGAGGGGGGAGAAAGAAAAAAAAATTGCAATGGATGTTTTCCAGGAGAGAGTATGCTTTACTGTGTAAAGGGAGCTAGTGTAACAAGAAGTCATCTATTCTTGATTTCTTTAGACAGCTAGAGCTTTGTGCCTTGTCTAGTTTCTACATTTTAAGAGCTTGTTCTATGTAGCAGAAATAATACAATAAATGGGTTTAACCACATTTGTCTCAGCTAGACAGTCTGCTTTGTCAGAGATTGCTGGTACAACATAAACAAATTATGTGTTTGTAGTGCTTTTCAATGAAAGCCTATCTAACAGAGCGGAGATTGTGTTTCAGCAGCTGTAGATTTAATCTCCTACCTGTCAGTTAAAACAGGCATTTCCTGAGCAGATAAGGCCTGGCTGGGGGGAGAGGGGATAATACTCACAGCTGGACAAAGGTCCATTGTTATTGACCAATAATTCTATGTAGATTTGCTTGCGTATTTCATCATAGAAACTACGCTAACAGTACAGTTGTAAACAAACTAGGTATTTAGTGCTGCTTAGTCAGGCAGACTGAAAGTGAATCGAATCAGAGTTTTGGATTATTGATTCTGGCTGATTGTCATGAGGCACTGAAGAAAATATCTCTGACTTGAAAACAATGCCACACTAGTGTGGATGTGATCATGGGTCTTGTAGAAAGATCTATTCACAAGATGAAGGCTGTCTTTAAATAACACTGAAATTGAGACACAAACTGGTGAAAGCCAGGAAATACGAAGTGAAGGCTTATGCTCCTCCTTCATCATACTCCTGTGAGGAAAAGGCAACACAATGTGGATTCGCATTGGAGATGTACCTCTGGCACTGGCTGCAACACACAGAACATGGTGGGTTACCAAGTGTCTATGTTAAATGTGAATTTCTTAGATTTTATCTTATTTCCTAGTTATTTTATTCTCTCGCTCGCATTAATTTTCATAAAGAAACAATGAAAAGTAAATAAAGGTAAATGTTTACAGTTTGTATATATTTCTAAAAACCACATGCTTCAAGGGATCTCCAATAAACTTGTGAAATTATGCAATTTTACAACTAGTCAAAGCTATAAAACCATACTAAATATACATAATTATTTAGCGTGAGGGGGAGTAATAATAAAATATTTTTAGCAAATGTATTTTAAGTGAGCTGGAAAGTGAAGGACCAATAACACCAAGTAGTTTGTATATTGAAGAGACATGGTCTGAGTGTATGATTGGGAGTTAGGAACATCTGATTTCTTAATACCAAACCTATAATTATTATTTTAAACCTAGCAATGCCACTCTACCTCAATCCTAATTTGCATACACACCTGTTACTTTAGTTTTTGGGCCTCTTTTGAGCAAAGATGGTCTAGTACTGGCAAATTATGCGGGATATGAGGAAGAGACATGAACAAACTGATTAATGTTTGTGATCAGTATCCAAATTTGACTTTGATCTCCAAATACAAGAGGTTTTCTGGTTTCAGAGGGCTATGTTAGTCTAGTTCAGCAAAACAAACAAGGAGTCCTGTGGCACTTTTAAAGACTAACACATTTATTTATTGCATGAGCTTTTGTGGGAGAAAAGAGGTTTTCTGTTACCTTTACCTAACATAAATAAGTCTCAATCCTAATGTTCCGTAACATTGTTTCTCTGAGTTACTTATGTTATTTTCCTTTATTTATTTATTTTTTAAAAACCCTTTAAAAAAAATTATTTTTTTTAAAACAAATTAGGCATACTTCCAGAGACTGAGAATGCAAGTTTGCTTGTCTCTGATTTTTGAGAAACCCTCACGCCTCCCCACCTCTCCTTTACCATCATCCAACCCCCTTTTAACAAAAATTCAATTAATCATTGTACAATTAAAAATAACCAGAAATAGGTTTTCTTGACACACAAATTTTCTGCTATGAAAATTTTACAGCCTCACACCCCCCTTGGATTTTCTTCACACCTCCCCCCCAGGAGGGCATGCCCCCCAGTGTGGGAACCACTGATGTAGGAGAATCAAGTTGAAATGCTATTATGAATTACTAAATCCTAAAAGAACTTGTCTACTGCATTTTTTCATCAACATAAGATTTAAATGTAGTCTAAACATGTTCACATTTTGATATTACCATTAAAAATATAAACTAAAAAAAGCTAATAAATGTAATAATTTATATGTTGGATTTGGGCTCAAGTAATGGTGTTTCTGTTGAAAAATAAATGTTCATTGACTCATATTTTCACATTTCTATGAAAATAAGACAAAGTGGAAATGAGAAACATACATCTTCACTAGTCTTTGGAAATATCTGAAATAATTGACTTGCTCAGTCTTCTGTGATGGCTTGGTGACCACTAACTGTGATGATTTGCATAATAGTCAACTCTTCACTTCTGTAGTGATAACTGTTTGTATCTGATTAAAATTAAGACTGTTTTAGTTCTCTTGACTTTTCCAGAAGTTGCAGAAATTGAGATTTGCTGTTATGCTTTAACCAAACAAATGCACACATGGGGATAACAATATGCTGAGTTTATGCAGATTTTACAACCTGAATCTGAATAAAATACCCACTAATAGACCCTTAAGGAGTAATAAACACACATGAATTTTCCTTAGTTGCACTTTAAAGTGATTTTAACATACTACTAGACCTTAACAATAATATTTAATTGACAAGATTATGCATTTGTATGGATTGAAAAGGTGGTAGATCTCTAATTCCAAATGAACTATAAATTCACTTTTGCATAACATGTTTTATTAATTTCTTTATAGCAGAGATGTTCTTCTTCCCTCCTAGTGAGAGTTTCTTAAAACATGGACAATTTAAACAATTTTATTACCATTTATCATACTTTTAACTTGATAAAGTCATCTTCAGATGACATCTGCATTTCCACATACACTATATCCAAATAGCTGGGTACAAATAAGGCACTACAACAGGAAGCTAATGGAAATGGTATGATAGATGTTACTTAAAAACTTCTTCCTTGCATTTAGTGGTATTTTTTCTATTGCTTCCCATTTAGCTCCCCAAGTATGTGAAGTTTAAGTTTAGCATCTGTAACTAACCATCAAAAGAAAGAAAAATTAGAATTAAGGATGAGACCGTCTCCGTGCATGATTTGTGGCTGAATACTGCAGCCTTTACATTTAATGTCTGTGGCATCCAACAAGAATTTAAACCCTCAGTTCATAATTAATGACTGGCAAAGGCTGGTCAGGATTGGCCTAAAAATTCAGCAGCTGGGTTCCATATTTTTTTTTAATGGCTTCTATATTAAATGGTCTCACGTTACAAGTTTGTGAGATCTTTTCGTGTTAACTAAACATATAAAATCAACCTGAGATCTAATGATCAAACCATGTTCTTTGTGGATCATGCATCATCAACATGAGAATCATTTCTTCATTAGGAATATACTTAACAATTCAGCTGATGCTACATGAGCCAGAATAGAATCCACCTCTCTCTCTTGTAGTTCTCTGACTCTACAGTGCTAACAGAAGGAAAAAAATCAAGTAAATGTATTTTTCATTCATGTCAGTAGATTTGATGCACAGCTAGAAAATTTGCTAAGTATGCTGTCATGTTTACAAAGTTACTTTCATCTATATGAGCATATCCTGCAGTCCCTGAATCACAAGAGTAGTCCTTATATGGTTACATTTGCTTACATGGGACTATTCATGTGAGTAAGTACTGCTCATGTGAATGTTTGCATAACTGTGCCCTATGATCATACTTTAACTTTACATTTTGGGATGCTAGATGTTGAATAACATTAATTTCAAAGAAGGCATTAATTCAAACTCTGGGTAAGTCACAAGTGGAAATTCTAATTTAAAATTTCTTAGTATGCTCTGGCTGTTTTGTGCTACTGTTCACACAAAGTAGTTATAAACCCATTATAACTGGTCAGTACAACTATTTTGCAATACCAGAGTGGTACAAAGTAGCTGTAGTAGACCAATGAATACCTAATAGACCTTTCTTCTCATCACAGTACTTTTGCATAGTTGAACATAGTAGGAAGTCCTTGTGACCAAGATAATGATGATGGTTTGATTTTGTTGCAGTTTATTATTATGAGGCATTGACAGGAAGCATAGGCCCTACCCTGAAAGCACGCACATGGTTAATTTTAAGCACATGAGTCATCCCATTGACTTGCATGTAGGAGTGCTCATCGGGTAAGTGTCTACCTGTTTAGGCCACACCTAGCACAAAGCAGTGTTATTGTTCAATCATTTGCATAAGCACTAAATTAATCTAATTGAAATACATGAATGAGTTTACAACACCTCTTCAGTTTGTTTCTTTTTTTAAAAAAAGAAATAAGAAAGGTATCAGTCATGGAAATAAATGAGAAAATAAATGGTAACATAAATATAATGGTCCCATCTGTCATATACAGACTTTTGAAAATGGAGGTTAGATAAATACATATAGTACACATGGAATTTAGAATATATATTACGAACACCATGGACACAAACAGCTCTGTTAATGCTATTAAGACCTCTCATATGAATAAATCTAAATAGGGCTGTAAAAACTTATCAAATTGACTTGATGGATGGAGCTACTCGGCTCTATCGTGTAAATACATATTTTGTAAATTTTGTAAATGTGTATTTTAGCTTTGTATGCTGCCAGGACCTGGGGAATTCTTCTGGTGTATTAAATTGTATGAATAAAAATTTTTGAAAACTCATCCTATTAAGGAAACTAAATGCGTGCAGAATAAAGTTATGATTTACCTATTTACGTGTTTTTTCACAAATTACTCATAGACCAGTTAGCAGACTGATCCTCTGCAGTATTTATTATTTTAATGGTAATACATTTTCCAGTTATTCATGTAGCTCAATAACCCTCTCCCTTCCCCAATAATCTTAATTGGGTAAAAGATCAAGATGATATTTTTTAAAATGTGTTCCTGGTCTAACCTTTTATATATTAATTGGATTGTGTAAGCTAACTCATTATTAGTATTGCATACCGTCAGCACCATCCTTGACATTTGTTCCTAACTGTAGCTAAAGTCACAGTGATGTTTTCTGTATTCCATATTCCAAGTATAGCGAGTAGTTCAAATCCTATATTGGAGACAAATATTATGGGACAATACATTCAAAGGTCAGATTCTTAGCTGACATAAATTGGTCCATCTCCATTGTGTTCAATGGTGATACAGTGATTTGCAACTGAGAGAATCTGTCCTAAAGATTTTAGTGACACAGGAAAAAGTTATTAAAAAGAATATGCTTATTTTATGCAATTAAAGCATTGTTTACTCTATGACAGTGTCCCAGACAAATGAAAGGCATAGGAAATTGAATAACTATCAAAAGATAAGGTAACATGAAAAGGTGACTAGAATCCAGAAAAATAAGGGACCTTATTCTCTTCTTTGCTGAAATAAGCCATTCAGGGGAAAGGAAACTTCGCAAATTTCAACTTGAGGAGTTCCTTAGGAATTCTGCTGCTTGGTGGGTTGGTGTTTGTTTTCACTGCAGGATTTGGGGTTCCCTTAACCAAAAGAGCCCTGTAGTCAAGCATAGGTCAGAGTAGTGTGCAACCCTCTTCTCTGATCTGCTGCCTGGCTCCCATTATCTCACACTGGCTCCTGGAAGCTATTTTCTGTGCCCATCTACTACTCCCAAAGGAAGACTCCATGGTGAAGAGGAGCAAGTCAGCACATATTAGTAAAGATTCAGTATTAATTTTTGTGGGTTTCTGCAGCAGGTTTGGGGAGCATGCAGATAAGAATCTGGAACCCCCTGTCCCTTTATTATACTACCCTCTAAGTTTGGGGAATATGAAGCTTCCTTTCGAGTGACTCCCAGAGAGATGAGGAGAAGTGTACAGGAAGCCATGATGTTGACTCTGCCCCTCCTATCTGATGGGGGTTCTGCAGGTGGAGGTTCTGTTTCAAGCATCGATGAGGTCCAAAGAAATGTACACAGCATGGAGAGGGTTTGTAGCTGAAAAAAGTTCTATAAAAGATATGTTCTTTTAAAGTTAATGTACCTAACTATGCCAATTTGTTGTATTCCATTTTATATTTTGAGAGGCTTTACAGAAGTCTGTTATTTTACATACTCTAACTGCAAAATGTAGGCACAGTCGGGGAAACTAAGAGGTTTATAAAAGGAGGAGGCCATACTTGTCTCTGAGTATCCTTTTGTGAATGTAATGTTACTTGATATTGAGGTGATTTTATTTTATACAAGATAGCACTTTTCCTTTCTGCTGATGGAGGAGGTAAAACAGAATTCCAAATACACATCTCATCCTCAAGTAATTAGCAAAAGTTCTCCAGAATACAGTTTCTAATCCAGTTATTGGCTAACAAAATGAGTAGAAATAAACATGATTTGTGTGTGTTAAAAGAGTGATTCCTAATCTTTTTGACTCAAGGGCTACAGATATCATTTTTACAATCCTGAAGAGCCACCAGTCTCTGTCCAGAAGCCTTTCATGCCATGTCCCTTTTGTAATCCTTGGCTTTCTTTGTGTGTACAACAGTCTGTAATGTAGAAGACTGTAGTAGCCAACTTCTTCTGTGACTTGTCACTCCATGGGACAGTATAAAACATGGCCCTCCTTATCATGTCAGTTACTGGACCTTACTTTTCCAGGGAGAACAAAATCCATGGTTGCTTCTTGGGCAAATCAAGATTGTTTCAATCCCAGGTTGCTTTCTGACTTAGACCTTACACTATTTAATATAGTTAGCTCTTCCCAAGAATGGCAAGAGTTGTGTGACGTATTAAGGCCATGTTATAGTACTGGCTAATATTTCTCTAACTTCTGGTGGCTTCTGATATTTACATACAAAAGAAACATAAAAGTTGTCATAAAGAAACAAGTTAGATTGCTTGTTTTATTGTTCATTAGAAATTATCTTATTTAAAGTTACTTTGGAAACTGAAATATATTGAAGTTTTAATTCTGTTGATTAAAATATTGAAAAGAATTGCATTCTGAACCCATCAAATTCATTTGTATAGATCAGTGAAAGACATTAAACAGATAGAATTGTTCCTATGCAAACATTTATTGCCCATCACAAAAAAGTTAAATAATCTTCATGAAAGAGAAAATTAGTCCCCTTGAGTGTCACTCTGTTTGCATATTAGCACATTGCAAGATTCCTGCCAAGTTACTCTCTGACTGACTGCTGCAGATGCTCTTTCTCAAGTATTTTGAGTCAGATCTTTAGTGCAAGTCTTTGGGGACAAACAATAGCACCTGTTCCTCACAAGATATCAGGCCAGTTAGTCCATTCATGTATCTTTAATGAAGCTCTAGGGCAGATGGCAAAAAATGGCATCATCAACAACTTAGCACTGCAGAGACAAAAGAGGAAACTGTCGATACAACAATATGCTATTTTTACAAATGGGAAGAGATAGAGTTTGTTTCTTATGCATCTGCTGCTGTCTTGGTTTCTAGAAAGACCTGAAGAACAACCTAGTAATTAAAATGTCTAAGCATGTAGGTAATTTTATGAGGTACATTGTTCCAGTCAAAAAAAACCCCCAAAACCTTGAGAGACACTAAAAGTTAATATAGTATTTTTTCACATACAGTTTCATTCTCTAACAATTAATTGATTGGTCATCACGGCATATCCATTATATCTTTAATATTTGTCTGTGCTTTACAGTTGATGCAAAGCATAAGCATAATGAAAACCATTTGTAAAATAGGTCTTGGTGAAACCATCACTGAATGTTTGTGTAACCAGTGCCGTTAGATTTAGGTGCAAGAGAATTAAGGAGTCTTGGAATATCCAGCAAACAGGCAAGAGCCCGTTTTGTAAATGTTATGATGCCAAGGGAAGACCATACAGTGTTCTCAGAAATAGTGTTTGATATATATGGTAAGTAAAATATAGGATATTTTTACCATTCAGTATACACTTTTGAGTCCACATGAGACAAACAATCTTATAAGTGTAAACCATTAAAGTTAATGGAGCTCTACTGATTTACACTACTGATGATCAGGCCTAATATTCAAGGAAATGTTTTAAGTAATTATTGTAAAGGATAGCCAGAGAATACAATAATAATAATTTATAGTTATTTAGTTCCTTTCATTTGAGGAATCTCAAAAATACTGTGAGCCATTTAGAGCCCAATTCGTCTTAGAAAGATATTTCCCATTGAAATCAATAGGGGCAGTATTGGGATCTTATTATTTGAATTTCACTTGCCTGCTGTGATGTGGGTTTTGTAGCAAAAAGTGATACTGAAGTATGGAGAAGCTCAGTGAAAGATTAATTTTGGGTGCCTCCGTTTTTGGGTGCTCAGCTTGAGATACCTGCGTGCCCTACATTGGTCACCCAAAGATTGAATCACCCAAAAGTGATGAAGTCACTTCAGAAAATGTTTGCCTGCATAACTTATTTAAGGTAATTTACCATGTCATTGACAGTTCTGCAAATAAAACCCATCAGATAAACTGTCAGACTTCTGCTGTCGCTGATAAGTGAGGATATGCATGTGCATTTGCTTTCCACTAGGGAAAAGGAGCTTAAATCTACCCCAGGACTCCATAGGAGCTCACTCCAGAGGCTACTAGTGGATGGACTTGAATGAATACATGTGCTAACCACATTCCCCACCCTGGTTAATGGTGTCTTCTTTTGTGTGTGTGCTGACACCCTGAAAGCCCTCTGATGGAGAGGAGGTTGTGGGCACTTTACACTGCTGCAGTCCCTTGTGAGGACTTTCTGCTACTGGTGACTGGGAGGGAGCTATCACAGGCCCTGGATCCTGTATATTAGTACCTGCCTGGAAAGTACTGGATGTGATTGTAAAACCTATTGTGTTAAACACCTTCCAGGTGCTGCTGCAGTTTCCCCATTGCACACTGATACTGTTTTCACTTGTTGTGTATATTCTGAGCCAGTAAGAACTAGCACCATACAGCAAAATTAGCACCATTAAATCAGAAGTTAAAGGCTGGTCCTGGGCACATGGGGATCAACTCCAATTTAACCAAGTTAAAGTCATAGCTAACATTCACAACTAGGCTTACATCAGCTAAAATGAAAGAAATAGCTGCTCAAAGCTAGTTTCTTTCACGCCCCAGTGCCATGGCAGTAATTGCACAAAGACCTTTTTATTATAAGTTGATTTTCTTGAGAAATGGATTCAGAAATATACTGTAAAGTGTTTATTTTTTGAGTGACCTTTATTAACCTACATCTAAGGGCTTTCCCTAGAGAAAAGTTGTTGGTAAATTAACCCTCATAGACACACAGTAGCATTTCTGCACTGCATCAGTGGTTGTGAAAGGAACAGGGATATGACAAGAAAATTTGGCACTGTTTAAACAATGTCATAGGTCAACATATGGGATTTGACCAAAAAATAAAAAGGTTTTAGGAATTAAAATTAAAAGAATCCACTTGAAGTTTAGTTTAACTTTTTAATGATATTTAATGCCACTCATTTATGGGAGGAAAAGAGGACGAAAATACTTTGACTGGAAAAATAATTCCTTTCTACACTTCCTAGTTTTGGTATTAACCTATTATATGTTTATTTTGTTACTAATCAGACAAATCCTGTAATCAAAGACTTCAGTACTATGGGGGCTTGCAGAATGGACAAAAGCTACGTGTGATCCCATCCAGTATCTCTGATAACATAAATAAGGAAACCAGGAAAACAAAATGTGAATTTAAAAGACATATTAATATCTCGTCTGTCATATTCTATTTGTGGAATACAAATAGGGTAACCAGATGTCCCAATTTTATAGGGAGGGTTCTGATATTAAGGGCTTTTTCTTCTGTAGGTGCCTATTACGACTCACCCTTTTTCCAATTTTCCATACTTTCTATCTAGTCACCCTAATACGTCTGATATAAGGTGAAGAATTTTCTGCTTTTGCCTGTTTGTACACTTTGATACCTTTATTCAGGTCAAATGAAATTTGATAGAGTGGGATTTATTCTGAAATGCTCTCTGAATACAATGCATAATTACTGAGCTCTATGATACTGTATGGAGCTATAAAACTGCTTTGAAAGACAAGCGATTTCTATGTTACAGCAAGGTGTGTATGGTGAGGGATATTAGTTTAATTGGGAGCCACGATGATGTAGCTTTAAATCTTAAGAGATAGGGTGTTGTCTAGGAGACTAATATACTGTGATGAGATGTTAAAATAACATGCCTGAATTGTTGGCATATATACTAGCAATACATTCAATAGTCTAAGATCTCAGAAATAAAATTACTTCCCCAAATATGTTTAAATATGAAATTACATAGCTATTTAGATGCTCGGCTAAATGTTAAATTTTTATTTTGAACGTTTGTCACTGTGATAACTAAGTTCCCAAAGAGAAATCAAAATTTGAAAGATTATTACACATGTAGGCCACTTTGGATTCTTTTGGCACAATGAACATGAACACAATGAAATATGAAAATTAAATAGCTATTTAGATGCTCGGCTAAATGTTAAATATTAATTTTAAACGTTTGTCACTGTGATAAATACGTTCCCAAAGAGAAATCAAAATTTGAAAGATTAATACAAATGTAGGCCACTTTTTTCTTTTCTATGTATGAATCTATAGTATATATAAGTTGGTTTCTTTCAGCACAATGAAATGCAGCCACAAGGACCATTATAAAAAAACCAGCGAGAAGCAGGATAAAGTGCAGTTCATGGAGACTGTTACACCTTTGACACTGAGGGAAAACAATGTTAGGGAGGGTTTTGATGTGAAAATGTGAAATTGGTGAGTATTACATTAAGGAGAATGTTCTGTGGGGCTGTGTGAACACAAGAACACCATCAGTGCTGGAGAAATACCTGTCAAGAGAAATTTGTGCTATTTCTGATCAGAGGCTCTCTTTTGTTTAGCAGGTTCAGGGTCACATGCCTCCTCTCATGATCCCAATTTTTCCACACGACCAGCGGACATTGGCAGCGGCTGCTGCAGCCCAGCAGGGATTCCTCTTCCCCCCAGGAATAACTTACAAGCCAGGTAAGTAGACAGAGATATGAAGCTATTTAACATGTTAAGATAATTACTGTGACTTCTCTTGCGGTCTGTCTGATACAGATGATGCTACACAAAAGGACTAGCTGGTTGAAAATAATGGGAAGTTTTATAAGTCTAGCTGAAAATATCTTCCGAGTTTAAAGGGGATAGATAAATGGAAGATTGGTTACATCTTAATTTAACTTCTCTAGCCCACAAAATCAGCTGCACTGAATGTATTGACCCACTTGCCTACCAATCTGCATTTGGCACACCCTGATTATTTATACTTCTTTTATTGTGCCTCTTATCTGCAGCATGTACACAGGCTGGTCTTTTGTGCAAAAATTCTTACCCTTAATTAGCAATAAAAGCAAAAGCAGATATAATTTAATTAGCATGCTTCTAATGGGCAACTTTCTGTTTGATTTCAGTCTGAATAATAAAGGTTTCATAGTTCAGTCCCAATTATCATTCAGACTTGTAACAGGTCACATAACCTTGCAGTGAAATATGTTTTGAGATGATTTAGCAAATGCTATGATTTTTTTTCTTTATTCCTCTGAGTTTACTGACTCCTGGGGAATTCAATTAGGGATATAATGGTTTGAAGCTACTTTCAGAGCCTTTTTGTAAACAGAGTTTTAAATGTTTAAAGACATGTTGCCAAAGGAATTCAATGTAAGAAGATAGTTAAGTAAATAAAAGTCAACCTTATTTTCATTTGTACATTCTTTGTAAGTGACCTCACTGCAGAAGCAGCAACCTTATTTTACTCATTAATAATATTCCCTATTAAACTTTCTTGAGCATATTAACCACAAAAATCTGAGTATAACAGTTTCCTTGGATTTTAACTATAAAAATTCAAAGTGAAGGATTGATGCTGCTCCCATTAAAGTCAATGGGATATTTGCAGTTGATTTTAGCGGGAGCAGGATAAAGTCCAAAGAAAAAGCTCCATAATGTAAGATGTAAAATAAAAGTCACATTGAGCCTAAAATCTCTTCAAGGAAGTTTACTTAAATATTATTTGAAATGGTGTCAAACTGGATTCCAGCAAGCATTTCCATTTGTCCCGTTTCATTGTGGGTCTTTATTCCAGGTGAAGGAGGATCGTTCCTTTTTTGGAAGCAAAAAGCTTTTTCCTGATAATTCTCCTACTTTTATATATCACTTTTTCAGCCTCAAAAATCCCAAAGCACTTTACATATTTAGCAAACTTATGCAACCTATACTGAGAGAGAAGAGCTCATCTAAAATACAGCCACAACTGGCATGTAACTGTTTAACGGTGCACAGCAGCACTTCACAACAGTTTAGAACAGAAAGTGCAGAGTATCTTTTCCATCTGAAGTCTGTGGAGTGCATAGAGAGGCAGAATATAATTATCAAACTTGGAATTTGTCCAAGACACCAGAGTTGACACCTTTACTCTTAGACACCCTGATTGAGAAAATCACCAGAGCACATGCTTTGAATGCTTATTGATTTTATTTTTCCTGGTTAGAGGCTTTCCTGAATTGGGAATTGAATGGCCACTCATGAGCAGGACCTGGGTTTTACTACCCATCTCAAAGACAACACCTTCACTAGTGTTCCTTCTGGCAGTGCAAGTGAATTGGTTCAGTACTGACTCAGAAAGATGAGTGCTGCCTATTTATCACCAACACCTTTTCTGGCAGCACCCTGGGTTTCTTTAGACCCCCCTAAGATCTCACTTATTTGATTTTGGTCCTCTCAGCTCACAACACAAGATAATATGGCTGCAGGCTATTTTACCACTCTTGTGAACAAAGAAGAAGTTTTGTATATCAAATATTAAAATATTCAAGAAACTCACTAAAAAGGAGGTTTGAATGTCTCAGGACATTGCTAATGGGATATGAAACTATTCACTACTAGGTTACTGGTTTGAATCCAACTCAGCTTGGTAGAAACCAGAAGTCACTGTGATCTGACACTGTTCAGTGGCTTGTGTGAAATGAGCATGTTTTATATTTTAATGTATTTATAAAGTTCTATAGCATGTATTTCTAAGCTAGCTGCCTGTGTTAATTAAGTTTTTGGTGGACAGATCTCATCATGAAAAGCCCCACTATAATTGGTATTGATTAACAACCCCCTTTTTTTTGGGAATCTCAAGAGAAAGGTTTAGGAAATGAAAATGGAGACAAAACTACACTGTTTTTCTTAGAAGTGGTTCTTCTAGGTCAGTGCTGTGGGAATTTGCATTGCTTTTACTTGTGCTTTTCGTCTTCGGTGAGTAAATAGAAAACTTTCATCTCCAGCACCATTAGTCTAATAAGAGCACCAAACTCTTTTATCTTTTTAAAGGAAGATTAAGGAAAGAAAGAGAAAGCTCTTTCAACATTAACATTTTTCTTCTCAACAGAGTCTTGTGGCACTTTTAAAGACTAACAGATTTATCATGCGATTAATAAATCTGTTAGTCTTTAAAAGTGCCACAAGACTCTGTTGTCTTTCTACAATAGACTAACACGGCTACCCCTTTGGAATTTTTCTTCTCAGTTGCCTTTCCACTTTCCTTTTCCTTTTCACTTTTTTTCATTAGGCAAGGCAATATGTTTACAGTACTAGTTCTCCTTTTCATATGGAAAAAGGGAAGAGATTTTCAAGTTTTCAGCTCCCGGCTGCTTTCACTTGTAATAAGAGGAGTAACTGAGTGCTGAGAACTTTTGAAAATCTGCTATTTTTGTTCAGTTGCTTTAGTGGAGTCTGTGGTCTTCTGCAAATTTGGCTCAAAATTCTATTCTAACCAAGAAGATAGCTATTTTTCAGAAAGACTAGGCCAGATCATACTCATTCATGGAAAAGCCCAATGGAGAGAGCAGAGCTCTTTGAGGTTCCCCTTGTGGAGCTTTCCTGTAGTGGAAGAGGTTAAGGAGGCCTGCAGAATATGCTACAGTTTCTACCGATTCCCTTCCTCATGCAGCCAGGAAAAGAATTTCCTTCCACATGCAATCAGGAGCTATGGTGGATGGCTCCCCTCTCCAAATGCTGTAGTTCCAGAAGATGAGCCAGGCCAAAGTTAGCAAACACTCATCACGAGTAGTAAATGCATTGGGAGGGGAAGAAATGAAGTCCCATGTTCCTTTACATATTTCAAAGTGGTGTAATGTAATTTTCTGGCATGGTAAGTACTAATTGAGAAATCAGAGTTGCATAGATAACCTAATTAATTTTTATACATATTGCTTTCAGTGCTTATACCACATACTGGATTAATTAAAACTTTGGGGCACTGTGCAACTCAAATTATTGCTGTGACAATTGACCTGCATGAGCCCCCCAGAGTACAAGGCTATGGAGGTTGCACCATATTCCAAAGGGATGTTTAGAGTGGCAGCAGTTAGCAAAGCCAACATTTGCCAAGAGATGTCATGCAGTTACTTTGATTCTTTTGCTATAATTAGAATGCAAAATAATTGTGCTATCAGCAGATGGGCAAATGCTGACCTTTTAATGGTAAACATTGCACTTGCTGCTTTGAATTGGTAAGCAATGTAAGCACTGGACTCTTAACAGCCAGTTTTCCCCCTTCCTCTAGCACAGAATAAGAGATTCCATTCAGCTTGATTGCCACATGCATTCAGGCTAAAAAAAATGATATTGGGTTGGGGCATCATTGAACATTATTACTGAGACCCTTCCAATGCCCTATCCTAAGGGGTGAGTTATTTCCAGTCTACAGATTTATGCAGTATGGAAGAGAGTCCACCCTTTTGCACTGAATCAAGGTATTATCTTCTGCTGCTTGCATGACCCTTGTGGGGGAGGAGGAAAAGAGGAGAAGGAAAGACGCAAAGATATGGATTAACTGTAGGCAGACGTCAAGTCATTCCGCAAGCAGCTACGCTACTTCTTTCTGTTCATGGCTGAGTGGGATCTGACTTGCTTTTGGATTATATTAGCTGGCTGCACTGCCATCTTTTTCAGTCCTTCTAGCATGGAGGGCCAGGGATAATTTCTGCTAGATAGGACTTTTGACAAACGGTTACAACATTTCTTTTTCAGATGTATAAAGTGCCAATGAGGTAGACTAGGAAAGTTAGGAACTTTGGGTAGTTTAGGGTTTATCTAACTCAAAGGCTGTATTTTGCATTTGTTTGACTAACATGTTATGGTATATTTCAAAGCAATTACTCATACATCATGCATAAATTGTATGCAAATTTTGATTAGAAGCAGGGCTTTTTTTCTGCTGGTACACACCAGTACTGTGTACCGGCACCTATTTTTCCCTGGCTGGCCTGCTGTCCAGCTGGGGGCCAGGGTCAGCAGGGCAGGGAAAGGACTGGGTCTCCTTTCCCCTGCTGACCCCAGCCCCCAGCTGGGCAGTGGGGCTGGCAGGGGCCAGGAGCGGTGGCCATGGGCCAGAATCTGGCCCGTCAGGGGCTGGAATCTGGCCTGCGGTGGCCTGGGAGCTGCAACCAGGTTGCAGCTTTTTCAAATCTCCTGCCCTGGGCATGCTCAGACAGAGCGTGTTCAAGACGGGAGCAGCCTGGCCAGGGAGCAACTCTGGCCGCCCCTGCAGCTCTGGCTGCGGGGGGAGGAAGGAGCCAGGAGGGTCAGGGAACTGCTGGAGGGGGAGGGGCGAGAGGAGTGGGGAAGGGGCCTGGGGGTGCGAGAGGAGCAGGCAGGTGGCGGAGGGTGGGGAAGGGGCTGAGAAGAATGACGGGGAAGGGGTGAATGGGTGGGGAGGAAAGGAGGGGGGTGGGAGGAGTGGGGAACCAGCGGGGAGCAGGAGGGGCCAAGCGGAGCAGGGGAGAGACCCGGAGGGGGGTGAAAGGAGTGGGGAAGTGGTGGGAGGTGGGGAAGGGACCTGGGGGGGCAAGAGGAGCAGGGAAGGGGCCCAGTGGGGGTGAGAGGAGCAGGGAACCAGTGGGGGGGTAGGGATAGGGGCGAGAGGAGTGGGTAGGGGGCCCGGGGAGCGGTGGGGGTAAAGGCGGGGCCTGGGAAGGCCACTGGGGGCCGGCAGTGGTGGAGGGTCCTGACACCACCCCTCCCCTTCCTCCCTCCTGAATCTCTCCTACTGGTTGGGGCACTTTGCTGTTTACACAAAGATCAGTTTAGGAAGTTGCCTTATTTTTGCAATTCAGTAAAATGTAAAAATAGGAATTATTGTTCCTGGCCTCTGAGAGCAGGAAGAACCACCATTGGGCTGATTCTCCTCTGTTATACTGGGGTAAATCAATAGTTGCTCTGTGGAAATCAGTGGAAAGAGATTGGTGTACAGCCGATGAAAGTAAACAGAAATTTCTGTTGTTACCAGAATGAACTTCAGACAGTTTTTACTTTACTTTTAACATTCATTGGGAAACTCATAATAACTTCCTCAAAGTACATGCCAAGCTAGTCTAAATACCGTATTTTTCGGACCATAAGACGCACCTGACCATAAGACGCACCCAGTTTTTAGAGCAGGAAAACAAAGAAAAGGGAAGGCAAAGAAGAGAAAACAAAGAAAAGGGAAGGCAAAGAAGAGAAAAGAAGGCAAAGAAGAGAAAGAAGGAAAGAAAAAGGAAAGCAAAAGAGGGAAAGAAAAAGGAAGGGAGAAAGAAAAAAGAGAGAAGGAAGGAAGAGAAAGGGAGAGAAAGAAGGAAGGAAGAGAAAGGAAGAGAAAGAAAGAAAAAAGAAGAAAAGAAAGAGAGAAAAAAGAGAAGGAAGAGAAAGGAAGGAAGCAAAGAAAGAGAGAAAGAAGAGGAAACAGGAAGAGGAAGGAAGGAAGAGGAAATAAAGAAAAAAAAAGGAAGAGAAAGATGAAAGAGGAAGGAAAAAAGAGAAAAAGAAGACAAATAAGGAAAAAAGAGAAAGAAGGAAGAGAAAGAGAGGAAGAAAAAAGAAGGCAGGCAAAGAAGAGAAAGAAGGAAAGAAAAAGGAAGGGAGAAAGAAAAAAGAGAAGGAAGGGAGAGAAAGAAGGAAGGAAGAGAAAGAACGAAGAAAGGGGAAGGAAAGAAGAGAAGGAAGAGAAAGGAAGAAAGCCAGCCAAGGCCGCCGGCGGGGGAGGACCCTACCGCGGCCCTGGGAAGCCACCGGTGGGGGGGAGCACACCCCAGCCCCGGAGGCTGATCCCAGGCCCGTGCTGGGAGGCCGGGGCCGTGGATTACCCCAGCCCCAGGCCGGGAAGGAGGCGGTCGGCGGGTGGGAGCCCGGGAGCCCCCCGCTGCCGCAGCCACCCCTCTGGCCCGGCCGCGTGGGGCAGGCAGGCAGGCTTGCACTCCGGACCCTAGCCTGAGCCTGCCTGTCCCACCCTGGGGGCGGGGAGGGCCAGCCCAGAGGCCGGGCGCAGGCCGGGTGTGCCGCGGCAAAGCCGCGGCCCTGGGGGTTGGAGGGAGCAGCGGGGGCTGCCGGGCTGCGGGGGGGTCCCTCACTGCTGCGCAGGTGCGACGGCCGCTTTGCGGCCGCGCGCCCGCAGCTTAGAGGGAACACTACTTGCTGGACCGTATTCGCACTATAAGACGCACCCTCATTTCCCCCCCACTTTTGGGGGAAAAAAAGTGCGTCTTATAGTCCGAAAAATACGGTAACTGGCATCTTGACATCTTTGTTAGATAATCTTTTAGTGCAAGACTTCAACTTAGTGACTTGGCTGTACATCTCTGGGTGGCAGAGAGACTCTGTGAGAGTCTTGTTTCTAGAGGAAATTTCAGAAGATTCCATTAAATGTCTTCAAATGGTTCCTGTTGGCTTCTTGTTGGAACAATGACTCAGTCTCAGAAATACTACCATCTACTAATACATATGTTGCTCAGTCTGAAACCTAACTTAACAGCTACAACCAGTAGTAGCCAGTTGAACAGTTTCACCTTAATTTCCAAACTTTTATGATAGGCAAACACTTGTCACTGCAACTGCATTTGTGGAGGGATCAAGATCCTAATATTGCACTTCCATAATGATCCCTGCCTCAAACAGTAGCACAACAGTTGTCATCATATGGAGTGGACTCTCTAAGGTATCTCCATAGCTTATTGTCTTTATTAACAGCTTGCGTAATTCTAATGTCCTTACATAAACAAAACTCCCATCCTATGCAAAGACTGCAGATGGGGGTGTCAGCTCCAGAACCTTGCTGCAAAATAGCAACACTGTAATGGAATGAAGTAAAGATAGCTGTAGTTTCTCCTCAGAATCTTGATTACCACTGGAAAAATGAAGAAACATCAGTTTTCAGCTCCACATCAGATGTCTGTAAAATTTAAGTTAAACTCCCAAAATGAGTAAATCTCCAGCAAATCTGTGCATCCACTTGCAAGATGGAGTGGGAGCCATATATTCTTTAAAAATGTGTTAAAAACAAAAAGGAATGGCAAAACTGAGAATAAAATGTATCTAACAGACTTGTCCGTTCCTGGGTTTCCTCCCTCGTAGGCCACCAAACCTTAATCTAAAAAACCAAGTCTTCTCCTACTGTGAATAAAATCAACTGAGGTTCATTGCTGTATCCAAGACAAACTGAGTAAGAGATATTTAGTTGTTTTACATGCCGAACAGTGTGGTACAACCGTGTGCAGCCTTTATTCAGTTAGAAATGTTACCCAATCTGACAAGTGAAACAAAAGTCTGGCAAAGTTTTCTATGGCTTGTAAACACCAATTTATGTATAAACAATAGCAGCCAAACATAAATAGACAATCAACAAAGCAGGAAGATTGAAGAGATCAGTTTGTAAAATGAGAAGCGTTGTTCAGATTTTCTTCTGTAGACATTCTTTTCACTCCCTGATTATCAAAGGCCCGTACACACCGGTCCCTCAAGCAGACCTGTTTGAACATGTTGTATCTCCCTTTGTACAAATTTAAAAAGAATGGGTCCTCATGCAAACATTCCAAATCCAGAAACAAATTTGAAAAAAATTGCTACAACATGTTGACTGATTTCTTGCCAAGACAGCTACTGAGAAGCTTCTTGATCCATTCTTGCATGGAGAAAATTAGAGGGGAAAATATGTATCTTCTGTAATTAAAAATTAAAACCAGTCTGTGCCCTGAGTGCTCACTTTCCTCAGGGCAAGGCGGCAGGGGTCGGTGGGGAAGAACAGAGGGGGAGGGAGGTTATACCTTTATTCTGCTTTTACTACTGGCCGTCAGCAAAGCATTCCCTAGCTCTGGATTATTAACTTTTGTTCTCAGAATAATAATACTACAATATACTAGGATTTATCCATGCACAGATTACTTTAAGATGCTTGAATCTGAACAACAACAACAAAAAACAGACAATGTTTTTTTTAATAAAACCATAAAAATTAAATTATACTTTTCATTAAGAAAAGGGGGAAACTGTTTATAGCAGCAGGTGAGCCAGAGTATGCTACAAGGTGTGGTAGAGACACTGATAAATTAACTATGAAGCTAGAGAGAGAGAGAGAGAGAGAGAGAGAGACTGTGTGTGTGTGTGTGTGTGTGTGTGTGTGTGTGTGTGTGAGAGAGAGAGAGAGAGAGAGAGAGAGAGAGAGAGAGAGAGAGAGAGATCCAGCAATTTCAAACCATAGAAGTATGACAGCTGTGAAAAAGGAGTGCCGCAGGGAATTCTTTTAGAGTTTGATTTTTTTAAAAATATGTTTGACATGGAAAATGTTTTAGTACAAATAAAGCAACTGGTATTGAACTTAAAAAGTGGAGGGAGGGGGAGAGAGATTACTGTGTGGAACGGGAATGAATAATTCATGATATTTAAAGAAAGAATGCCTCCAAAATGTTCTGCAAGGCAGTCCATGCTGATAGCTGGAATGGTTATTTTTCCTCCATTTAAAGCATCATTAATTCAACATCTTTGTGATTTTTTTTAAACCTGCTAAGATATTTACCAAAGAAACATTATTTAACTTAGATTAGGACATTCCTTATTCAGATAATTTAGTTTAGATATCAAGGAGATAAGCAGAATTATTTAAACATAAAGAGACAGTCCTATACTATCAGAAAATAATTTAGTTGTTGTTTAAAAAAACCACTGCAAACTAAAATCAACCTCATGGAAGGGGGAAAAATAAGATCAGATATTTTGAACATTACTCCATAGGACACCAGCACAATATAGTGTTAGTGAATGCATTGTAGCAGAGCTCCATATGCAATCAGAAGCCAATTGTTACTGGACTGTGTACAAGCACATACTGTGCTCAATGGTCTGATGAGGTATTATGGATATGATGCAAAGAGACCTTGTGGATTAGAAACTCACAATTTGTTAAAAAGTGAAAGCAACTTAACATTTACACTGAGCTGACTGCGTACAGTAGCACTTCAGGTGGTAGACAATTCCAGCGAATCCAATGACTTTGTGAAGGCTCCAGGTATTAATGTATATTTGGGGGCCGGTGGGGGAGGCCGAAAACTCAGGCCTTGGAATTTCCTGACTATAATTTTCTGGATCCCTTTATGATATGTCTTCATGATTACATTCTACTTCCAATGTAAAAAAAGTTGAAAACAGCTTGATTATTATAAATATAAAAAAACGTTCAGAGGAACGGACTATTAAAATATAGCCTAGAGATAGTACATAATACTGACTTTAAATAAGGAGCTAGAGCCAAAGTGATACTCCATTAAATCATGGTTACAGTGTAATTTATCCATCACTGTATTAATTTTTATATTATACGTTCCACAGTTCCACTGCTGAGCTATTTTCTTTCCAGTGTTCTTTATCCTTTAGGTTGACTAAGCATGCTAATGTTACTATATGACAGGGATCATTGCAGTGGCTTGGATGTGGGAGTGCTTATACAATATTACAATATGTAAAGTTGCTGTGCTTTATAAGGTTAGACAGCGTATCTTATTTTGCAGAATACTAATCATAATTCCAATGCAGATGCATAATTATTATGTTGCTGTCTAAGGCTGCCGAATGCCCAGAAACTGAGGGTGATCAGCACCTCACTGCATTGAGACCTCAAATGTTATTTAGAAATTGAGGTTTTTGTGCCATGAAGTTTTCATATAACCTTTTCAAAGTTTTCTATAAAAATTCCACTATGATTGAAATACTTGTCATCTCATTTACCAATATCAGTTAATCTTCATAGTAGCCCATTGAGATGAGGAAGGATTACCACCCTTACTTTAGAGATGGATAAACTTAAGGCTCAGAAAAATGAACAAGGAATCCTGTGGCACTTTTAAAGACTAACAGATTTATTTATCACGTGAGCTTTCGTGGGAGACAATCCCACTTCGTCAGGCGCTTTGAGCTTATAGAATGGGAGGATCTTCAAAGTGTCTGATGAAGTGGGATTTTCTCCCACGAAAGCTCACGTGATAAATACATTTGTTAATCTTTAAAAGTGCCACAGGACTCCTTGGTTATGTCTACACTTGCAAGTTAGGTCAACTTAAGGAGGCTTAAGTCGACCTAACTTAGTCCTTGTCCACACCAGGCTTTCATTAAGTTGACTTAAGAAATTCCTTAAGTCGACTTAATGAAAGCTTAGGTTGACTTAATAAGAACCTCCGTTTAGGTCGACCTAACCCTTAGGTTGACTCCTTAGGTCGACCTAAGCACAGTGTGGATGCTTAAGTCCACTTTATTAGGTCGACCTAAGGGCAGTTAGTAAGGGCAGTTGACTTACTAAGTCCCCGTTCAGGGGAAGCACTTTGTTAAGTTGACCTAAGAAGGTTGACTTTAGGTCGACTTAACAAAGTTGACCTAACTTTTTGTAGTGTAGACGTAGTCCTTGTTTGTTTTGCTGAACTAGACTAACATGGCTATTCCTTTGGAACGTGTCAACATTTAAGGCACAGAGATATTCAAGAACTTGTTATGCAATAAGTCAGTGAAAGAGCAAGGAAGAGAACACATAACTCATAGGACTTGATCCCCAGAGATTCTGAACTGTATCTCTCATTACTTTTAGAGAGTACTCAGTACTTCTCAGGAACGGGCCCCAGCTCCAAGATCTACACCACATTCTAATTCATGAAGTTCTCTTAAGTTATTTAACTTTATATTAAGCACTGATATGTTTTACGATCTGTAGTAGAGCGCACAAGCTTGGATTGAACATTCACTTTAATAAAAATCATGAGCATCACATTTATGTTTTGCCAATTTGCCTACCAGCTATCTACTAACAAAGTTCCAAGGTAGAACTGCAAGTCTGTGCCCAGCTAGAGCTTTTGTTTTTGCAGACGTTTGGGCAGAGGAGTGTTGTCGAGCTTACAGCAGTGTGGAGGAGAACAGGCTGTGCTAGGGCCATGTTTGCACTTGCCTGCTGCTATTCTCTATTCATTGTCTAAACCTGTATGCATTGTTCTCCTCGACAGGTGATAACTACCCTGTGCAGTTCATTCCATCAACAATGGCAGCTGCTGCTGCTTCTGGACTCAGCCCTTTACAGCTCCAGGTATGTGCCAGAACAAAAAAATGTGGGAGGGAAGCCAACACTTTAGAGGAAAACTGCTAACCACTAACCAGCTGTATGCTAAATAACAGTCTGAATGTGAAATAATTTTTTTAAGCATAGCCCAGAAGGATTAACACCTTATATACTTACCATACTGAAAATGTAACAGCATGCTTCCAACCTTGATACTATGTAAGAAAGACAACGTTCTGAGTTCTGACTTTGTACTGTGTGCTTTATGTCAAGTGAGTGAATAATTTTTTTAAGTTACATGGCTAGTTATCAGGAGATATGTTTAGATATGTTTTCCCATTTTATTTTTCTTTGACCATCTTCCTCTAAGTGCACTACATTTAGCTGTAGCTGGGGTATTCTGTATATCAAATATATGCTTTGTTGTTTCTTTTTACTTTTTCTTTTAGTCACTTTTTCTCTCAAACAGTATGTTGACAGCTGCTTCATAAATTGCTAACTCTCAGCTTCTATATTTATGCAGTCTCAATCTTTCCATGTATTAAGCTGCTCAAATGCTGGGGCAGTCAGGGGCCTAGGTTTGGTCCCTGGCTAGGTCATTTATTTGTTTTCACCATATATGGAATTAAATATTATGCAAAAATGATTTGCACACCAAATTATTAGCCAGTTTTCCATGGGGATAGGTGTTTAATTTCACAAGATAATCTACAATAATATCATAAATAACGGAGCCGCAGTTAAAGTTAAAATGTGCGGAAAGAAAGCAACATGAGGGGAAGATGTACATAACTATTTGCAAGTAAACCTTCGAAAATTCAGTTTTGCTTGTGTTAGACTTGGGTTTGTTTGTATAGTAGGGATGAATTGTGACTAGAACAGCATGGTATTGCTAGATCAATATACAATTAGCTATTTTAGTTATCCTTCTTCAGTTGTACCATTTCTTTAAATGAAAACAAAAAAAGAAAGGGGGGCTAGACCTTAACACCTTTTGTTTTCCCATCTTTAACTAGTGCAAAGCAGATAGAAAGCTCCCTCTAAAAGGGCAGTTGGTATTCCTCTTGCTAATAGAAACCTCCAGGTGATATTTGACTAGTATTATGACCAGCACCTGGGCACTGCAGAGTATGGTGAAGTCCAAGAGGGTTGCAAAAGGGCAAACATAGAAGAGTCTTTAAAAATGGGAAACAAGAGAACCCAAGGAATTGTAGACAAGTCACTACTTGGAATAACTTGAATACCTAGAAAAATACTGGTACAATTTATTAAATATTTGAAACAGGTACGGATTAACATCCTTGTGAGTCCAGGGCTATAAGATTTTGTGGGGCTCCTGGCCAGCCACCAGCCAGCCTGGGGGCAGGAGAGTGGGGTCTCTGTTACCCAGGTGGGATCAGCTCAGCTCAGCTGGGAGCAGCTTGGAGCCAATCTCCCTGCAGCTGTGGGGTGTGACCGGGAGACTATGCTACCAAGCATGAGGGTGGGAATGTCTCTCCTACATTTCCTCCAAGCAGTGTCTCCTTGGGACCAGGGGACAGCCGACTGGGGCTGGATTTTTGTGCCCCTCCGCCTTAGCCCAGGGCCCTGGGCTGCAGCCCCTATAGCCCCTGCATTGATCTGGCCTTGATATGAAAGTACCTAGGCTATGTCTACACTAGAAAACGTTAGGTCGACTTTGTTAAGTCGACTTAATAAGGTCGACTTTAAGTCGACTTAAAGTTGACTTTATTAAGTCGACTTAACAAAGTGGTTACCTTGAATGGGGACTTAGTAAGTCAACCTAACTGCCCTTAAGTTGGCTTAATAAAGTCAATTTAAGGGTTAATCCATGTCCACACTGTGCGTAAGTGCGTAAGGAGTCGATTTAAGGATTAGATCTACCTAACCGGCGGTTTTTACTAAGTCGACCTAAGCTTTCATTAAGTCAACTTAAGGAATTTCTTTAGTCGACTTAATGAAAGTCCAGTGTGGACGGAGAGTAATTTAGGTCGACTTAAGGCTACTTAAGTTGACCTAAATTGCCTGTGTAGATATACCCCTAGTGTATAAAAGTGAGATACGTGATAGCCCACATGGATTTGTCAAGAGCAAATCATGCCAAGCCAATCCAAGTGGGTAGGGAGTAAGTGGTAGACATGATTTATCTTGATTTTAGTAAAGTTTTTGACACAGTCCCACATGACATTCTCATAACCAATCTAAGGAAATATGATTTAGATGAAATGGATGCGCAGCTGTTTGAGAAACAGAATTCAAAGAGTAGTTATCAATGATTCACTGTCAAACTGGTAGGACATATCTAGTGGTATCATGCAGGGTCCTTAGTCTGGTACTGTTCAATATTTTCACAAATAACTTGGGTAATGGAAAGTGGAGAAATTATAAAATTTTCAGTTGACACCAGCCTATGAGGGGTTGCTAGCACTTTGAAGGACAAGATGAGAATTCAAAAGGACCTTGATAAATTAGATAATTGGTCTGAAACCAACAATGTGAAATTCAGTTACGACAAGAGCTGCACTAGGAAGAAAAATTCAAATGCACACATATAAAATGTAGATTAACTGCTCCACAGTAGTACTGCAGAACAGGAGGGAGTTACAGTGGATCACAAATTCAGTATGAGCCAACAATGATGCATTTGCAACAAATGATATTCTGGGGTGTGTTAACAAGAGTGTCGTTATGTAAGACATAGGAGTTAATTGTTCTGTTATACTTGGAACTGGTGAGACCTCAGCTAGAGTTTTCTGTCCAGTTTTGTGTGCCCACTTTAAAAAGATGGGAATAAGACCAGAGGAAAGCAACAAAAATGATAAAAATGTTAGAAAACCTGAGCTGTGAGGAATGGTTAAAAAAAAAGTGGATATGTTTAGTCCTGAGATAAGAAGACTGAGGGGAAAACTGCTGTCTTCATATATGTTAAGGGCTAGTATAATCAGGACAGCGATCAATTGTTTTCCTCATCCACTGAAGGTAGGTAGAGAAGAAATCAGCTTAATCTGCAGCAAGGGAGATTTTGATTACCTGGTAGGTAAAACTTCCTAACTATATGGCTAGTTAAGTACTGGTATAAGTTACCAAGGGAGGTCATTGAATCTCTGTTACGGGAGTGTTTTAAGAACAAGTTAATAGACCAACACCTGTCAGGTTGGTCTAAATATACATAGTCTTTCCTCAGCACAGGGAGATGGACTAGATCAGCGGTTCTCAACCAATGTGTCGGGACACATTACTGTGTCGCCACATAGTGGTAAGTGTGTCACGGAAAGCCAGGGAGATGGCTGGATTTGGCCTCGGGGGATTGGGGGGGGGGGGGGGGGGCTGATGTGTCCTGTATGGTCACCCTATGCTACCAAGTGTGCCACGGCCCGCCAAAGGTTGAGGACCACTGGACTAGATGACCTTTTCAGGTCCCTCCAGCCCTTCAGTTCTATGTTTCTATGTGTAGTGCAAAGAGGGTCATGTGAAACAAGTATTTTAAAATTTACATCCATAAACAGAGACTACTTAAGCTACAGCTGGGGGCTCTCTGTTCTGATCATTCAGAGCATTTCATTGCTGTGTTAAGTATGACTCTTTGAACTCTCCACCACATTACATAACAATAGCCACTACTTCTCACAGAAGGTCTGTGTAACAGTGGATTAATTGATTGCCAATTAAGTTAAAGTAATTAAAACATTTGTAAAGACTGGTGCAGACCCTTAGGCCTTGTACACACTGCAAAGTTATTGCGCGATAATGCTCGTTATTGCGCAATAACAGGCACAGCGTCCACACACAAATCCATCTTGTTGCGCGGTAACAGCTGTCTTACCGCCCAACATGTAAACCACTAAAATGAGGGTGGTAGCGGCTACTGCGGAACAGCTGTTCCGCGATAGTTCGTGTGTGTACAGTTGCCGCGCAATATGAAACCTCCGGAAATGTCCCAGAATTCCAATTCCATCCCTTCTGCACTTCCTTCTGCACTCTGTGGCTGTGATGTGACTGTACCCGCCCTCCCATCATTCCCGGGAATTTTTGAATTCTTCACTCTTCCTGTTTGCTTGGTGTGGAGTGCAGCTGCAGCTTTGTACTCCAAGAGCAATGGCGGCTCAGCGCAGCAAACGTGCTCCAGTCTGGACCACAGCCGAGGTGCTTGATCTCATAGGCATCTGGGGAGAGTCTGCTGTGCAGGCACAGTTACGTGGCAGCAGGTGGAATTTCGATATTTTTGGCCAGATTTCTCAGGCCATGGCAGAGAAGGGGTACGAGAGAGACACTCTTCAGTGCAGGTCAAAGGTGAAGGAGTTGCGGATTACGTACCACAGAGCCAGAGAGGCAACCGGCGCTCCGGCTCAGTGCAGGCTACATGCCGATTTTACAAGGAGCTGGAAGCAATCCTGAGCGGGGATCCCACAACCATCCCAAAAGCTCCTGTGGACACGTCAGCACCCCACAATGAAAAGGATACCGGAGCAGACGGTGACGAGCAATTCGTCGACGAGGCCATGGAGATGGAGGATGACCTGGAGGGTGAAAGCGGTGCAGCCGACCTAGGGAGCCAGGAGCTGTTCTCCATGCCACCTGACCCGTGCTGCCCAGATTCCTTCTCCATACTGTCTTCGGAGGCAGTAGAGGGGAGCTCTGGTAAGTTTCATCAGAAGTGGCTTCTATGCTAGCTGGATAACCTTTGTGGGCAAATGAAGAGCGGGCAGGAAATAGGCGTTTTGAGTTCCATCCTTTCTTTTCTTTTTTGGATGGGGGGGTCTACCCCGCATTACATGAGCAGTGCATCAATGCATGCTGTAATTGCCAAGAAATCCTCTCCATTGAGATCACTGAAGGTGTCCTCGATGTACTTCCACAGCCTCCTAGTTAAATTCGATGGGACAGCAACTGTTTCCCCTCCCCCTCTCCCTCACCAGTTGCAAAGCACAGGAGCGGGAACCATGGCTGTGCACAAGCCTGCTGCGTACGGTCCTGGCTGAAAACCAGTGACATGCAGGATATGCATTCTGGCTTGCAGAGGCACTCTAAGCAGTGAGATATCGGCTTCCATGGCAGTGCCGTATGTGAACTAATCGCCCAAAGTACTGCAAATAGTTCATGGAGCTGTGTGTCTTGTCTTGGCAACCCGAACCTCTCTTTGCAAAAGCCCTTTCAGTCCCCGGCAATGCCCTGTGCCGTGGGCACAGCGGAATGTGGCAAGAGAGCATATTACCGGCTCCTTAACCAAAGTGAGAACAATAGCACTACTTATGATGTTTCATTTTTCCTTAGAAACGACCTTTGCCGGTCGGTGGTCTGCACCAGCTGACCGGCTGAGACAGATAAGGAGGAGGCCTCGCAGGAGCAAGGAGGATATCTTCCAGGAGCTGATGCAGTCCAACGAGGCATCAGCAAGGGAGACTAGACAATGGAGGCAGGAGTGCTGGCAGGAGCACAAAGAAAACAATGTGAAGAGGCAGAAGCAGAAGGATGCCCTCATAAGCATCCTACAGGAGCAGACCCAACTGCTGAAGACCATGGTTGGTCTGCAGACCCAGCTGCTCCAGGCTCGCCCCCCCCTGCAGCCACAGCAACACTTTCTGCCCCCCCATTCTCCCTCAAAGCAGTTCTTTGAAGCCCAGGGACCCTCCTGGTACAATGTTACATCCACTCCTGCACCAAGCTATGGCATTGAGACACGCACCTACACGCATCTATAGCCCCTTTTGCAGGCACTGCTTACTGTAAATATTTAATGTTTTATAATAATAAAATTGAATCACTTGAACTTTGCACAGAGTCTTTATTGATACACAATAAGATTAGTTGTTGCATGTTTAGTAGTCACTCATTCGAGCATAGTACAGTACACGCCCACCGGCACCATCCCTCCACCCCCAATCAGCACCCAATAGTGCTTGGGAACACTACTGCACAGTGATGCAATGCGTCCTATGAGTCCCCATCACTAAAATGCACCCTAAGTGCCTCCCTTATGCGGACGGCTCTCAGCTGTGCCCCCCTGATACTCCTAGTGGCTGGCTGCTGGAAGGCAAACTCTAGCCGCTCAGCCTCCACGTCCCATGAAAGGGGAAATTTCTCTCCCCTATTTTCACAGAGGTTATGCAGGACTCAGCACGCTGCAATGACGGCTGGAATGTTGTCCTCATTTAAGTCTAGCCTCCCGTACAAACAGCGCCAGCGGCCTTTTAAGCGCCCAAAGGCGCACTCTACAGTCATTCGGCACTGGCTTAACCGGTAATTGAAGCGCTCCTTGCTGGGATCCAAATTTCCAGTATAGGGCTTCATGAGCCAAGGCATCAGTGGGTAGGCTGGGTCTCCTATGATGACTATGGGCATCTCCACATCCCCAACAGTAATTTTATCATTGGGGAAGAAGGTCCCTGCCTGCAACTTCCGGTACAGGCCCGTGTTCCGGAAAATACGAGCATCATGCACCTTACCCGACCACCCCGCATTTATGTCCGTGAAACGCCCCCTGTGATCCACGAGTGCCTGAAGCACCATGGAGAAGTAGCCCTTCCTATTAATTTACTCAGTCGCAAGATGCTCCGGAGCGAGAATAGGGATGTCCGTGCCGTCTATTGCCCCTCCACAGTTCGGGAATCCCATGGCCGCGAATCCATCGACGATCTCCCGCACGTTGCCCAATGTCACCGTCCTCCAGAGCAGAACACGATTAATGGCTCTGCACGCTTGTGAAAGGGCTAACCCGACGGTTGACCTGCCAACTCCAAACTGATTCACGACTGAGCCCTAGCAGTCTGGAGTCGACATTTTCCACAACGCGATTGCGACACGCTTCTCCACGGTGAGCGCGGCTCTCATTTTGGTGTCCTTGCGTCGCAGGGCAGGGGCTAGCTCCTCACACAGTTCCATGAATGTGGCTTTCCGCATTCGAAAGTTCTGTAGCCACTGGTCATCATCCCACACCTGCAAAATGATGCGGTCCCAACACTCGGTGCTTGTCTCTCGTGACCAGAACCGGCAGTGCACCGTGTGCAGATGCTCTGTGAAGGAGCTCAGCAATGCGGTGCTGTTGTTCTGCATGGCAGTCACCATCCCAGGATCATCCGAATCCTGGTCTGATTCAGAGCTGAACGCATACTGTGCCACCAGCTGAGATGTATTCATTATGCTGAAGGCGACAGTCGAGATCAGACCTGGATCCATGTTGCTGCCAAAGGACTTCCAGGAAGCAATGCGCTACTGTTGAAAATGGGCGCGAGTTGCTAGTAGCAACTCTCATGACGCAAGGGGAACAGAATGCACCATGGGAAACCAAGACTTTACCCATGGTGCTCAGCGCTACTCTCCTTCTACCCAGGATTCTTAGCGCCAAATCAGGATGGATGGAACTGTGGGATAGGTTCCCACAATTCAATTGGGTTTCTTGTGAAATCGCGAATTGCAGGGGGGGGGGGGGCTCTGTTCCATCTCAAGCGGCAGAGTGTGTACACGATCCTGCGCTACAAAAGCCATGAGGCTTTTAAAGCGCAACGGGCTTGTTGCGCGATTATTCCTGTAGTGTGTACATGGCCTTATACCCTTATTCCAGACTGCAGATATTTGTGCTTTATCCAGGCCTGGATTAAGGGGCCTCGGGGCCCCAGGGTGCCTCAGAACTGTGGGGCTCCCCGCTCTGGCCTACCCCCGCATGGTGGGCCCCTTCCCTGGCTGGGGGCCACAGCCTTCCACCACTGTGGGGGCTCCCACCTGGGCAGGCGCTGCGGGAGGAGGGACCAGCCAGCTCAGGGGTGGGGCAGGGTAGGAACATGGCCTCTGGCAGGGCAGCGATTTTCTGCCATTTGCCCCACAGCGCTGTGGGGGCTTAGCCAGGGGGAGGGAGTGCCGGATTTGGCAGAGGCCATTGGGGCTGGAGCCTGGGACCCCCTTTCAGGTCGGGGCCCAGAGCTTAAGTCCCTATAGCTCCTCTGTTAATCTGGCCCTGGCCGTATCCTATTTAAAAACTATAATGAAGACAAGCCCTTTGTCTCACCATCTTTGCCACTATTTATGCTTGCGCTAGCTGGGCATGCAGTGTCTGTACTCTATATGCCACCACAAATGACCCATCTTAAGAGGCAGAAGAGATCTCTCAGGCAACTAGGGCCAATCCCATGGCCCATGTGTCCACCAGAAAAAAGGTCAACCTTCAACAGCTACACTGAAGTAAAACTATATCCTGGGTATCCTAAATTTTTCTAACATGTTAGATACCTCATTGAGAAAAAAACAGCTTCTTTAAATCTTTGACATATGACAAAAGCTATGAAGCATTTTGAAAATCATAACTGAGATCTGTGCCTGGAATATATTCAGTGGGGAGTTAGGGCAGCCAGCAGAGCACTGGACTGATGGGTTCATGGCAATCTGTGATGCACCATTTCAAAGTTCCAGAGGGGTAGCCGTGTTAGTCTGCGTACAGCAAAAACGAGAGTCCAATGACACTTTAAAGACAAACAAATTTCTTCGGGCATAAACTTTTATGGGCTCCAACCCACTTTGTCAGATGCATGAGATGAAGTGGGCTGCAGCCCGCGAAAGCTTATGCCCAAAGAAATTTGTTAGACTTTAAGGTGCCACAGGATTCTTGTTTTTCCATTTCAGAGTGTTTCAGCTGCAAGTATAGGTGTGAGAATCCACCCAAATCTGTCTTCTGCTGGGTAGTTTGCAAATACAGTATCAAATACACTTGTGGCAAGTATGCATAATGGTATCTGTACCATTTTTTATGCTAATTAGTGTGAGTGATGAAACTTGCAAATAATTTCCCCCTCACTGCTCGTTTTTACATCCTTCTCTATAGTCTCTCTTCTTTCTTGCCCCTTAATTTTTTCCTCCTACTTTTTAAAAGTTTGCACTCATTTAAATTGAAATCTCCTGTCGGCTCTCGTGCATGGGGTGAACCTGTTTTAAAAGAGTGAGTTTGCTCATCAGGCAGCTTTTGCAAGCTTTCACAGCAGTCATAGCGGCCCTATTACTAGAAACTCTTGTATCAGCTTAGTTGACATACAACTCGGCAGTCCCAGTTGACCTGGCTGCATTATATCTTGTGCAGAGAGTCCCTCTAAAAGAGGAAAAATATTACAGCATGTTTTTTATTGTTTAAAAATCAGTGTTCATTATTAGGTATTTCTGCAAAGCAGTTTATATGGCAAAGTAGGAAATGTTGCAACTCTGTCAACAATCTCTAATAAACTGTTGATAGTAATGAAGCCATACAGTTATGTTAGCTGGAGTTATTCCTAAACAAAGTGAGCTCCATAAAACCTATGGTTCGTAACTTTTTCTCCTTATCTAGTTGTGTAATTTGTCCTTCAAAGTTTATCACTTATAACATTAATGAGCCTTGGCAAGTCTTAACTAGGCTCCCAGAACACAGCTGCAACCATAAAGTTTCTTATAATCAATTAAAGAAAAAGAATTTAAAAATTTTAACCAAATACACATTTTTCTATTTCTATTCTTCCTTTTTTTTCTTTCTTCCTAATTGCAGACAAAGTAAATGACCTTTTGTTACACCGCTGGGTGCAGATCCAATGCACCGCTGAAGCATTGCACAGTGTGCCTCAGGGGCACAATATTAGTAGAGTGAAGGCCAAAGAATGCTATTTTTAGTTGAATAGTTCAGCAGATGGAGGCATGAATACTCATATATCTGAAGGTTGAGGGGTTTGAACCATTAATTTTGATAATGTATTTAACCCTGGGAACAATCAGAAACTGTAACTCTGAGGTTACAGTGCTTTTGACCTCTAGAGAACAGAGGGCACATAGTACAGTAAACAATATATTACATTTCTACTTATACCAATTCTCTCAAACATATAAATTTCAGAACACAGTTGACATTTGCTTTCCTCAGCTATTTTAGTGCTGGTCCTTAAGTCAAGAAGAATGTGCAGGAAAGAGGCCAGTGTAATGCGACAGTCATGTAAATATGGCTTTTAAATAGCTAAGATGTTAAATGTGGCTGTTTATGAAGAAATATTATTCTCTTGAACTAGAGTCTTGGTGACTTATTATTTCAATGAAAAAGTTGTTTTAGTGGACTGCCTCTGTTTATGGAGTTTCCTCTATACGTTTTAACTTCGAAGCAATTTTTTTGTTGGGGCTAATGTGGTCATATAGCATTGAGTGAAGGCGATGTGGTCCCTCTCTGTTACCACGTCCTGTAAAGTGATATACCTGCCTTATGTCTTCTTATTAAATGATGCATGCTCCTCTTCAGCAAATATAGCAGTTAAATATCACACAGTGTAAGTATTTCTAATTAAAATATCTCCATGTGTCAGCATATTGGTAATGTATTATTTTAATCCATTTATTTTGTTTATGAAACAGTGACATATGTTTAGATTGTGAAATATATGAGCCTTAAAAATCACTTTATTGAAGAAAATTAATTCCTACAATGCTGTCTCAGTAATGTGTTCACTCACCCAGTCAGTCACTGGCAGGGCTGCCAGTCTTAATGTTGGTTAGACACACTTTAACAGTTTTATCTGAAATAACATTCTCGGATGTAGGCAATAATAATTTTTTCAAATGCAAATACGATTGGATTTTCTTTCTTTTTTACCCCAACGAAGAATGGGAATTGGGTAAACACGAAAGAAATTCAGTGAGACCAATCAAAATTAAAAAACAGCTAGTTACCTTTTCAAAGGTAGACACTGTAATTTGTTTGTCAGCAGGTAGGTGTTTGGGTCAGCACTGTGAGTGAGTGACTGTCAGCGGGAATTCCTACAAGACAAGTAATTTCAGTCAATGTATTCCTGACAGATTGCTCACCTCTTCGAATCACTAGAGAAAACAAACTTAATATTGTTACAGGCAGAGTTTCTATCTTCATTAGCCTCGTAGAATGATTTTATCTAGCACTCAAAGACTACTGAGCTCTGGGTGGACATATTTTAACAGAATGCTTCTTATTATGATACTGTGAGTAGTGAATGAAATTAAGGGAATGGCATGTGCAAATTTGAGTATGTGGAAATAGTCATTTAAATATTTTTGTTCTGTTTTATTTCATAGAAATTGTCGGGGGAAGGAAGCTCAAAAAGAAAGAAAGAAAGGTTTTAATACAACTTTAAGAGAGCAAGTGAGCTCTTTAATACAAAAAATAAAATTAAAATCTTTCCAAGCTTACAAAATTTAGAAGAATTGAATTAAAATGGAGGAAATATTTATACGTGTTCTCTTCCTCTTTCTCAGTGTGTGTGTGTGTGTGTGTGTGTGTGTGTGTGTGTGTGTGTGTGTGTATCTGATAGCTTTCTTATATCAACGATAATGAAAAGGTATGAATGAAAATGATGGCAGTCATTTGTTATTTCATTCTCCCTTTGCACAGTTTGGGGTTCTTTTGTGTTCAAAACTTAATCCCTTGACTCTCCTCTTGTGTTTTCTATCATTCTTTCTCATCTCCATCTTTAATTTCCATCTTGGAATTAGATTCCATCTTGGAGTTAGAATTTCTTTGCACCGTAGTTGTGTATATTTCATCCCTTTTGTGGAGAAGGGTGCAGGAAGGGACCCAGAAATGTAGCACACTATTAAGACATTATATGGCACATATTTTAATTCACTCATCAGGAAGTGCAGATTATGGAAGAGCTCAATCGTTAGAGTTTGGATATCAGACTGTTTACTGCAGCTCTTGGCTTAACATGAATAGGCGGAATGAAAATTCAAATGCATGTGAACATGTAAGATTGAGTGTTTCAGTCTGAACAGCAAGTTTATGCAGTCTAACAACTGACTTCCACTGACCACAAGCAAAAGTATCATTGTAAGCTATTTTTCATTGACTATTAAGACATATGGATCGCTGAGCCAGTAGTGTGTATCCATTCCAAAGCCAGTCTGAAGAACTGCTTTGCTTAAGAAGAGCACCCCATACGCCAGTGCCATGATATTTCATCTGAGGGCTGGCACATTTTTAAAACTTTATTTTAATTGTGGTATGACTTAGAGAAGCTACGAAGCCTCTTCAGCCCTGGCAGTTGCATCGTTTTGGGTTTTTTAGAAATGTATGTGGTATGTGCCTTTTGGGAACTGGCTATGAGGTGAATGTATTTCAAGAAGTTCATTTCATTTCTGACAGCATTACAGCAGACTTTTTAATTTGAACTATAGGTTACAAGCTGAAAAGGATTTTCACTACGAGGCTGTACGCATATTTGAATGTTTATAATTTTGAATGTACTTATACATCCATAACTATGGAGAACAGTGCAACAACGACACTTCTGTATGGAGATAATAAATACAGTAGGGCACTGTGCATGTACAGACATTCCACCGCCATATTTCCATTCCCTTGCTGGCTAACTGTTACAGTAGTAGTAATCCATTCCCCTCCGAAGTTAAAGTTACAAGGATGGTCACATCTAGAAGAGAAAGTTTTTTAAAAAAAGAAATAAACAAAGGGAGCATTTCCTACAAGTGTCCCTGTTTAGAAAAAAACTAAAAGGGCAATTCATAGCTAAAAGGAGGCAAGAAAATATTCTAGAAATCAATTATCACTGGGACAAAGCTCTTAAGCTGATGAGATGTGAATATTTGTTCCTCCCACTCTGATTGTCTAAGACGTTGTGTATTTGTTTGACCTGTAATGTTTTTAGAATCAGCATGACTGAAAAATTAGATAACCATATTAACAATACTAACCCTTGAGCTTATGTCTCACAAGAAGTATTGGAATCATATGTCGGTTCTTAGACTCAACATGAAGGCTACATGAGCATACTGTACTCACTGGAATCATAGAAGGTATACGTATAACTCAAAACAAAAAAAGTGTGCAGGAAATCAAGGGGAAAAAACAAGCTTAGTGGCAACATTCAAAGATTTATTCAAGAAACAAAGGAATACTTTGCAAAATAGAAATCCAATCCCAGTGGAACAAATAGAATAGATTTGCTGACAGGTATTAGGTAAAATGGAAATTAGAAGGGGTAACAAGAATTTGAATAAAAAATAGCCAGACATAAAAGCAAATAAAAAGAAATTATGTAAGACTATTAGAAAGAGGAAATTTGAGTGAATTGGTAGGGCTGCGGGACGACTTCTGAGTGAAGGGATCAATAAAGGAGGATAAGGGTATTACAGAGAAGTTAAATGATTTATCCTACCAATACAGTTCAGGACAAAAGGAAAACAAGATGTCAGAAATGTCCTGAGGGGAGGACTGCCATCAGATCCCCGACTCTGTTAACTAGGTCTCAGTACCATTGCTGAGACCCCACTGCCCTCCCTCGTCTGAAGACTAAGGGGGAAAGGCAGAGGGGATTGTAACCTTACTGTACCAGTGACAAAGAGCCCATTTCTTATCTTCTTTAGTAGGTGCCTTCTCCTAATCCGCCTCTTATTCTGGTTTATCGGAATCAGATCGCTATTGAACCTACACTGGGCACCTGCACTAAGCAATTTGCTTAGCTGCTTCCCCTCACCTCTGCCAGATTCTCAGTTTGGGGAAAGGGAAACATACTTGCACATCTAGTGGTTTTGTCCAGAAATTAGACAGTTTGGGGAGGAAATTATTTAAAGAGATTAATTTTATGACCAAATGCCAGTTTACTAGAGGTCCCCTGACCTGCTTATTTAATGCTCCAGTAAAGCATCTTCATTTTAAACAGAAAGACAAATTCATTTTCTTCTTATCGTTAGGAGCTAGACTTTGTATTGCACATTATTAGAAAAAAATGGGACCCATTCTCCTATGAAATTGTGGCATAGTAAAAATCTTGACTGTTCTTGCAAGAGAAAAGCTTTCCCACAAAATGTATACACCAGAGAAGCACCAAAAATGGGATATGTATTTAAAAATTTAGTCACCCTTTCTGGCATACTCAGCAGAGTAGGGCTCCCTCACCAGCAAACCACAATTTTTAGCCAGGTTCTTTAAATATTAACCTGATCATGAATGAGTAATTGCAATGTAGTATGTTAGCATTTTATTGTAACTTTGCCTTAATAAAAAGTTGAAAAAGTACTTCTATTTCAGGAGAACTAACATGGAATTTGAACAGCAATTAGCCAGACATTAAAATCAAGTAACAAGAATATTATTTCAGGATATTAAAAGAAGGAATTTTGACCATGACTTAGTAGAACTGTAAAACTCCTTGGGAGTAAAGGGAGCAATAAAGGAGAATAAGGACATTGCAGAAAAGTTGCATTATTTCTTTGCATCAGTCTCCACTACAGAGAATTCTGGGGAGATATATATCTTAGATCTATTCTTTTCAGGTCTTAAAAATGAGATATTGTCAGAGATTGGGCAGTCAAAAGAGGAGATATGGAACAAGCTGATAAATTTAAGAGGAATAAGTCACCAGGGCCAGATGGAATATATCAAGAGCTCTAAAGGAACTTAAAATACTTTAAAATAGTCCTTTGGATAGTGGTCATTGGGAGCTGGATCTTAGGCTGTATAAACCTTTGTGTTCAGGGATACTAATCTTCTATGTTCATGTAGGTTTGAATTTTGAATTTGCCAATTCACATTAAAATAAGAGCTACAGTAAACATCCTGAGATCCAAATTCCAGTGAATGAGCCCTTCAATACAGATGAGCTTCCTATGCTAAAAAATATGTAATCTGTCATTAAAATCAACTACTATAGAGTGTAGCAAATGTTTTTCCTAACTTAAAAAAGTGCAAGATTGATGCTGGGAATTCAAACTGTCAAGGAGAAATTGATTGAAATTATGTTTTGAAATAAAATTATAAAACATCCAGATTAACATGATGTAATAGAAACCAACTAGCATAGCTTCTCTAAAAGAAAATCATGCAGATCTAATCTACTAGAATTCTTTGAGCAACAAAATGAAGAGTGAAGAAGAAAGGGTTAACATTTTATTAGGACTTTTAAAAAGTCTTTCATTAAGTCTATCACAAAAAAACCTATTAAGGAAGTAGTCATTCATGGAGTGAGGAACAAAGAACTGTCATGAGATGGAAATGGGCTAAAGACAATAAAAGAGAATCAACATAAATGATTGATTTTAAACAGGGGGAAAGAGCTTAATAGTGAGATGTCCTGAGGTTCTACCCTCAGATCTGATTTGTTTAATACATTTAGAAATCATTTGCAATTTTTAGTCATGATTGCAATTGGAAGCAGAGATGGCCATAGCCTATCTGAGGCCTAGGCAAAGGTCCATTGTGGGGCCCTTATAGGACTCCCTGACACCGGTTCCACCACCTTTCCCATAACCCCAGTGCCTCACTGTGGTGCCCTGAAACGGCCTCCCCAGCCCCAGCACCCTGCCCCCCATGGCTCCAGCTCCCCATGGCCAACCCCTTTGTCCCACCAGGGGCTCCAACATACACCCCCCCCATGGCCACGGTGCCCCCCGCAGCTCCAGATCACTGCAGCTGGCTCCCTCCATGGCCTGGCACCTTACCAGGGCTCCCGTAACTCCCCCACAGCCCCAGCTCCCTGTGACTGGCCCCCTCTGTGGCCCTGGTACCCTACCAGGGGCCCCTGAAACTGGCCCTGGTACCCTACCAAGGGCCCCAACCCCCACTGCCAAAAGCTAGGGTCAGGGCAGGAGTGTGGAGCTGGGCCTCTAGGGCAGGGAGGGAGTATGGAGCCCAGTCTCTAGGCCAGTCCACCCTATCCTCCCTGCTCCCTCAGTGCCGGGGCTTTTGCAGGCCGATTGGCCCTGGGCCTCACCCTCCCACAAGACTCCACCCATGCCACCGGCCCTCCCCCCGCCGTGTGTTCTGCAGGGTGGGAGGCAGACACAGCTTTGGGGGTAGGCAAAGGGGCCCGTTGCTGCTTGGGGGCCCCAGGTGCGTGCCTGCTTCGCTTCCAAAAGCCGCCTCTGATTGGAAGTGAACAGTGAGAACAAAATATTCAGATTGACAATTATTCAGATTAGTAAAAGCCAGAGAAAACTGAAGAAACTCAGAATTTTACAAAGCTAAGTTTAGTTGGTAATATGATGGTAAATTAAATTCAGTGTTAACAAGTGCAAAGTAATGTTCATGGTAAGGAATAATTGTAAACAACTTGTTGAGTTCTAAATTAACTGTAACCACTCAGAACAAAGTTGGGCTACACAATGAAAACCTTTGCTCCTTGCCAGCTGTGGTCAAAAAAGCAAACAGGATGTTATCATAGAGGTATCATAAAGGCATTGTGTGAATCAATAGTACATTTGCACCTGTGATTATGGCCAAGTCTCCACTTATGGTGGCAAATTTGCTGTTGTCAGTTTGATCTCACAAGTTCGATTGAGCGGTCAGTCAAGATCCACTCAATTGATCTGGAGTTCAATTTAATAACTTCAATAGTGCTGAGTCGAAGGAATGGCATTTCCCTTCGACTCAGTGCAGTGAAGACAGGGAGATAAGTGAGAGTTATAGAATCGAAGGGAGATTTGCAAGTTATTTTACATAGATTGTGTACCTCCCTTCAACTGCTGTTAAAAATGGCGGCAAGTGTAGACTAGGCCACAGTATTCAGTTCTGGTTATATATCTCAAAAGAGAGATAGAAGAAACAATAAGCATTTGCAGATGGATAATCAAAATGATTCAGACATGGAGAGACTGCTGTATGAGGAGACTGAAAAGATTTGGACTTTTAGATTAGATACAAATGTCAGAAAAATGTATGAATGATGTAGTGAAGGTAATTAGGGTTCTTCTGTTTGAGCTTTCCCATAATGTGAGAACAAGGAGACTTTAGTGAAATTGAAAGATAAATTAAAAATGGATAAAAGGAAATAGTTTTTCACAGTGTAATGTTAACATTTAGAACTCATTGCCACAAGAGATCATTGAATCAAGACATCTGTTCTAGGGAGGATTACAAAAAAATTAGACGTGGGTAATGAGAACATCTTCAGTTATATTAAAGGGAATAAAAATGGGATACAATACTTCATGTTTCTGAAAGTAAACCATATAACAACGAACAGGAATTAGGATGAAATTTCCCTTATGTACAGATTATTCCATAATTATCCACTAGCATTTTTCTTGCATTGTCCTCTGGACACTGTCAGAGGAGGGACACAAGAGAAGGTGGACTATCGATCTGAGCTTGGGAATTTCTAAATTCATAAAAAGAAATGCTTTGGATAAAAAGTGACAGAGTAATACTGAAGAGTACGCAGAGAGGAAGATTTCAAACTACATTCAGACTCAAAACTTGCTTAAGTCGACTTAAGGAAAATAAAGTCGACTTAATTAAAATTAAGTCGACTTTATTAAACCTCCTTTCCACTTGACCTAAGGCTTAAGTCGACTCCCTAGAGTCGATTTAAGCCAGTGTAGCCGTGGGGTAGCCATAAGTCGACTTAGGGCTACCCCGGGGCTACACCAATGCCCTCCCTGCCGGGGGGGGCACAAGGGGAGCCTGGCATGCCCCCTCACAGGGCAGGGCAGAACCCTGCCCCTATGCGCTGCCAGGGTCCCTGTCCCCCTTTGCCCCATTGTACCTATGTACAATGGGGCAAAGGCTGAGCCCCCTGGCATTGGGCAAGGGGTGCCCCCTGCCCCCGTGGTCCTGCCCTAGGTACCCCTAAGCCCCTAGAAGTCGACCTAGGCATCCAGTGTGGATGCTCTAGGTCGACATTTTAAGTTCCCCCCAAAGTCGAGTTTAATTTTAAGTGGAGACACGCTAAGTCGACTTAGTTAAAGTCGACTTAAATTGCCCAGTGTAGACATAACCAAAGAGGCCCCACATAGTCTGCTTTTGTAATTTCTTCATTTGCACATGTAAGACACATTTTCATACACAACATTCACAATTGGGTTTACAGTTATTTGATTTTGATGTGCAAATGTGGAGTTTATACATACACGATTTCAGAGGTAATTTTACAGGCCCATTCCCCCCCCCCCCATGTGTGTATTCTCATTTTTAAAAAGTTCCCTATCTTCAAAGTGTCGGATGAAGTGAGATTTTTTTCCCATGAAAGCTCATGAGATAAATAAATTTGTTAGTCTTTAAGGCTATGTCTACACTTACAAAAGCTAGTTCGAATTAGTTAATTTGAACTAAATAATTCGAACTAATTTTAGTTAGTTTGAATTAACTTAATTCGAACTAGCATGGCCCCACTAGAATGCTAGTTCAAACTAGCCATGTCTATGCAGGGCACTTGCTTAGTTCGAATTAGTCAGTTGCATGAAGGTCAATCTGCCGGTTAGTTCGAACTAAGCAGTTAGTTCGAACTAATATGGCCACATTGACTTAATTCGAACTAACTATTTTGACTTAAGGGTTAGCTCGAACTAAGCAATCGAATTTTTTAGTTCGAATTAAGGAAGCCCTTAATTCGAACTAATGAAAGCCTAGTGTGGTCAAGGCTTAAATTAGTTCAAATTAAGCTTCCGTAATTCGAACTAACTTGCAAGTGTAGACATAGCCTAAAAGTGCCACGGGACTCCTTGTTTGTTTTATTGAAAAAATAATTTGTTTGAAAATGTATGTAAGTTTTAAACATATGGTACAGTGCATATAAGTTCTAATTATCCAGAGAAATCAGCAAATTATTTTAGAAGTTTAAAAATAGCTGTGAACTAGGACTGTTTTATGGTTCACAAAGAAGACATTTCACTGTTTTCTGCATTTAAATCTATGTTGAAAATATGCTGATTTATCTGGTTACATAGCATGTTGAGAGGGGACAAAAGCATTTTTTAATGATATGTTAATTGAATGGGATGCTAGAGATGCACCTGAATGACTTTTTTCCCAGACGTGGCCCAACTGAGTGATAAAGCTTCTCCTGATCAGTAGAGCTGGTACATATTTATTATATCCCTATTTGTCACCTTCCGGTTTTGGTAGTGAAAATAATGCCATGGCTGCAAACTACAGTATGAACTCTCTGTGACTCTTAAATAGCATAACTTATATCTGCAAATTGCACTTTGAGAACATACCTCTTAATTGTGATTCTTTGCCTCTTCTGACAAGATTGAGGCATACCACAGGAGCTCAAAGTGAGGTAATTTAACTAGGACTCTTTCTCTTCTCTGATTCTCATCCACTTGTAGAGTTGGTGGCTTCTTGTTTTCTTATGGGAGCATGCAGAAGTTTCATCATGTAGGTTCTGTCACTCAGCATCATTAGCAGATAAATGACTAATTTATTTTCTACAGTTGTAGAAAATATTGATGTAAGAAAAGTTGTGTACTCCTTCTGAGTGGCCAGCTAGGTATTCCATCCCTTTCTTCTAAACCTGACTCGCGCCTCAAGTGTAGATATACAGAAGATATTTGTGCCATTCAGTTTTTACATGTACAGCTTTCTATTGCTTTTGTCTGATACTTTGCTTTTTTTGGTTTTTGTTTGTTTGTTTTTGTTTTCTTCCTTATTTTGGTGCCAGCTTGCTAGGTCTAGAAATATTCACTAAACAGGCAGCAGTTATAGAACTTTCCCCATAACAGGTATTTGTCTTATTCCAGATTTGGTAACTTCAACTTTGGGGTTAGGAAAGTAACTCTGTTCTAAGGTCCCTTCTAATTAATTTCACATAGGCCACAGACAATAGTAGCTGTTAGTCACCACTTACATGAGCTAGAATTGAACTAGTGACTATACCCCAGTGTCAATCCCCTGAGCCATCCAATCCTCTGGCAGAAGTATGAAAATACATTAAATTATGAAATACAAAGCTTCATAGACTTAATAATGACTGTCAATTTCATAGAATCATAGAATAATAGGGATGGAAGGGACTTCACGAGGTCATCTAGTCCAACCCCCTGCTAAAAGCAGGACCACTCCCACTAAATCACCCCAGCCAGGGTTTTGTCTAACTGGGCCTTAAAAATCTCCAAAGATGGAGATTCTACCACCTCCCTAGGTAACCCATTCCAATGCTTCACCACCCTCCTAGTGAGAAAGCTTTTCCTAATATCCAACCTCGACCTCCCCAGCCCGTTTACTGTAGATCCACGGTTCCTTTCCTTGTATATAGAACTACTGAGTATTACAAATTTCACCTCATAACTTGCAATTGGCACTGTATTAATTTCTCCGGGACACTTTAATTCTGGAGTCTACTTCTATGTCTCTGTTAACCCTCCAACTTTGGTGTTGTCCACTGTTTTGATCATGATGAATTGACACGATCAAGACAAACAAACAATCTAACAAAGGCATTTATGGAGCATCCATAGAAGGTGTAAAAATTAGTTTTCAACTTTTTTTTGTTAACAGAACAAGTCTTTGGAAATGCTAAAAGTCCTGGAATAAGGTACAGCTACCAGCCAGTGTACTATCTCAGTACTGAGACAGACACTGCTGTATAGACCATTAGGTTCCATTGTATGAGATGGTTGCTTCATTTAGACATTGTACACTGTATCAAACATATGGTGGTCGTATGCAGTAGTGTCATCGCTGCTATATAAGATTTGGCAGGACTTGAAGATTTACTACCGCATCCCAAATGTTGTGCTCTGTTGTACTGTCTGGTGAGATCACTGTAATCAGAAATAAGCCATTTTGTTCATCCCTGTGCAACGTATCAAGAGTCTCTGAGAGCTGTGAAATGACTATTCATCAGCATTGTGGTCGCAGCATTACTTGAAGGAATACAAATCTTTGTGCTTAGGAAGGAATTTATTTCCATTTTGTGTCAATGGAAGGGCTGAGGCAGACCCCCTAAAATGCACACCCCTTTTGTCACATCCCATGATCATCTTTCTATTTGAAAGTATTACTATCTTTTAGATAAAAAAAGATCCCCAGTGATTTTAAAACTCTTGAGCCATTATCTTCAAGGAATCATAAATACATCAAAGAAGCATGTGTTAATCTTAGCTTTAATGTATTTTGGATACAGAGCTGTTATCGTAACCTTCACAAACAATTTACGTACTTGTATACCTTTGGCTTCCCTCCCCCTAAATGAAGGAAATTTAACCCAGGGGAAACTCACAAAGCAAATTAAACAAGGAGTTATGACATGGCAACATTTGCTCATTATGAGAAAAAGTGGTGATAACTGTGCAAAAGGCTTGCTCACTATATTGTGTCATCCTCCCCCCGCTATTTAGCTAGCATTTTTCCAGGATTATTACATGTGCTGTAATGAATGGTCAAACCCAGATTTTTGGGGTACCAAGCATTTAAGTTACCTGCTGGTATTTTAGTGATACCCACATGGAGCTGGATAATTTCAGTTTCACTCTCTTTCTATTCCTTACTTCCTGCTGCAGTCTCTGTATATTCAGCAGGTTGTGTGGCAGCAGATGAAACAGATGTTTAGACCATACTGGAAAGGAGCAGCATGCTGCATTAAGATCTGGATATTCCTCTTGACATCTGGATGATGCTGGGTCACAAAGCCTGCCTTAGGACAAGAGACTGTAAGAGCCTTGTGGCAGTGAGCAGAGGGTCTTTGCTGATCTTTAAGCGATTAGTGCACTGAAGCAGCAATAATGCTGAATTATCGCTCGGTTGCTTTCTTCCAAGGAATCTTGGGACGAAAAGATAGTCAAGGAGGAGTATTTACAGTAGAGTCATCTTCATAAAGTCAGGACTAATTACCATGTGTTAAAAAAGCTTTCTTTCAAATAATGTAATATTCAAATAGCTATGGACACTTCAGCAAACTTTGAACAAAGCAGTAAACAAATAGTTTCCAGAAAACCCCTCTGCTTTTCTCATTTAAAATCATTAGAATGAAAAAGACAATTTCAGCTACTTTCCAATTTCATGGTCAAATTATATGAAACAGACAACAAAATATGACTGATGACACGAAAGAGAAGGTGTATGCTAATGTCATGCCTACTAGAGACAAAAATACAAACTTCTAATAGCTGCAGGGAAGAATATTAGATATGAAAGCTGTCTGACTTATGTATTTTTTTTATAGTTTCACTTTATCAAGTAGAAAATTTGTGCTGCATGTGTTGCTAGAATCAACTGTCTGCTGCACTTTCCTTTATGATGTGTATTATGTAAACCTGATAGACATGGTATATTGCATGGACATAAATATTTAATATTTTGTGATTACTATCTGCCAGAGGAAAAAGCATTTGCATGGCCTTCTTCCTCTTATACCATTTTCATTGTTAAGACTATTTAAAGGAGGGCACAAAAATAAAAGTGCAACTTTTTGTAGCGCATCAAGGTAATATATCGAAGAGCCATTTGTTGCTCCCATTTAACCTCCAGTATTCTAAGGGGGTCACATTTAATTAACACTGGCTAAAGGCCTGACCTGAGGGGCAACGAAAAGTGGTTGAGCTGCATTTTCAGAGCCAGTCTGCAATCTGTTGGGAGAGGGAAAAAATAAATTAGAAAGTACCATTTACTGAAATTCTTTCTAACTAAGCTGTATTTCAATGGACCATTTAATGCTCAGATGGACAAAGGTATTACTTCAGTCATTGAATTGTATCAAACCCTTTCTCAGAGGCCCAGTTTAAAAACTCTACAGGAAAAGTGGCTTAGCATCATATTCTCGGCAGAGCAACATTCAGGCTGTTTGAAAAATAAAAAATGAGTGAAATGAGGTGAGACACAGCCGCAACTCAGTGAGGGTTTTTTGCTTCACCCTCCAGTCAGTGGCTTCACAAGGGAATTACTCTTCAGAGTCTAGGAGCTCCATATTCAGCACAGAAATGCTTTTTTTCCTAGCTGGTACTTTGTTCCCCTGGTCAGCTTTTGGCCTGCCCTTTGTTCTTTCCTGACATGGCAGAAATGTAGTTTTTTCTCTGGGGACCTTAGGGACAGTACCTACATATTATAAGGTTAGATCTTTGACTCAGTCACATCAGAAGAAAAAGGAAATCTGATTTAAATATCACAGACTTGTATGCTTGTGACTTGAATAGTTATTCTCTTTCAGTAGAATCAACATTATTTATACTCTCGAGTGGTAGGAGAACACTAATTGTGCTGTTTGAACTGTGGCTGTTTTAAATTTTAAGTAAAATTTAAATTCATACTTTGCAGTAAGTAAACCTTTGTATTGCAGTTTTGATGCTGTTTCATTAAATATATCAGGCAGTCTTACAAGGTGATGGGGAGACATACCCTGGAAATTTGTTGAGGTGCAGTAAAGCTAATAAACAAACTGATTTACTTCCTAAGGGGAAACAAATGCAGTATTAAGGAGGAAAGTGCCAGATGCCTAATTGTTTTGATCATCTTAGCCACTGGCAACTACTGATAGTTTATAAGAGCGCTAAGTACAGTTTTACCATAAACTGATTGTGAACAGGCAGTTTCTAAGAGATTGTATTTAATTGTCATAATTTAATCAGTCCAGAGTCATTTGGTACTTAAGAAGCACAAGTCCCAGAAATGATGCTCAAATGAGAGCGCTCTGTACTTATCCAGCTCGGCACACTAAGCTCTATATAGGGCAGTTTCTGCATCGTCCCTTCAAAGCAGGAAGAGGTCAAAAGAATGAGATGTAAAGAATGATCTGAAGAGCACCTTAGTGCATAGATGCCTGGAGGCAAATTCTGCTCTCAGTTACACTGCTGCAAGTACATTTGAATTCAGTGGAGTTACTCCAAATTTACACCTGTATAATCAGAGTGGGCTTTGGTGACTGTGCTCTGGCATGCCATGGTGATGAGCACAGGGACAGACAGACCGTCAGAAATTAATTGGTATTTAAACAAATAAATGTCATTGCAGAAAGCCTACCAACATCTCACTCTGCATTATATTCAATCACAGCAGCTGTAGTTTTTGGACAGAAGTATATTTGCTGTAACTGCCTTAATTTAAATACAAGCAATGTTAATACCACTTAAAGAAAAATTAGTCAAATGCTAATTTGATCTTTAGTTTACATTTCCCATTGCACTAAACTTTAAAATTGATGCGCTGTAGCTGGCATTATTAATTAAGGCTCTTTCAGTAGAAATGCATACTGTGACAAATAAAACCATACATATATATTGCAATGATACAAAATATATGAATCACAGTATTCAAGAATAAATCAAAGACAAAGAATTATATCATTTCTTCAGAATGCCTGGCAATGTGATAATCCAGTCTACCAATATTTGCATCAGGACCCATACACAGCACATTACTGTTCTCTGAACAAGCAGCAGTAGTCTGTTTCTTCCAAAAGCTGAAGCAAGAAATAAAAAACCATGAAGAATAGATATGGTGCAGCTAATTGTTAATGCTTTGCAATTATGCCCCTTTCCGGAATAATAAAATTTTCCCCAGTAGAGGTCAGGATCTTTTTCTCTGACTTATTTAACAGATCCTCTTAAACATCTGTCCAGCAGACTGTGGACTTTATTAGCAAACAAGAGACCTGACAGACATTGAGCCTGCTGGGTCCTTCTTCATCTTCACAGCTGTGGATTAACTCAGACTTTCCAGAAGAGGACAACCATATGGGATAATTGGTGTCACTGGGTAGCTAAAAAAAATATGAAGAAACAAATGTCGTACAAACACAATTCAGTGTCTTTATGGTCACAATTACCAGTCTGTTTAAGAAACAAGAAAGGCAGCATTGCACTAAAAAAGGAAAGTCTATTCATATCTGTGTGGGAACCTAATCAGGCTCTTGTTTCCAATGACGATAGCTCCACAGTCGCACCAGGTCTGCGACAAGAATGCTCCTTTTGTGTGCCGATAATGTGGAAGTGATAAAATTTCCTATAAGAGACTTATGTGTTTACATCATGAGATGTGTTATTTGACAAAATGCTTTGTTCTCTGCATATTTTCCGTGCAGCGTTTCATGGTTGGTTGTTTTGCTGGAAAGCTTTGATTAACTAGAATTAGTTGCTGAAGTAAAATAGACACTTTTGTTTTATGAGGCCTCTTGCTGAGCTATAAACTATAGTAAAATATATAAGGAGTGACAGAAAGAAGTGCTGATTTTGAACCTTTGACCTATGATAGGCATAAAAACATAAGATAACTCCTTCAAAGGACTACAAAGAGACATAAATATTCCATGGTCCACTTCTAGTTAGGTTCTTTTAACAAAGTAAAGCTGTTATTTCACACCAGAGGACATTGTCCCTGCAGTACTATAACAATAAAACTACAATATGTAAAATATTTACACTTTCAAAAAAAATTTAAGGCAGGTTGAACATCGTCCACAGCAGGGGTTGGAAGCATTAAGGATATTTTTTATTCAGAGCAGTAAAGGGCATGTAGTCAGTAAAAGAAGCTGGTGTTATGGTATTGAGATCCAGGTACACGTTGCATTGTAACTTGATGGAAATAGGTAAGTCAGATTTGTGTGTTCACCTAGGAAGCTGTGCATTGAATAATTTTGAGAGCCATAGAAAAGTCTTCCTAGGCCATATGAGGGCCTAGGCCTGTACTTTGAATAGCAGTCACAAAGATTAAAATGCATCCAACCCTACTGGTAGCTATAGAAAAGAAAAAAAAAAGCATGAATATGAATAACTAATATTCATTATCCTCTTACTCCAGTATATGGCACTTCTTCCAAGTGAGGCTTCAGTAAATTATTGTGTTCAGAGAAGGTGCATGGAAGCATAGGGGAAAATGAAGTAATCAGACTCCATCTAAGAACATGAAATGTACCTTTGTAGTCTTACAAAGGCAGTTAGTTTGTATGAAATGGCAGGCTGTAATAAATGTGCAAGACATTAGCCAGAAAACTCATTAATAAACAGCACAACAGCCTTTGTTATGATGACATAAGTCATGATAACTTACTGGTTTTCAGCTTGTGTTTTACCTAAAGGCCTTTTTTTCAAAGGTGTTTTGCACTGTATTGTGAGAAGTGGAATAGCACTAAATTATATACCTATACCATAAAAACCCTCTGTTTGTGCAGAGCCGGATCTTTAATATCAGAACGGGCCAATCTCTCAGCCCCTGTTGTAGCTATTGAAAAGAGCAGGTAGGATTAACTCCCTAGAAAAACAGCAAAACAAACATAAGCAAGGAAATATTTTTTAGAAAAGGAAACTTGTGGCTGTGATACATGAAACTGGCAAGTTGTAGATAAATTGAAGTATGTAGTATGCTCTTACCTATTGTTTTAACATTTATCATTTAAAAACTTTATTCTAATTGCAACTCTACTTGTCTATATACGTTCTGCAATCAATGCCACTTCAGTTATGAACCTAATTAAAGTAAAATACTCATTGGTTACTGTATATAAAAGCATATGAGTTAAATTCAAGTTGTATACTTGTTGGTAGTTTATATTTTAAACCAAATTTAAGCCAAATTTTTAGGTTTCAGTGGGATTTTCTTGGCTAAATATAATAAATAATTTGTTAATGAATTGAAATGTTGTTCATTTATACCTCTTGTGAGTTTTATATGAGCACAAATAGTGCAGGCCACAATTTGCTCTCACTTACACCTGTACTACCATATTTAACTCCTCGGCTAATTATATAAACACATACATTTATAATAGCTACAGTTCTAACAGGTAACATCTGTGCAAATGGACTATAAAATAAAATAAAACATACTTTTAAAATAAAATATATTTCTCTATTTCTTTTTTAGGAGATTCTTTACCAATAAAAGCTTTGCTTTTTCTAGCGTGAGATTCTTAATCAAATAATGACTTTTTTTAACAATTACACATGCACCTTTCTTCCTCCTTTTCTATGGAAGGAAGTCACAGGACCCAGATGCAGAGCTGTGGAAGATATTTTTCTAGCAACAGCATCTGGTTTCTTGGCAGACTCTACAGGCAGTAGCATAGCAGCTTTGGAGTTGCCTCTGGGTTTGTCACATAGTTATGCTCTGATGAGTTCCTTGGGCTTGTATTTCTGAATGCCATTTTCCTGTAACTCACCTTTGACACTAAGACTCCATATTTTAGTTTACTTGGGAGAGAAACGCTATCCAAATCTCTTTAGATAAAAACAGCGTGTTAAAAAAAAATCACCTAGTGATATCCTTTTTTACATGGTTAACCTCATTCCCATTTTTCATTAATTATAGTATTAAAGTAGAACTGAGAGGTCCCAACTGAAATCAGGACCCCATTGTGCAGGACATGCGGAGCCCCAGAGTAAGAGACATTCCTGCCCCAAAGACCTTACCAATCTAAATAGAAAAGGCAGACAAAGATGGGAGAAAGGAAGTATTCTTTATTACCTCTATTTTACAGATTATCCTTGTTTCACTGAGGCAAAGAGGGATAAAGGGTAACATTTTCAATTATGGGATTTAAGAGTGGGAAGACACTTTTGTAAATAGGATTTAGAGTCCTAAGTCACTTAAATGATTCTGAAAAGTTTGCCCTAAGTGTATGACCCACAGTCACACAGGAAGTCTGCACTTGAACTGGGAAATTGAACCATGTTTTCTAAGTCCCAATCCGGTGATTTAAGCCCAAGACCATTTTCCTTTTTGAATAGAAAGAATATTTTTTGGAACAGGAATTCTGTCTTTCATTTTGTCTGTACTCTATCTATCTAGCACATTTTGGATACCACTGCAATAGGAAATAATAATAGAAAAATGGATCTTTTTTTTTTTTTTGTGCTAAGCAGTGCACTTGCATTTTATTGAAGAGGCTAAGAGGCTGCTGTCTTAGACTTTGTAAGTCCTGTCTTTGTGATTAGAGAGTTATTATGTTGGTATTATTATATTATGAATGTGTGGTGTACATCCTGGAGGAAAAATCTGGAATTATAGCTCTGCAACACTACTACTAAATGCACTATATAAGAAAAAATAACCACATCAGTCTCATAATGCATTTGCAGTCATCACTTTAGAGCTTTTTTCTTCTGAAACCAAATTACTCATTGTCTCAAAGGCTGAACTTTCAATTCTAAAAATAAGGTATTACAGCTTTGCACAGTTTATTTAGAACTCTGCTAAATAAGGTTCCTCAATTTACTCTTGATAGTTTTATTGTTTTTAACTGTAGCAAACATATTCCTTGTGGATATAAAATAGGATTTACATTTTTATTAAGCGAAGACATTAAAGGTAAGCAGCAAGCTTAGAATTTCCTACTTTCTTTTCAGACCCTAAAATACTTCTCATACCTTTGGAGAAATTACACTGTACAAATGCATAGGAAGGAACATATATTTTCATTTATTTTGTGAATCTTCTTGTAAATCTTTTTAGAAACACTTCTTCCTCCTTTCCCTCGCATCCAGCTGAATCCTACTGGCTCTGAATAATTCTCAAATCCATTTTTCCATTCGATCTGACATTTACAGCCCTCATTTGTATTTTGATTCTCTCTCACCTCAGCTTCTATGACACCTTCTCTCTACTCTTCCTGCTTCTCATCTTGCTTGGCGTCAGTGTCTTCAAAATTCTGCCACAAAAATAATTTTCTTTCTCTGGACCTGGACCATGGCACCACCTCTATGCCGTGGTCCCTCTGCATCATCAGTATTAAATTAAAGCTTCTAGTACTGACATTCAGGGTTCTTCACAATTCTGCTCCTGCTTGCATGTCTAATCTCATTTCCTCTTATTTTCCCTCTCACACCCAGAGTTTAGCTGCATATAGATTTAATTGCGCTCTCCATCGCTTCCCACTCTCTCATTTGCGCCTATTTTCACACTGCTCAGTTATGCCTGAAGCAACATCCTACCTCACATGCAGCAGTTGAGCACCTTCTACCCATTCGAATACCTCCTTACAGACTTCTTCTGTGAGACCTTTGACAAATAACTGTCAATGTAAATTTTCTGTAATCTAGTCGGTTCAAGAGTCATTCCATTTTATTAACCTGTAACGGATGATGATGACAACACTTTGTATTTCTATAGCAGCTACAAGCTATGACTCAAAGCTCTTTGCTTTCATTCAGCCTCACAGCCCTACAGTATGAGAGACAGGTATCATTTTTCTAGCTTTATGGGCGGAGGAAATCTAAGGCATAGAAAGATTATGGGGGAACCTGCTCTAATGAGAGAGTTCTCGTATGTCCAGTCACTACAGTCTACTACTAGTGAGGCCTAAGCACTTCATGTTCTGCTCAGAAATGTCTGCCTTTTAGTGGCAGGCATAGTGATCTTTCCTTGTTCTGTATGTATTTCACAAAGGGGTTGGGAGGCTTAGTTAGTGGATGTTTGTAAAACCTTTTAAGATCCTCGGATGAAAGGCACTGCAGAAGAATACAGTATTGTCATGCTGTTGACTTATTGTAGAAAATGTTAGGATATGCATGATGTTTTTCACAATATAAATGATATGAAAATGAAATATCCAGTGCTCTAGGTAGTTTCTGTTTAGTAAAGCAGGGAGTAACCATTATTGTACCATGTAATTCAGCTTAGAAATATTGGCCAGTTTCACTCAAGTTGGTACGGGAAACCTTGTGGGAGTTCATTCTAAAGCAGGCTCAGTACAGTTACTGCCTCCAGTTTCTCCTGGCTGTAGCTTTAAGATATAGCCAGGGATCTATAGGTATGTCTACACTGCAGTGTAAACCCAGGATTTGAACTCAGGGTTAAGCTTAACCTCTCTTCTGTATAGGCAACAAATCATGAAGAACCAGGATCCAAGGACCCCATGAAAGTGGTGGAATCAAGTTAGAGTCAAGCTGGGACCCATGGTTCAAGCCCTGTTGCTTTGTAGTGTAGATACAGCGTCTGTGGACTAGTGCACTGGGCGTCCAACAAAAGTATCCCACAATCCTATGGGCTGACTTTCTTTGTCCCCTCTACGGTCAAATTTTCCCACATTGCATCACCAACAAAGTGCTAGAGCAGCCACATTTTGGGAGTGCACTAGGAAATGTGGGATATGGCTGTTGGACTCAGGTCCACATAATGCCTCAGCTTGGGACCCCTAGTTCAACATTTCCTGGCCTCTGGTTATAATGAGTAGATGCTCAAGCTCTAGGTTAACAGACCCAGGATCTGCTAACTCAAGTTCTACTAACCCTGGGCTTATTTTGCAGTGTAGACATACCCTTAATGAGCTCTGCTGGTCAGAGGCAAGAATCAGCACATCCCTCAGCTACACTGTACACAGCCTCTTCCCAGTCAGTTCTTCCCACATTTTAATTGCATCGGCCCCTACAGACCCATGAAGGAATGTATGTTCTACTTCCATAATTTCCCTTTGCAGACTTGGACTAAGAATTTAAAAAACAGGTGCCTAAAAGCAGTCTCCTAAACCCATAGGTGCCTAAGGGTGGAATTTTCCAAAGAATTTAAGTGATTTAGGAGCACAAGTCCCATTGACTTCAGTGAGATTTGTGCTCCTAAACCACTTCTATGTTTTTTAAGAATTCCATTCTTAGGCACCTGAGTGTGAATTTTGGAGCCTTAATCTGTTTTTGAAAATTCTGATTTTCAAAAGTGCTAAGTACACCCCTCAGCTCCTGCTGAGTTCTGAAGAGTCTGCTGTGTGATCAGCACTTTTGAAAATGAGGCTTACCTTAAGCACGGACTTTAGGTACCTAACTTTAGGTACCCATTTTTTAATATGTCGACCCTTTTCTGACTCTGGGCTATTAACCATATAATACAAACTGGGTCCTGAGTACTTGATGAATTTGAAGCCCTGGCACAGCATGTAATCAAGAGTCTTATTTTGTAAGTCAGCAGTTTGTAAAATGCTCATATTGTTACATCCTTGAAGTAATAGAAAGAGTTTGAAAAGAGTTTAAACAGCTCTTATAATATTCTGACTCCAGCTAAGTAACTGTCATTTTATGTATTAATGTAGAAAGGAGGCGGTAATATTTAGAGCTGCTTTAAATTTATAAGTAACAGGATTGAAAAGAATTGCTGTTATTCATTACTTACTGTGGTGGCTGACTAATACATCTTAAAATTCATAATTTTGGGGTAGGTAAATACATTTTTATTTCATTAATTTTCAATTGAAATATTTCTATTGAAACTTTCACTCCCAAACATTAAGATCTAATAGCCTACATTCATTTTACCTTCACATTTTTTTTTGAAGTTACTTATAAACATTTCATTGGCCATCATATTCTGTGTGCACTCCTAAATTGCCATTTAAAGTAGTCTTTTCAAAGGTAACAACTGTGTTTGGAGAAACATCTATTTGCACCTGCAGATCTGTTATTTGCACATTTTAATTCACATTGCTTAATCCCTCAGACAAAGCGGGTATTTACATGTAGTTATCCAACTTTTCTGCCCAAATGACAATTTTGCAGGCTCCAGTGTGAATTTTTATGGTTGTGAGCTCTGCCTCTGTTTCTGGAAAAACTTGATCTGGAATGTGTCTATCTAAACTGAAAAGTTCATATATACAAAATCTTTTTATTTTTGTTATGTTTAGGACAAGTTTATAACACTGACAGGTAAAAAAAAATAAAAAAATATGATTTAGCACACTAAAACTCTTAACACTATGTTTTTAGTATTAGACAACTTGATTAAACTTCTAGCATTAGCATATCTCCTCTCAAGCAATTTCCCAGACAGTCACCCAATGGCCCATAGTCCTTGATACTACCTTTGCTCATCCTGAAGACTTATGGGTAGTTCAATATCCAAACCCCATTGAGTAGCAGCTGCTAAGTTATAAATTATGAATTAGCCATCTTCTTACTAGAATATCAAGCTCACTTCAGTTTACTGCAGAGACTTGAGACATTAGGCCAAGACATAAGTACTCCTCCTGCAAGCATTTATACCCTTAAGGTGCAACAAATGATTGGCCACTGGGGAACAAAATGAAAGTGCTACAACATCACTGACCATCCCGCTGCCTTCATCCTATATGAAGGACGTGAGGAAAGAAACTTTCCGCCAGCCTTTTCACCCACACAACATACTAAAGAGGAAGCCAAAAACATCCAAAACTTTGGTCTTAAAATCAGTGGACTACTGGAGGAAAATTCCTTTCCAGACCTTAAAATTGTTATATCCAGTGTAGAACTTCTAGGCTACTTTAAGCAGTCTCTGGACAAACCACCTTTTGGCTCTGAAGCTGCTATCTGTACTCCCATTGTACTTATGAATGCTTGAGTGACTAACTCACAATATGGATTGCTCTGTTGTTCTATGCAATATATGTAGTAGACAGAGGAAAGCATTAAACGCCAAACAGCCCTGTTAAAATCAGCTTGTTCCAAAAGATGTATTTTTGTTTGTTCTGTCATCAGTTCCACTATACAGTATCTAATTTATCCTGAGCTGAAAATGTTCAGGCTTCACGAAGTTTGAAAATTTGCTTTTTACTATCGAATTGAAATGTAGCCTATTAAACTAACAAAGAATGACCTAAGAACATCATGTTAGTTTATATGCCATTGCCAACGGGAGCTGATAAGAGCCCAGCAGTAGAGCAGAACATTTACTACTATATACAATACTTCATTTTCATTATTCAGTGCAGAACAGAAAGCTGGGAAATTAGAGTGCTAGCAGAGGAAAAAATACAGTACCTCAACCTAAATATTTAAATGTATCTGATTTCAGAAGGCTCATCACTTGTCCATGTGGAGACTGTGCCTCGCAGTTTGATGAGATGGAATGTAGAGGAGACTTAGTGAAACAAACAAACAAAAAAAGTCAAATTTTTCATTAAATATCCTGAGTTCTGACTCTGACCCTTCTGCATGCATTTGTCTAGCCACTGAGTCATTGAGCACATAGTATTGTGTAACTTCCATTTCTTTAGAGGCTTGTTATATTAGAAAAATTGTTCCAAAGAAAGCAACAATTATGACATAAGCACATCTGGGCTCTTGCAAATTATTCTTTATTAAGCTTTCATTTAATTACATGTGCTGAAAGGTCTGCTTTTGATTACTGTAATTTTTTTTATTTGTCCATCTGAATGATAGTAATGTTGGAAATTACATACAAACCACCTGTTTTTTTCACTAATAAGGCAAAGTTTATACAGATTTATGTGTGGAAAAGGGATTAGGATCCTCCTCTGTTTATGGTAGGAGGGTTATTGCTATTGCTAATTCAAGGTGAGGGATTAAAGTTGGTCATTAGAAGGAAATTAAGCCTGTTTGTTTTCATTCAGTAAACACTTTAGGAATATTTGAGTTTAATCCTCATCTTTTTCAGTTAAACTTCTGAAAAGTGGAGGAAGTTGTGTGTAAATTCCATGCTGATACCCACGGGTCTATTTGTGGTTTCATCTTTATGAGTAGAGATTTTACAGCCCTAATTCTCATTGATGATAGTGGGAGTTAGAATGCATCAAGATGAAAATAGGATCTATTATCTACAATACCATTAAATGATATCAAGAAAGACATGGCAGTGCTTCTCAGTAGCACACTAATCCCAATACTGTTCTGTTCTGTTCCCAATACTGATTCTGCTCTTAATGGAGAGTTGCTGTACAGCTATAGAAAGACCTTAAGTGTATCATATTTTTCATGGGGTTGGTATCTTCTTCTTCTTCTTCTTCTTCTTCTTCTTCTTCAATAAACAGGCTTACAACATTGTCATGATTGTTTACCAGCCTAGGCACAATATTTATCCATGATTTTTACCAGGATAGTTATTGACAGTGGATTAATAATTAATATATAATGTGCCTATCTAATAAAAATAGTTACTTGCCCTGGGTGAGAATTATGGAAATCTGTTTATTTTTAAAATAACATGCAGGAAACCTCAAACAAGAAAGTGCTGAGAAAGGTTGACACTTCAGCAAGAAAAGCAGCAGCAAGGCAGTAGAGTTATGTACATTTATTGCATTCTGTTTTAGGACAGTTGCAGGAAATACTCTGTACTTGTTTCTTCTCTTGCAGCAACTGTATGCAGCACAGCTGGCCAGCATGCAGGTTTCTCCTGGAGCCAAAATGACATCTACTCCCCAGGCACCAAACACGACAGGGGCACTGTCGCCTACCGGAATGAAAAACGAAAAGCGAGGGACCAGCCCTGTAACTCAAGTAAAGGTATTTTTTAATGGAAAAAAAGATAGCGTTTGAAAGAGGTGGCACAATTAGTAACGTGACACCATGTACATGTTTATTTTAACAGTAGGAAGTCCAGCCATACGAAAGTTCGATCCCAAATGAAATACTCGTCTTCAGTGGTATGTTGTGGGCATGGAGAATGGAAGAGCAGGTGTTCACTTCTTAGAAACTGGAATATCAGGCATTCTCCTTCATCTCTAAATCCAATCCTAAAAATTCATCCCTAAAATTCAGTATCTTTAAGGATTTCAGTTTTTAATTTGATAATGTGCATAAATAGTATCTATTTTATGATGTGATTTCAAATTAAGCACAGAATGAAACCTATGTCTAAGAAAGCGGCTTCTAACTTACAGTGTGAGGGCCAGAGGGACTG
>ML685792.1:7802334-7817860 GCA_007922175.1 Pelusios castaneus | reverse complement strand
CGACTTTGTGCTGCAGCTGGTACCTAGGGGTGGCATCAGGTTGCCCTTATTGCTGTGTTTTCCTGTGATTGTATTGCATTTCGTGAGGCCAAATAAGTTGAGGAGCAAGTTGGTTTAAGCTACAAAACTTAGTTTGAGGAAAAATGTTTGGACAGGCTATTGATTTGAACAGCTAGCTGGACAGATATAAAGACATTAAATTGAGCTACAAAAAACTCACATTGACTTTACATAGAGAAAAAACATTCTTTGAGAATTACAAAAATACCCTGTAGACCGACAGTCCTGTCTCAAATCATGCCGGGAAGATTTTATTCACTTAGGGTGAGAATTTTACTTCTTTATTTTGTTTTTTTGACAGATGAGTAAAAATATCATTGGTTTATATATTATCTTCAATCATTGTGGTAAGGTGCAGACAAGTAGATATTTCTGCCTGGGCTGATAAATTTCTGTGGTACTTTTGTGCTACATTGAGAGTATTGATAAATAAAAACATTATGGACAGATCCAGCATTTGTTTGCAAAATGTTCACTTTACGTAACTGTGGATATATATTAGTCTAATATTTCACCTCTCATCCAGTGCTGTGCTTCTGATCTGAGATTTACTACATATGTTCTTCAAAGCATCTGACGAAATGGGATTTTTCTCCCATGAAAGCTCATGCGATAAATAAATCTGTTAGTCTTTAAAAGTGCCAGAGGACTCTGTTTGTTTCTCCACATATGTTGAGTTTCTAGAGATCGACGCAGAAGCAGTTGCAAGTAGAGGCAAAATGTTTAAGCAAAGTTGCTATAGTATAGTGATACCAAACACCAGTGATTTAGGGGATTGAGTATGTGCTATTGAGTACATTAATGTGAAAAAGTAATTTTGTAAGTGAATGAGCCAAATGGATCTACACCAAACCAAACCTTTACTGGATGAGCAAAATTTTCCCTGGTTAAATTTAAACACATATCTGCTTGAACTAAAGCCAATGCCATTCCAGCTTCGTTGGCCAGCTGAGTTCTATTACTGACTTGACCACATGCAAATTCTTGGGGGTTTCCCTACATAATTGTACTTGAATAGATTACAGTATATGCTAATAAAACCTTTTTATACTTATTTTATTAAGTAGACTATTGTATTGAAAATATTAGAGATAAATTATACGTTTTTCACGTAGAGAAATATGACCGGGGTATCAGAAAAGGAAATTAATTAATATGTGATGTAAAAACATGCCAATAAACTAGTACTAGAATGCTCTCTTGGAGAATTCTGTTACCCATACAGTACACACAGTTTTAATTGTCATGCATTTTTTAATAAACCAGGCATTCCTACCATCTGTTGGTATAGAGTACATGCCAGGGTACTTAATAGAGCTAATAAGATTGTTTCAGAGCAGTCAAAGTTTTGAAAAAATAATGCTAGGATTTTCACATCAGTTTCCAGAAAGATTTTCCACCTTACAGCTATTTCATATCAATGAGGAGATCTGATATGGAGGAACAAATACAAAGGTTCTATAAGTGTTCAAATGCACTGAATTTTCATTCATCACGGGATTGTTGTTATGGGTTAGAAAGTTATTTGAACATTTACCATGTTAACCATAGGTTTCTGTGTGCCCATGCTTATAATTCTTGATTCTGCACGCAGTTTAGTCCAGGATGAGACCTGGGTCTATGTGGAACCCTATTGATGTCACCCGGGGCTCTGAGGGGTCACTTAGCTTGCTGTATTACGGCCACACATGAATATACTAAGGCCCTTACTCTGCAATGAGATCCATGCAGGCAAACCCCTGTGTTCCTGCAGAGCTCTATTGCTGTTAGTTGGGCTATACATGGGTACATGTGTGTGCCTGCATTGCAAGGTCAGGGACTATATTTGCAATTAGCAGCTAATATAGGGAAGAAAATGTGTCTTGGCATTTTACAGAAATTGCATTAATTTTGTAGATGTGAAGGTATTATAAATAAGCACCTGTTTGTTACATTGTCGTATTGAATGTGTTGTATATGACTCTACTGAATCACTATTTGATAGGATGGAGAATGGGAAAATTGAGAAAAATGAGATAAAAGAGTTTATTGTATTCTCTCATATATTTCTAAACTTTTTAGTATTCTGTGCTTGTCTTCTAAAATATAGACTACGTATCCTTTATATCCAGCATATCATAGCTTTGTGTGTATTTTAAATGAGAGGGCACTGTCTTATTAAGCTCTTTCATTTTAATTACAGAAAATCAGTATTCTGTTTTTAGAATGATCTGACTTGCTGGCTTTTTAGCAAGCTAAGCAAAGGGGAATGCCCTAAGAATGGGGGAAGGATCGCCTTATGAATGGTTGATCAAATAAATGAGTTACTTAGAGTTTTCCTCTTCCCAAAGTTAGACATTTGGTAAAATTGGACTCATTCTCCCATATACTGACACAAAATGTATGTCAAAGAGTGTGAATGTTTTCCAGAGTTATCAGACTATGGAGATATGGATGTCTGTACCAAGACATTTTATTGTTGTCATGTTGCTTACATTCTCCAAATTAAAGATATAGACACAGCCTTGTTTGAACATAGCAGAAATGGTTACAAAAGTATCCTCTGACCATGACAATCTGTTTCATGTATGTGAAATGTAATATTTAATTCTACATAAAATATGGCAAAAATAGATGACATGTGACATTGGAATAAAAATATGTAAAATGAAACCATAGAAAATGTTATATTTTTTAAACTCTGCATAGTTCACGTAGAAGAATGCAGTGCATTTACATTCATTGCAAAACTTTCTTTTTAATGATAGGAAGAGTGCATAGATTAATAGCCTGTGCATCTGAAAAAAGACACGTGGAAAGTGTGCAGTGATGGCAGTGTTATGGGTGTATGGGCCAAAAATGTGAAAGAAGGCTCTAAATATTTCCCTTGGTGAATTATGTTTGTTTAATTTCTAATATATGAAAAAATAAACTACCTAGTTTATTTATAGTTCCAGGAACTTTTCAAATAGAACCAACACAAAAGCACTACTGAGCTGCTGGAAATTTTAAATAATTCTTTGTAAATGCCCTAGGTTAATTTAGATCTCTGAAAACACATTAGGAAATTAAGCTGTAATGTGAGCTAATTCAAATTTTAATTTGGCAAAAAGAATGATCCAGCCACACAGTTAATGTAAATAGAAGCATAACACAGAGAAATTAATGAGGTTTCCTTTCGTCGAATCTTCAAGGAGGCAGATAATTAGCTTCTTTTGTTATTATTGCAGGAGAATGTGGCATTGTCTCGGAGGTGTAAAATGACTGTGTCTTACTAAGTGATAATGTGTTTCATTTGTCTTTTTCTAATAATTATTTACATTAAACTCTTGTAGGATGAAGCAGCACAGCCACTGAATCTCTCAGCCCGACCGAAAACAGCTGAACCTGTCAAATCCCCCACATCACCAACACAGAGCCTCTTCCCAGCCAGTAAAACCAGTCCAGTGAATGTGCCAAATAAAAGTGGCATCCCGAGCCCTATTGGTGGAACATTAGGAAGAGGATCCTCTTTAGGTAAATCTCTAAGCATAAAGGAAATACCTGGTGATTTTGAAAAGGGAAATCTTTTACAAGAGGTGCATTTTCTGAATGAGAATCTCTCTTTGAGAATGCTGGGTGCCTTCAAAAGGCGGGACACAATCAAATAGACACTTGAAGCTACATTTTCTGGTTAAAACGAGGAAAACATTTGCAAGAAGAATTGCTGAATCGCTCTTATTACTAAGGATTTACACTACATACAGTAGAGTTATATAATAAATCCCTACAGGAATACAACATAGAAGTGTGCTGTACAGGAAGGATATGTAATTATAGCAAGTTTGTGTGAATAGTGAACATTTTCCCTCCTCCCAAAATCAATTGTATGTATAAGTACAGGCTCAATTTTCAAATATTATCTCTGGATGAGGCAACAGATGAGCATATGAATGAATGCAGGAGCCAGTTTTAGCACCTTACTTAGATTTTAAAATGTCATGGCCCATATATGAGCTCAGTAGAATGGGATTACTCAGGTGTTTTAAATTAAGCATGTTCTTAAAGTGCTTTGCTGAATTAGAGCCAGAGCATTCAGCACCTTGAAGTATCAGACCTATATGTTTTTACTGTAAATTATTCTGTAAGCTCAGGCAAGTAGGTAGCTTGACTTGGTTTTCATTGTGAGTCTGAATATGCCTATTAGTCTTACTCAGAATAGTGTTCTTAAAGAAATGTACTCTTCTATAATTTGAAGTTTCACCTATCCATAAACCAGTGGTATCTTAGAAATGTAGTATCACTGCGTTATCCTGACTATATTTAAGAAATATATTATTGGCAGAAAGGCAGGAGGGTTCCAGTTCAAATCTCTTTATTATCCATTGCTCACAAATGTTCATATTTCAGGTTGTGTACACTCAAATGTTTGCAGACAGGGGATTATTCACCCATAGGCAAGATTCACAAAAGAATTTGTTATATAATGAAACAAAATTTGTTTTGGGTGAAAGTAGTTTATAAAGGTTAGCTCATCCAGTCAAGGAACAGAAACAAGTGCCTTACAATTTAGTTATTGGGCATAATAGTCAAATACCAAATTCTCATGATTCAACCCTGGACTTACAACAAACTGGTTGTTCACAGTCCCTTGCTCTAATATACTGTAGAATACATGTAAACACTTGTGAATAATAAACACATTTATAAAAATTATGATCTGTTCCACATACAGAACACCGAACAACATCAGGATCCCATGGAGAATGTTTCCTGAAGTATAATTTCTGCAGTTTGCCAGATGTCATTCAGTTTTTCTAACATGATATTTCTAAGTTCTCCTATTACTGTGGTACCTAACATTAAAAAACAGCAGGTTGGTTTGAAGCCAAACTGCTAGTGTCATTTTTAAAGACAGGCAAACAACAGTGGCAGAGAATGTGTGGATATTATTTCAATTACAAGTTAAACCACAAAAACTTAGTATGTTTTCTTCCACAATCTAAAAGTAGAAGAAATGCTGAGATGAGACATGGTAAAATGTTCAAAATCTCCCAACTGACTTAGAACCATGTCTCCTATTTTCAAAATCACTTGGGGCCCAACTTTTTAAGCCAATGGGACTTTGGCACCTATGAATATGTATACACTGGGGAGAAAAAACAAACAAGCAAACACAAAATCTTGCAAAAGCAAGTTTCAGAAGTTGGGTCAACAGACTCAGGTTTATGGGGCTCATGCCATGGTGCTAAAAATAGTCTTGTAGACATTCCAGTTCAGGCTGGCACTCAGGCTCTGAAGCCCACCCCACTCCCTGGACTTCAAAGACCAAATTCAAGTCTGAGCCAGAAAGTCTATATGATTAAAGTAGAGTCTCAGAAGCCCAAGTCTGCAGATGTGGGCACCGGGACTTGGTGCCATAAGGTGTTTTTTGTTGTTTTTTGCAGTGTAGACATACTACAAGTCACTTAGGAGCTTTTGAAAATTTTGTTGGGGGCTGGGGGCACATAGATTAAGTCTTGTAGTGGCAGTGTTTTAGGGAGGAGTGCTCAGTTTATGCTAAAAACCAGCATGGCATAATCCCTAAAACATTGTGTAGGTTACAGTGTTAAATCAGTTATTTCTTACTCAAAGTAAAGCCTGAGATGCTAACCTTAATTTTTTTTTTCTTTTAAATCTACACACTGATGTGTCAAATCATGAACTCTTTACTTAGGCAAACTGTCATTGAAGTCAGTGGAATTGATATCTATAAGAATTTTCTTTTGATGAAGAATTCCAAAATTGGCTCATTTATTTACCGGTATTTTATAACAGAGTGTAATTAAGTTCACAAGCCTAGCAATGTATAGAGTTTAAATAAAGGAAAGACATTTTTGCTTGTCATGCAGGATTCCCCAAGAGTTCCTAGCTGTAGAGTGTGTGTGTGTGTATACACATCTCTACATTGTATAATGTACATTCTCATGAAGCAACAACAGGTGGATCAAGTTAAATCTTCACCACAATAGCCTGAAACTACCAGTCACTGAATAATTGCTGTCTTCTGGTCTAAAATTAGAAAGGCTTTACCACAGTACTAATTTTTACCTACAATAAAATGCATTTTACAGAACGTTAGTTTGTTTAATGGTTGAAGGCTTTTTTTTATCTCTCTACTACATGTAATGGAAACATTTTGTGTCTGTTATTTACAGCTTGGGTTCATGTTAAGGTGATAACTTGCCTGTCACCACACACTAACTGCTATATACAATTTCTGGATTTCAAAGCTCCATGCAGGGACTGAGTGTTATCCCTTCACAAAGAAGCACTGTATAAAAATTAGCATATATTTCAATATCTAATCCAGCAAGTTTACTTTCTGTTTATTTTTCTCACTTATCATTTCAAAGGTTTCTCATTTGAATTCTGGTTCAGCAAAGTCTTAAGCAGTTGCTTAACTTAAAGCATATTAGTGGTCTCATTGGGTATGTCTACACTAGCAATTTAGGTCAACTTAAGGATCCTTAAATTGATCTAAATTACACCCTGTCTACACCAGACTTTCATTAAGTCGACTTAAGAAATTCCTTAAGTTGACTTAATGAAAGCTTAAGTTGACCTAATAAGAACCGCCCATTAGGTTGATTTAAGCCTTAAGTCGACTCCTTAAGTCAATTTAAGGATGGTGTAGACGGAGAGTAACCCTAAAGTTGACATAAGGGTGGTTAGGTCAACTTAACAAAGTGGACTAAGTCGACTTAACTTTAAGTTGACTTAGTCCACTTTGTTAAGTCGTCTTAATAAGGTCGACTTTAAGTCTTCTTAAAGCCAACCTTATTAAGTCGCCTTAACGAAGTCGGTCTAACTTCTTCTAGTGTAGACATAGCCATTGAGTTCAGTGGGACTATTTACTTATTTCCTGGGCTATATTGTGGACTGAGCAGTCACATTTGTAATGGAAGAAAGAGGGTCCACTCTTGTAAGTAAGTACCACATATTAATTCAACCGTATAAAGCAGTGGTTTTCAAACTATGGATCCACAGACTATGTCTAAAATACCTAAGGGGCCCCCACCTCCATAGAAAATATTTTATAAAAAAATGTACCTGCAAAAGTTTGAAAACTACTGATCTAAAGAGAAGAGTATCACTCCTACTGCAGAGGTTAATCAGTTGCCATACTGACAGGAAGAAAGCTGCCTGCATAGCTATGAATCTAATCTGTATGATTGGCTGAATTAGGTTTGTTCTATATTTATAGACATCCTTTCCAGTCTTAATTCACCTGCCCTATTTGGGGACCAGGACACGGTCATGAAAGCTATTCAGGAGGCTCGAAAGATGAGAGAGCAGATCCAGAGGGAGCAGCAGCAGCAGCCACATGGTGTTGATGGAAAACTGCCCTCCATGAATAACATGGGTCTAAACAACTGCAGGAATGAAAAGGTAACATCTCCCCTTTCCATGAAGCCTGCCAATTTTTATCCTTTGGTCTTATAAATGGCAAATATTCTCTTAATTTCATGTGACAATTTACTTCTTACAGCTTCTAACCAGTTGTCTCGTTATATTAAAAATGGCTTGTAACTCCACCTTCTTGTGCCACGAATTTCTGGTATATGTAGGCATACTAACATTCAAAACATCAGATCTATATAATATATACTATTAAGAAAAGCAGGCATAAATACTACTGAAACAGAGGCGCCATTTCCTGTGTATATTCATAATCGGAAATCAAAATATAAGAACCTATAAATCTGTATATAACCAACAAACTGATCAGGGTAACAGATTAACTGGTTGGAATTAAGGCTCTGAGAGGCCATTAGATGGAGTTGTGCATTGAAGGAAACAGTGTGAGTAAATTGCAAGTGAGTATGTTGGAGAGGTGTGTTGATGTAGCTGACTATCATGATGGTTTTTATGATTGTGCTTGTAGTTTAGAAGCAGAAAACAGCAGTACAAAGAATGGACAAAGTAGCAGGAAAAGCATTTCATTGAGTTGCAACAGCATTTAGTTAGGCATATTTGCAATCAGGCTTCCCAAGATCTGTAGATGGGCTGGGGATTGGGTGGGGTTGGGGGTGTGCACCTGGCCTATTTTTTAGATGGTGCAAAAGATAAGAGGAATTCTCCAGAATTTAGGAAGTCTGCAGGAGAACATCCCTACTCTCTGGACTTTCCAAGGTCCTAGAGAGCCTCTCCAGAAGCAGGTCCTTCTTATAGAGCTGAACTGGTGAACCACTGAATCGTAATTGGCTGAGCTGTGAAGTTAGCTCTTTTGATGAAGAATGCTTTCTCTGTTGTCTTCCCAAGAGTGACTTATCCAGCAAAAATACATCACATAAGCTATTTCTCACTCAAAGTAATTGACAGAAAATCAGTTGTATGCCACAATATTAGCTGTAAATTTCATTTAATAGAAAATGGAAAAATATTATACAAGAAATGTTGTGGCATAAATAGAAACAGTAACTCAATTATTAATTAATACAAAATTAACATATTAATACATTTAAAAAGCAGCCCATGTTTTAAATTTTGGAATTCTTTGCTGGAGCACTCAAAAAAGAATTAAAGGTAGTTTTTTATGCTTCTAATGAAGTACAAAATTTACATGGAAATTCTCAAAAAAACACACATTATTTAGAGGGTAAGTTCTGTGTGTTTGGGGAGGTGTGATATTGCCCAAGGTTCACTCTGGACTGATAGATAGCGGTTCCTCTCAGTCTCTCAAGCTGGCATGCCTTTCACACTTCTTTGCTATGAAAGCAACCATTCCTGGTCTGCTCACACACAGCCTCCAGCAGGCTAAACTGTATGGCTATGTCTACACTTGCTAAAATTAGTTCGAATTAGTTAGTTTAATTAGTTACCTTAATTTGAACTAGAAAAAGTTAGTTCGAACTAAGCACTTGGCACTTGCTTAGTTCATATTAGCGATCCCCATTCATTTCAATGGCCGGTTAGTTTGAACTAAGAAATTAGTTCGAATTAACATGGCCACATTGGCTAATTAGAACTAGTTTGTTTGAATTAAAGCCTTACTTCTGAAGCCCTATTCGAACTTATTAGTTCGAATTAAGGAAGCCCTTAATTCGAACTAACTAAAGCCTAGTGTAGCCAAGGCTTTAGTTAGTTCGAATGAAGCCTCCTTAATTCGAACTAACTTGCCAATGTAGACATAGCCTATGAGTGCTATCGCCAGCCACTCATGAATTACATTGCAAGGCAACACCAGAAAACTCCCAATCCCAGGCTTTCACCCAGAAATGTGCAGCTTCTACTACTCTGCACCCGGACAATATAAGCTCATATTAAGTCCATCATTTATAAACAGAAAATAATATGCACAAATCTTACTAATCCAAATGGAATTTTCCAAACACTTCAGTTCAAACTCACTGGTTTAGATAAAACAACAAAACAAAATGCAATAACACCCAACTTAATGAGCTAAGTGAACACAAAGCAAAGGTCTTTCTCAGCACATGTTCCAGTGGTCTTACTGGCTGAATCTCCTTCAGTCAAGATCTCTCCTCCCATACTGTGCTCCTTCCTTTGTTCTTCAGGGGTTTATGATGCTGTCAGCAGAGAACAAGGAAGAGATGATTGGGGCATTTGCCCTGTCTTTTTATAGCCCTTTCCTTGTGCAAGAATCATCTCCGGCTGATGTTCAGGAGACAGAAAGTAACCCAGAACCTTGAGATCCTTCTTTGTCAAAACATTTTTTTGCCCACACCCTTTCTCTTGTGGAAGAGTGGCCACTTCATCAGGTGGTGGCCCATTTGATCTGGTTGACACTTGACTGAGGCATTGGCTATTTTTTTTGTCACTGAAGAACTTGTTTGTGATTGCCCTCCAGAACATATCAGAACATGTCTTGGTAATATTATACAGTGGAATCTTACACACAATGTTGCCAACTATATTTTAACAGGACTGTAATGATCAACAAATCATGAGTTTTCAAATGATACCTTACACAGTATGGTTTGTACAAAAGTTAGCAGAATCTTGTAAAAGGGTGAATGTGGGTCAGAGACTGTCACCAGGCAGCTGTACTATACTGTTCTTATCTGACAAAACAAACAAAGAGTCCTGTGGCGTTTTTAAAGACTTACAAATTGTATTTGTAATACACATGAAGAAAGAGATTCCAAGCTCATTCTTCCAAAGTTTTATTGGCTCTGAGAAGAGACGTAAGAGGAAATAAAAAGTCATTTTAGTCAAGACAGGAAGCTGGTAAAGTTCTGAAATCACCCAGGGAGCAGACCTTGCAGAGCAAGTAGGTGCCTTTTTATACACCTACACTTTACATAATAATAATAATTTGCATTTTAGATGTTTTCAAATATCAAGCCAATGGTACTCATGAGATATATTTGTAAAATACACTTCAATGAAAAAAAAAATCCAACTCTGTGTCCAATCCTTTGGATTTTTTCCTCAGTTAGGATTCCCATTGAGTTTAATTAGAATTTTACCTGAATAAGGACTGCTGGATCAGTATTTAATTTCTGTGTTACATAGATGTTTTCAGCATTCATCTGTATTAAATGAGTTTTAAAATGTTGTCATTTAAACCAATCCTAGTACAAATAAATATTTATTAGGTTCTGAATTTATTTGGAAAACCATTGTTAATCTTACAGGGAAAGAGATTAAACAAATCCCATTGCCTGCGTCTACACTTGTAAATTAAGTCGACTTAAGCTTGCTTAAGTCAACTTAATTTACCCTGCGTCGATTTAAGGAAACTGTAGTGTAGACGCAGGGTAAATTAAGTCGACTTTATTAAACCTAGATTTAATTAGATTTAAGGCTTAATTCGACTTTTTAAAGTCGAATTAAGCCAGTGTAGACGTGGGGTAGCCCAAAGTCAACTTAGGGCTACCCCAGGACTACACCAATGCCCTCCCTGCCGGGGGGTGGGGCACATAGGGAGCCTGGCATGCCCCCCCCAAAGGGCAGGGCAGAGCCCTGTGTGATGTTGTCCGGATTTAGGGAACCATTTATGATATTATTTTCTATTAATATTTCATATATGCTATATTCCATGGGAACTATGTCATGTTTGGAATCAATAGAAAGGTAGTAAACATAAGGAATACAACCATTGTGTCCTTAATGGCTCATCAGGTTACTCCCTGGGCCCATTGTACCTGGGAGCTTCCTTAACTTTAAGGACACAATGGTTGTAGACAGCCTGTCTCGGGTGTTTCCACAGAATCACACAAGTTAAAGTATGGATTAAAAACCATATTCCTAACTTCTAATACAAATATAATTCCTATACATGAACTATATAATCATTCCCAGCAAATTACTACCTTTCTATTGATACCAAACATGACATAGTTCCTATGGATTATAGCATATATGAGATATTAATAGAAAATAATATCATAAATGGTTCCCTAAATCCGGACAGCGTCATACCCTGCCCACATGCCTCCCAGGGTCCCTGTCCCCCTTTGCCCCATTGTACACAAGGGGTGCCTCCCCTGCCACCATGGACCTGCCCAAGGTCCCCCTAGCCCCTAGAAGTCGACCTAGGCGTCCAGTGTGGACGCTCTAGATCGACTTTGTAAGTTCCCCTTGAAGTCGACTTTAATTTTAAGTGTAGACTCACTAAATTGACTTAAAATTAGAAGTGTAGACATAGCCATTAAGAGCCTCTGGCCTTTTCCCTTGCTTGAAAGCATCTGATGAAGTGGGATTTCTCCCATGAAAGCTCATGCAAAAAATAAATTTGTTAGTCTTTAAAAGTGCCATAGGACTCCTTGTTTGTTTAACTGAACTAGATTAACATGGCTACACCTTTGGAATTTATCTGATGAAGAGGTTTAATCCCTTTTTAATGTAAATCTCAACACGGCTGAAACCATATGCAAAACCTCCTTAATATTTTGCTTATATGATGATCTTATGTAAACACACAAGAGATCGATCAGTGAGCCAGGAGATCACAGCAGGGTGCAGAAAGGGAATGAATTATTGTAAACAGCTCTGTCAAAACCACAAAATGTCTTTTAATCTACATTTTATATTTTAATTTAGTAAGATCTCTACATTACTCAAAACAGCAAGGGAAAGGGTCAGTTCCTGTTAAAAGGATTTGTTTAACCTCTTTCCCTGTAGGATTAACCATGGTTTGCAAAATAAAGTCAGAACCTAATACATATTTATTTCTACTAGGTTTGATTTAAATGACAACATTTTAAAACTCATTTAATACAGATGAATGCTATGAAAACGTCTTTGTAGCAGAGAAATTAAGTACTGATCCAGCAGTCTTTATTCAGGCAAAATTCTAATTAAAGTCAATGGGAATCCTAACTGAGGAAAAACCAAAGGATTGGACACGGAGTTGCAAACAAACAAACAACCCTCCCTCAAAAAACAACAGCAAAACAAAAAACACCTGTTGTCGTAAGCCTTGCATTTTTTTTCATTGAAGTGTATTTTACAAACGTATCCCATGAGTGCGATTGGATCGATATTTGAAAAGATTTAAAACACAAAAAAAATGCTAAAGGGAGTTTTAAAATTTATGTCTATTATGTAGAGTGAAGGCGTATTAAAAAGACACCTACTTGCTCTACAAGGTCTGCTCCTCGAACTTTACCAGCTTCCTGTCTTGACTAAAATAACTTTTTATTTCCTCTTATGACTCTTTGCAGAGCCAATAAAACTTTGGGAGAATGAGCTGGAATCTCTTTCTTCATGTGCATTGTCTAAAATGTTGTTAACTAAGTTTAATTCTCATGATCTTGACTATTCAGGATGCATAAGGTGAAATATCCCTGGTTGAGCTTGCTGGACTTCCTGTTAGAAAAATCACCTGTCTACTTGTAAAGCAGATGTGGAAGTCACTGAAAGAGTATAACCCTGGAGCCCCACAATACCATTTTTACATAGACACATTCCAGAGTCAAATGTGCTGTTTAGGGCTCTGATGACAAGTTACAGTCAGGAGATGTATTATGAAGACTTACTGTCATCCTTGATTTTCTTTTTTTTTGGTTGCATAAACCACAGAGTGAAAAATAAGACAAGACTATTGGGGATAATACTGGAATATTACAACCACACCTTTGTTACACTATTAGTCCCTTAGCCTTGTGCCACAACCATGAAGTTGTGCAGATATTAAAATATAATGGGATACAAAGTAGTCCTTTAAAATTATGGTATCTCTTGACCCATTACACCCAAAAATAATGAAATAATTTGCCTTTTTAAGAGTAATAAATTTCATAGAAAAATTGTATATAGTGTGTATAAAATGTAAAATAGATGCATACAATACATTAAAACCAAAAACCATATTTTTGTTCACATATCATTAGAGATTGCAGTGTTTTTTCACTCACGATATTTGCCACTGCTCCTTTTTCATTGTTTCTGTTTGTATGATAATTTCCTTTTACATACTCTTTTGCTTTACAAAGTATTCTGTACTTGTGGCACAGAGGAGATTTTTCATGATCTCAGCAGAGCCTTGAAATCATAGCTACTCTTGTGGATTTTCTTCTTCTAAAAGGATCAGGTCCTTATGTCTGTCATTTAGAACTAAATTTTCAAAAACAGGCTCCAGATAATTAGCCTTTGCTTATACAAATGAGTAACGAGAGTCTAATACCAGAAAAAAGATGACAAGGTAATTGCCTTCAGCTTGGACTGAAAAAAGAGCAATGGAGTTCTGTCAGTTTCTGTTCCTTGAGTTCAGATAACCGGTAACAGTTTTTTGGGCAAATGATTATGCTTACAACATTTTGCACACAGCTAAAAAAGCTGAGTCAATGCTTTTTTGAAAAAGTCACTTTAAGGCTCTGAATGCTTTGTATTGGTTACAAACATGTATTTGAAAATTGCCCCTGTTCCCATTAAAAAAAACTGGGAAGTTTTAAAAGTGCTCACAGGGGCATGGTCATCAGAAAGAGACAAACAAATTGATTACAATGAGCTGGAATGGTGCATTTTTATGATTCACTGGAGAGCTGAGTCTTGGCCACACTTTTAAATTGACACTATTCTTTGGGCATATTGCATTACAACTAGTGATTTGACCTCCCCCTCCTCTATGTGCTGTTCCCCAGTGTTTTGAATCCTAACATCTATTTTGATTTGCTGTTACAGCCTGACCTGATGCTATGTCATACACTCCCCTGCATTTAATTTCCTCCCACTCTGTAACTTTCCTATCTTCAAAGCGTCTGATGAAGTGGGATCTTCTCCCACGAAAGCTCATGCGATAAATAAATCTGTTAGTCTTTAAAAGTGCCACAGGACTCTGTTGTCTTTCTACAATAGACTAACACGGCTACCCCTTTGGAATTTGGGCATATAGATTTATAGAGCCTAAGGCATAAACTAGTTATTAGAAAAACCAGATTTTTCTACCTTACCTGATGCTGTTTGTAGGCCAACATCAGGAAAGGGAAAAGAGAAGAGCATTAATGCTTTTATGGGAGAAGAGGAAAAGGTGCTGACCCAGTTCAATAGCCACTGGGAAAGTGAAGGGAGCCAGAAGAATCCAGAAATGGCCTTAGAAAGCATCTTTTGTGTGGCTGGAGGAACAGCAGAAGTGATAAAGAAAGTTGGCTCCATTTGGAGGAAATAGCTCTTTTCCAGGAAAGTCATGATCATCTTCAAAAGAAATTAATAAATTAAGGTACTTTAACAAAGTAGCCATTATTGGAGTTAGTCCTTTTATATTTAGTATATAAAATCAGGATGATTGACTAAATTTTGACTAATGGTTCTAATTGCCAATGTTCTAAATAACTCCCAAAAGTTGCTATATTGTCTCTTTTGTTTATATTTAATAGACCAAATTGTATTTTCATTCAAGTTTGGGCAGTATACAGGCAGAAGCAGGAGTTATCTGCACTGGATAGGGATATACGGGTTCTGGTCGCAGAACATACATGGTAAATATAAATATATCTTCTACACAGAAAGCCCTTCCTCATCCTTACAAAAAACCTATGAAGTGACCTCATTAAGGCTATGTCTACACTTAGTGATTCAGGTCGACTTAAATAAGTCGACTTAAAGTCGACCTTATTAAGTCGACTTAGAGAGTCCACACAGGACTCCTAAGTCTACTTAAATTGGGCCTTACTAACTCGACTTAGAGAGTTCTTCTCTGTTACCAGTTATTCACCAAACTCAAGGACTAGGAACTGACCAGGAGAATTGAGTCAGAGCAATATTCTTTTCAGACCAAGCTTCAGGCAATCAGCTCTTCATCTTTTACTTGAATTAGTTATGAATGTCTGTAATTTCCAAATACGAGGCACAGGAATAATAGTCTAAGGGTACAGTCAGATTATAAACAAGGAATCCTGTGGCATCTTAAAGACTAACATATTTGTTTATTATATGAGCTTTCATGGGAGAAATTCCACTTTTCAAGCATCTGATGAAGTGGGATCTCTCCCATGAAAGCTCATGCGATAGATAAATTTGCAGGAAGTTTTTTTGAAAAATCATGCATAGTCATTTTTTT